>CM047812.1:27477754-28077754 GCA_026214975.1 Gentiana macrophylla | reverse complement strand
GGACATAATTTTAATAACGTGACTGGATTACCCTTATTTAACCCATTCTAATTACCTGCCATGATTTTACGGCTTATCCTTTCTCGCTTTGAAGAAAGTCGCTGATGAAGAACAAAAATTGCTTGGACGAAGTTCGATCGTAAATCTGCCATTGATTCTTTTCCAAATTCGCCTTATCGATCATCCAATTCAAAGGATTCTTTGTCAGCAGATCATTGATTCATTAGGTTTTTTTTCCGTTTTTTCTGCTTATTGTTCATCGGGAATAAGCATCAGAAATCTGAGGTTTTTTTTAGTGAAATTTCAATCTTCCTAATGAAATTGAACATGAATTTGAGCTTCTTAATTTTAATTCGTTCTTGATTCTGTCTTTGATGTTTGTTTCTGAATAATGTGTGTTTTTTATGAGGAATAATGTGATTCACTGCTGATTTTTTTCTGATTCCTTTGTTAGTGTAATAGTAAAACAGAAATCTGAGTTGTATAAGTTAAATTTGAATCTTCCTAATGTAATTCAATATAAATCCGAGCTTTTTAAGTTTAATTCGTTCTTGATCCTGACTTTGATGTTTGATTTCTGAATACCGTGTGTTTTTTATGAGAAATAATCTGATTCACTGCAGATTTTCTCTGATTCCTTTTTTTTTACCTCAATAGTGAAACAGTATTCTGAGTTTTTTAAGTTAAATTTCAATCTTCCTAATGGAATTGAACATAAATCTGAGCTTGTTAAGTTTAATTCGTTCTTCATGCTTCGTTTGATATTTGTTTTGTATATACTCTGTGTTTTATGAGAAATAATGTGATTCACTGCTGATTTTCTTTGATTCGTTTGTTATGTAGGTTTTTGAAGATGGTATTCCTTATTTGTACTTTCATTGGAGAGTCATGTGTTTTGAAAATCAAAGAAATGGATACTCTACGGAGTTTTAAGCTACGTATATGTGAGAGATGGAGTTCATTGAGAGAAAATAAGATCAGTTTGTAGTATTCACTACCTGAACAAGCAAATTGTTTTCTGTTCAATAATGAAGATGTTGAAATCATGTTGGTTGTGTCTGCTTCGTTTGGTGCATCACGTGTACATGCATATGTTGTTTGTAATGCTTCCACTGCTGGTTCTACTGGAGCTTCTACTGTGTCTTCTACTGTGTCTTGTACTAGTATTGAATCAGTTGCATCAACATCTATTGCTGAAACTGATGATGAGGAGATCGATTTGCTTCCTACGTTTTGTCCAAGGAAGGAGAATAGGCAACTGTCTATCTGTTGGGATAAGTGTGTAGAACGTTTTGGTCAAAAGTTTGTTCGTGGAGCATCAGAATTTAGGAAAGCATTGTGTAAAATGTCTATTTATACCAGGTTTGATTTATACACTAAGAATGATGATAAGAGGATTAAGGCAGTGTGTGCAAAGATGGGGGAAACACGTTGTGCTTGGATGGTGAGTGCGAAGAAAAAAATTCTTAATGGATTTTTTTATGTTTTCTCTTCAAAGTTGTAATGTGATAAAAATGTGCATTCTGCTCCTCTTCCACAAGCCATTTTAAATGAGATCGTTGATGCCAATACTTCTCCTCTTCAACCAAAATTTCTTGATATTCCTTCTTTTAGCTGTTCCACTAAGGTCAATAGATAAGAGGAAGTGTGCCTTGAAATGGCTTATTGAGTTCCCACAATACGTTTGAGGCATGTTGATTTTCTATAAAATATATTATTAAAGAATGATTTGTTCCATAAGCTTGCCTTTTTCATGAAATTCACTGCTGCTTTTCCAAAATTTTGATTATCCGATTCCCAATTGTTTTCAACAAAGGCTGCGAGGTCACTATGCTCGAACCAAGTATTCTGAGAAATTAGGGAGGTGATCCTTTCCTGTTTTTTTTGTTTATGGTCAAGTTGAGGGGCAAAGGACTGTTGTCCGAGTGAGTCTTGGGTAAATGTGTTGAAATTGCCTTCAAAAGAGAGTAGGCCGGGATGAGGTAAACCAGGCTTGATTGAGACGTTCCAAAGATGTGAACTCATTTGTATAACGGGCATGGCCAAGTATATATGGGCCCTGAAAATTGATCCCAATGAACTCGCATATCTGAATCATGTTCTGCATACTCCAAACATTTATTCCGCAGATGGGCCGGCCTCCTTTCTTGTCATCCTAGTCTACTACTTGGTTGAAGTCACCAATAAGACACTAGGAAAATTTTATTATCAAGTCTAATCGCTCAATATATGCCCATACCTCACCTGGCGTTGGGGGTGCATAAATTGTTGTAGAATTTGAGAGAAACGGAGAAAATGATTTTTAATCATTTTAAAATGATTTTTTAATCATTTTTTACAACCATTTTATGAGCGGTTTCGATTACACTATTGTATAATTTATTATGAGTTTATGATAACTTTGAAATCTACGTGTTATGTAGATGAGGATAGGTCTTTGAATCATTCAATTCGGATATCGGGTGAATGAGAAATTTAGGTTTGAAGTTGGTTAGTTGAAGTGTTGAAACTTGGAAGTTGAAGAGTTCAACTTCCGAGCGCGAGACCGTTGACCGTCGACCGTTGACCTTGACCTTGACCTTGGGCTTGGGCTTGGGCTTGGGCTTGGGCTTGGGGAATTGGGCATTCGTGGGCCTGAGGCAATAATAATTTTTGGACAAAGTTACATTGGACTTCGGACTTGTCAAATAATTATTCAACATTTCGACTCGCTGCGCTCCTTCAATCGATGCCTACTTCAATACACTTTGAATCTGTCCCTCTCTATAAAAGGATCCTCTACAGCAATGGAAATAAACACACAGAATACACAACACATACAATACAACTCATCATTCTCGCATAAATTAGTTGAAGAGTTTCAAGCACTCGCAGCGGGTTCGACGCTTGTTCAGAGTTGAAGTACTTCTCTTTGAACAAGTATACTGAGTAATCCTGGGAGACAATTGCATAATCCGTGGGTACAAGCCGGAACAAATTTGTCTTAAGGACAGAGTTCATCTCGCCTCAGTTCTTAGAATATCCTTTCTGTTTTTGTTTTCATTTAGTTTTCTTTATTGTAATTGTAATTTCCATTCAGATAAATAAACAAATTGTTCTTCTTCTTTCTAGTTGTTTATTTTGTTTCGGATACGATACTACGGGTATAACATAAATAACTCAGAGAATCCAGCTTATATTATTTTCCTGTAACACAGCCAAGTTGATGCAATAGTTTGTACTAGATAGCACTATCAAATTAACATCCTTATCCTTCCAAAAGCACCATATACCTCCTGCAAAACCCCATGCTTCAATACATATGCCCTTACTGAAATACGGAAGTTGCAATTAAGATGCGTCCTGCCCATGAACTACTTACTCTAGTCCACAATAAACAAAGAATGTCCAGCTTATGCTGGCTAAGGAGAGCCTTTAAATTACGTAAAAACTCACTTGACCCTGCACCGCGGAAATTCCAAGTCATTATCTTCATCATAACGTTTTAGTTTGTGTGTTGAGGACACTTATGTCCCCAGTTGCATTGTCATCAGGGGAATCATCCCTTAATTTCCACATTGCAACGTTCCTGCCGTCTTCCTTACGTTGTTTATACCCTGGTTGACCAAGAGCCTGTTTATTTGGGGGTCCAGATTTATAATTTTCCAGGCTGCTATATGGTGCAAACATTGCTCCATCAGATGTATTACTTTGTTGTTCCTCCATGCTTCTCCCTTCCCATCTTCCGTGTGCATTATTATTCACATTTGAGATATCATAGAGTGGATTGTTAGCTGCCCTTATGGTCTTAGGGCCTCCGGGTAGTGTGGATTGCCTCTTGGTTTGCATGGAATTTGTCTTGTCACTTTAAGTTGGTCCTTTGTGTTTTTCCGTCTCCGTATGAGAACTTTCCTCACATCCATCGTATCTGCGCAAGCAGTTGTCTTACATTTGTTTTTAGCAGAGCCCTCCTTCATTAATAGAGAGATATTAGGTTCCTTAAAATTAGTTGTTTGTTGCTGCCTCCTTTTGACTTTGGAGTTCCCTCACATTCTCAGATTCTTCTTCCTCTACTTGCTGCTCCATTACTTGATCTTCCTCATATAGCACATTGAATCTGGACCTTGTGGCTGTTTCATTGTTATTTTCGATGCCATTTTGCTCTGATCTTGTTGCGTATTCTTTTTAAGAGATTCTTCATACGGCTCATCTTGCTGCCTGTGCTTTTGCCTATCACCCATTCCTTTATGTCCAACATTTGGCTTTATCCTACGATTCATGGCTATCATCCATGGGCCAAAAGGATGTTATGGAGTCGGACACGTAGGTTTACTTGGCTGCCCTGCAGCTACGTTTTGTTGTCCGTGGGTTTGGCCTGCCGGAAGATGATTGTTCGACCATGTTTGCATCTTGTGACCTAACCTTCCACACTCGAAGCAGATTTGTTGTAATCCGTTGTATTCTACTGTGAAGTAGTTACCATTTAGGACTACCTTCATTCCAAGGACCTGCTGCAAATTCATCTCGACACACACTCATACGTACTTTGATCTTGTTGCTTAGAGGTAACAATGTCCACTTTTCTTGGCTTCCCCACTCTTCTTGCCAATTTGAGTAAAAAGCTTTCATTCTCAAATAGTTCCAATGGCATCTCCGGAAATCAAATCTAGACTAAAGTGGAGAGAATTGTTTGTTTGGAAGGTTGAAGGATTGGCTGCCACTTCATAACAATTAAGTAGTGCCTTGCACCGTTAGGGGTAGTGCCCGAAAGATATTTTTTGTAATTGTTTTTATATTTAATAAATGACTGGATTATTATCGTCTTGTTATTTGTTTGGTACGTACAGGTAATACACTGCTGAAAACCACAAGTTGTATCATATGTAGCCATATAACTTAGTGTGTGTCACACGTGAGGATTAAGTTTATGGTGATACACTTGGACTATTAGTCCTTGGTGAAATTAATCAAAGTATGAGTCTATTGATTAAACCACCATTAATGTGTCAAGAACACTTTATGGTGTGACCGTCTTATCTGGACCGTCGATATTGGTTATCTAAGTAGGACATTTATATATAATGTAGTCCTATAGGAATGGACTGATTTAATTTGCATTTCTCATATAATTCCGTGATTTGAGAAATCTCATTAAATCACAAGATGATCATATATGGATTAAGCTTATTTCTGAAGTGATTGCAAACTCCTGCATGTTACAAGATAGGGTTAGATGTGTTCGTTAAGGATTGCTAAGAGGTGCGGTTCGAATCACTTTCACTTTAGCACTATTTGGGAATGAGTAGCGAGTGTGTGTCTCATAGATACGGAATCTATTCTTTCCTGCGGGAAGTAGAAAGACAACCCCCTTGTTTTTTAATCCTAAAAACTGATTGATCGACCGAGTTCATATTGGTTATGAACTAATTGATCACTAGTGGGTTAATGGTAAATAAGGATATGATGTAATAAAGAAGGTTTACGGAAACATTCCCGCTTCATTACGGATAGTCAATGGAGGGTTAGTCTGTGTGTAATGGTTATATCAATGGAAACTTATTGACTCGACACTTTAAGAAGTTATATCTATAATCGATATAGTTCAGTTTCAGATTTATGGTGGCGTAATTTTGAAATTAATAAGTTGAGTAGAAATGTTATGTCGATGAACATTTTATTCAATTTATTATAGCCACTGGTTGGCTCCTAACACGCGAGTGAATTCTAGTACTGTGGAACCTCGAGAATAAATTAATAGTTGGTCTATTTAATAAATATGCGAAATATTATATATTCGGTAAATAATATATAAAATAGAAAAGACATTTTCTATTATCACATGGCATAAAATGGCACCACATGTGGAAAATTGGGAAAATAAATTTTCTTGATTTATATCACATTATAATTATTTATTTATTTGTTAAATATTTAATGGAAAATTAGGGATTAGGACGTTTTCCACATTTTTTTCAATTAACAGTCCTAGTTAACATTTTTTATAGGTTGAAGGACATTATTTTAATAACGTGACTGGATTACCCTTACTTAACCTCTTTTTAATTACCTGCCATGATTTTACGGCTTATCCTTTCTCGCTTTGAAGAAAGTCGCCGATGAAGAACAAAATTGCTTGGACGAAGTTCGATCGTACATCTGCCATTGATTCTTTTCCAAATTCGCCTTATCGATCATCTAATTCAAAGGATTCTTTAAGGGCAGATCATTGATTCATTAGGGTTTTTTTCCGTTTTTTCTGCTTATTGTTCATCGGGAATAAGCATCAGAAATATGAGTTTTTTAGTGAAATTTCAATCTTCCTAATGAAATTGAACATGAATTTGAGCTTCTTAAGTTTAATTCGTTCTTGATTCTGTCTTTGATGTTTGTTTCTGAATAATGTGTGTTTTTTATGAGGAATAATGTGATTCACTGCTGGTTTTTCTGATTCCTTTGTTAGTGTAATAGTAAACCAGAAATCTGAGTTGTACAGGTTAAATTTGAATCTTCCTAATGTAATTGAATATAAATCCAAGCTTTTTAAGTTTAATTCATTCTTGATCCTGACTTTGATGTTTGATTTCTGAATACCGTGTGTTTTTTATGAGAAATAATCTGATTCACTGCTGATTTTCTCTGATTCCTTTTTTACCTCAATAGTGGAACAGTATTATGAGTTTTATAAGTTAAATTTCAATCTTCCTAATCGAATTGAACATAAATCTGAGCTTGTTAAGTTTAATTCATTCTTCATGCTTCGTTTGATGTTTGTTTTGTATATACTCTGTGTTTTTTGAGAAATAATGTGATTCACTGCTTATTTTCTTTGATTCGTTTGTTATCTATGTTTTTGAAGATGGTATTCCTTATTTGTACTTTCATTGGAGAGTCATGTGTTTTGAAAATCAAAGAAATGGATACTCTACAGAGTATTAAGCTATGTATATGTGAGAGATGGAGTTCATTGAGAGAAAATAAGATCAGTTTGTATAATTCACTACCTGAACAAGCAAATTGTTTTCTGTTCAATAATGAAGATGTTGAAATCATGTTGGCTGTGTCTGCTTCGTTTGGTGCATCACGTGTACATGCATATGTTGTTTGTAATGCTTTTACTACAGGTTCTACTGGAGCTTATACTGTGTCTTGTACTAGTATTGAATCAGTTGCATCAACATCTATTGCTGAATCTGATGATGAGGAAATCGATTTGCTTCCAACGTTTTGTCCAAGGAAGGAGAATATGCAACTGTCTATCTATTGGGATAAGTGTGTAGAACGTGTTGGTCAAAAGTTTGTTCGTGGAGCATCAAAATTTAGGATTGCATTGTGTAAAATTTTTGTTTATACCAGGTTTGATTTCGTATACACTAAGAATGATGATAAGAGGATTAAGGCAGTGTGTGCAAAGAGGGGGGAAACACGTTGTGCTTGGATGGTGAGTGCGAAGAAAGAAATTCTTAATGGATTTTTTTATGTTAAGAAGATGCATGGGTTGCATACAAGTGGTACATCATCACGTTCTTTCAAAAGGCATCGGATGAGTTCATATTTGGTTTGTGGTTTGGTTTGTAATGAAGTTCGTGATGATCTCAATAAAGCCTATTGCTGTTAAGCGTCGGCTTTTTTCAGATCATGGTCTCCCTGTTTCATATTACAATACTTGGAGTGGTATAGAAAAAGCGAAGAATGCTCTGTTTGGGGACATGAAAGAGTCTTTTAATTCTTTAAATTCGTATGTCTCAAAGATGCGCTAAACGAACCCCGGTTCTTATGTGGTTTTGGAAGTTGATGAGATTTCAAGTCGTTTTAAGAGGGTGTTTTTTGCCTTTCATACATGCATTGAGGGATTTAAGCATTGCCGGCCAATGTTGTGTTTGGATGGAAGTCATTTGAAAACACAATTTAAGGGTCAGCTTTTGTCGGCAGTTGCGAAAGATGGTGATCAAGGTACTATATGTTAGGAAATCAACTAGTTTAACGCAGCGGAATTTAAAATTTTGATTTCCGATCCCAAGATCGACTTCGTTTAATACAATAAACACGTTAAGTAGTTGACGATGATTACCTTGCTTGATCAAATAGATCGACGCTCTGACTGTCAACGGAGAGTAGTAGTGCGCGCGATCCGTCCACGTGTCTGGCCTCTATCGATATTCACACAAACTCCTCGTCGGAATCCTCATTGGATTGCTACTTGAAAAATCCGATTGCTAGACCGGCCTTTTATCTCTCTCTAAAACTCTCTAGAAGAAACTCTCTATTTTTCACATGAATTATGAACTCTTGGAATTACGTGTACAAAAGAGCTAGCCAACCCCTTGCTTATATAGGGGAAGGTGGCGCCCCAATGTCTTCCCAAACTGATTGTGAGAAGCTTCCTAGTAGATTGATGAGAGAGAAAAAAATTTCTAATAAAATAAGGAAAATCACTTTGATTGATTTATCTCTTTTAATTTAATATCTTATATTAAATAAATTTAAGATATTGTCAATATCTAATATTGAATATCTTTACCTTATTACCATAAATCTATTTTTTTTCAAAATCAATTAATATCCAATATTAATATATGATAATATCATTAATTAAATTGCACAATCCAAGTGTATCTTATACACCTTCACTTGCGCCCCATATGCCAATTAATTGGCTTCCAGAATATTCTTCAATTAATCATTATAATTAATATCTTGTATTTAATTTATTCATAATAAATAATTAAATACCGACATATTAATTTAATCACTATAACACTTTATAGTCGAGATAAACTTTCCTTAATTGTTATCACTATAACCGCATTTTAATCTGGCTAGATGTTCTTATGTGTGTGACCCAATAGGCTTCCGAATATGTTGGCCGTAGACACAAATTGCAAATTACGAAAATTCCCATTATACCTAACGATTTCGGGATTGCGTCTAGCAACACACCGTGACCCCCAATCATCGAAAGAGTCAAAAGCAATGACTACTACCTTTCATGTGAAACAGTTAACGTGTAAATAGAATCCTATCATTGTAATAATATCCATAAGATCGTATCATAAGCGTCGGTACATTAACAATCGTATCTTATAATCTGGATATCACGCTCCCTCGGAATAACTCATTTACTCCCACTTTGCAAAGATTCACGAGAGCTAGACATTCCTTATAAGAAGGCCATTTCGGATATTCACTCCTAATCATAGGATACGCGATTCCCGGACGAACAAACATGTATCCTACACATGCTTCAATAGCATACCCAATCACTACCGCATGATCACCCCATGGCTAGGGGAAACCTCAGTAGTGTCAAAGCATGACAATCAACACCGTGATGCCATGAAGACTCCGGTCTTAGGATAATTACACAACTGCCACATACTGCGACACTTAAAGTAAGTGGGTCAGTCTGACATACGCATTCTCTAATACCCGTCCACGTACAGTCCAAACGTCTCTACACTTAGATAGACGAGATCTATCCATATCTTCAATAAGATAGAAGACATCCAATACGTGCTAGTCTAATCATACCACCAATGTCCCGTTTGACAGTACATACGACTCGAGACATTTAAGTATCAAACTTATTGAAGCGATTAGAGATCTCATCAACCATAATAACTATCATGGTTTCTCTATCACAGTTTAATACTAAGGACGTTACTATATATACACATTCAATAATATGAAGATAAACAAAATATATAATAACAAAATTGCTTTTATTAATCATAATAATGTTATTACATGAACTAAATAGACTGTAAACGAACCGACTCGGTCGGATCCGTCCAACCCGATTGGGTTTAGGACACTATTTCAACACTGTATTCATTCTATATCATACAATTTGCAAAGTTAGTTTATTCATTTTTTTTATGTTTTTTGGTTGCTAATTTAGTCTCTTTGGTACTTGACGTATGTTGATATTAATACATTCTTTTTGTATCAGGCTTGTACCTGCTTGTTTTTCGGTTGTTGATTCCGAAAAACCGATAACCGGCATGGGTTCTTTGTGAATTTGAAGAACATAGTTGATCCCACTAGGTAATTACGTTTATTTGAGATATGAATAGTGGGTTATTAGATGCCAGCCTTGTTGTTTTCCCAGATTCAGACCATGCTCTTTGCCTATTTCATCTTAAGTTGAATTTGAAAGACAAATTTAAGAGGACTAGATTCAGCAAGGGTTTTAAGAAGTGTATGGTTTATCTTCTGCGATAGTGTGCTTATGCACCGACAGTTGATCTATATGATAGTTTGATGACTATTATGTTAGAAGAGGGTAAGAAAATTGTAGAAGATTTCTTTAGTGCCTTGCCTGCTGAAAGATGGACGAATGCTAATGCGCTATGGTGAAATGTCTTCAAGTGCAGCAGAATATTTCAATTCGTTGGTTCTTAATGAGAGGCACTTACCCGTATGTAATATGATTGATGCTCTCTGCTTGAAGCTAATGAATCAACTTTCTGGTATGTTTTTGTTTAATTGCATTGTGTATTAAGTAATTTTACATCAACTTGTATCTGTTTTACATGATGAGATCCATTGCATTTATTTGTAGAACGTAGGTCCGCTTGTGCTTTATGGAATTCTACAATATGCGCAAGTATAGACAAGATATTAGCAGATTCATTTGATGCATCTAAGAATTGGAGTATCATCAATTCAAGTGGATATGTATTTGAAGTGCGTTCAACACAATCTTGTATGGTTGACCTTGAGAAGTTAACTTGTTCTTGTAAGTTTTGGCAATTGAATTGTTACCCATGTGATCATGCGGTAGGCAATATAATGAAAGCTGGTCTCCCCTTGCATGATTTTGTTGATGTTGGATTCCGGTCGAGTTCGTTTGCTAATTGTTATGAATATGCAATCCATCTAGTGCCGTTGGTTTACGAGCCAGAGCATTCCAATGTTGTTGTTTTACCTCATATTTCAAAGAGACAACCTGGAAGGTCAAGGAAGATGCGGATTCCTTCTAGAGGTGAATCCAAACGCGAGATTGTGGTCGGTGCCATAAGTTGGGGCATCATAATCAGAGGACATGTGTTGCTTCTGTTATGATGTTGATGACATTCCTTAGTATAAGTCTTCTATTCTAGTCGTTTTTGTATTTTGGCTGATGCTTATTATTTTGTGACTCTGTTCTTCTTAATTGAGTGACTTATCTATTGAATGTTATATTTTACATTGTGGTTCTATAAATTTTGGATTGCCTCAGTTCCCATACTAAGTTTATGAAATATATGTTTGTCTTTTATGCATTTTATTTGAATGTTCTTTGCTGTTATGTTTGTATGATACTCTTCATTATTGTATTATATATTATGTAAAAAATATGTACAGGAAAATAATCCAAAGTGATGAAAATTTCACCAAACTTTTGTTTTAATACTCTTTGTTTCGTTTTGAGTGTTGATTTTATATTGTTACAACACTTTAATGAGATTCACTGTCGAAATTCATTAGTGAATTTTTGACTTCCAGTGAATGTTAGCAATGAATTTCTAACAAGCGTGGTTTTTGCCAGTAGAATTGTACTTATTGAACTTATTAATCAAAATTATACTTGTACTAATCAAACAATAGACAAAAAAATACATTACTTAATAACATTGATTGAAATAGTTGTCTCCTTGTCCCCATTAATTCAAGTCACTTCAATTTCGGACATACATATGAAATTAAGAATAGTTTTCACTTGGCATCCACACATTAATACTGATGTTTGGTCTACAGATGAAGATAAGTTCTGATATTCCCTTGGTATCTACATCTGACTAGATGTAATACAATTTACTACCCAAGCTTTGAATTCTTGTACTTCATCTGTTTTCCATTTCTTGTTGATTGGCTGTTTACGTGCAATCTGGTAGATGTAGTAAATGACGTATATTGCGCAATCATTCCTGCAAAATTTTGGCATTCAAATAAACTTGTCAGCCATTACTTCCATTACATGTATGAATCAAAAAGTCTATTGAATAATACTTACGTATTCGATCCTTGTTGTGGAAGCTTTGCAACCTTCTTGATTTTTGGCTTTTAATTCACTGGATGGACAAAAGAATTTCCATATGTATTTTTGCTGAAAAATTACACATGTTTAACACATTTGATTAGTATAGAAATTTTGACTGTAATATTAACAACACAAATACGAATAATACATACAATGTCAAGTGCATTTTCCTCAAAGTGGTCAACAACACCTTTCCGGCTAGCCATTGAGTTGTACGTGTGGCATTATCCTCTTTCACCTGAAGCAAATGTGACTAATATCCAATGATATGATTCATGCTTCACACCTGGAAAACACAACGGAATGAGAATATTTTTGCCTCCAGATGTGGTTTCATACTATCGACAAAATGATTTGTGTAGCTCCCATTTGTTGCATATTTCTTGCAGTTTGCCTGCAATCAATCACCATTTTTTGTTATGTATAATACATAAATCAAAAATGTATTCACACTAATTTTTAGTAAAGGTTTCAGTGTATATTGCAAGTGAATGGTGAATACTTATAACGACCATTCAAAAAAATTTGATCTCACCCAAGTTGATGCTGGCAGTATGTGAAATTCCTTTCGGACTTCTTCATTTCTGCTTAGCATTGTTGCAAATGCATCGATAACCTGTAAATTTACATGTCATTTCTTAGTTGGTTTCTTGGAATGTCGTCATAGAAAAAGTAGTTAGATTGAATTGTTTACCTTGTCTGCAATGAACGATCCCTCTAGTAAATTCACCATGTCATGGACAGTGATGTGGTACCACTCTCAATATCTGACCATAATTTGCCCCTGAAAATATTGTTCACACAAGTTTATTATCATATAAACCTGATAAAATGTAATCAGAAATATGTTAACTATTGTTACATACAATCGTCCATGTTTGTTTAGTGTTGTGTGTAACAACTGAAATGCTTCTTCGATTATTTTCTCCTCACATGTGTAATCAACTTTCTTCTTTTTTAAACTCACTTTCACAGTTTTTGCCCTCATTTGGACATCTTCTATTGCAGCTTCATTGGTCAAGTCCAGAATTTCAGTTTTTCTTTTCTTTTCTTCCGGATATACAAAGTCATCATCCTTTCTTGTTGTTCATTTCCTTTCTTTTATTTCTTTTACACGTGAACTTTGCTTCACAGTTTGTTGTACTTGCTTAGCATCTGTGTTTCCATATTGCTGTGTCACTGCATGCACCGCTGCATTCTCAATTTCTGTATGAAGAGCTTCAATTCTTGTGTGTTGTTCCTCTATTATGCTTTCATACGATTGTTTCATTTCTTCGAACACATCCAATCTATTCTATAGCTCACTCACGGTTGAGTTCAATTCAGAAATAGTAGCTTCTTTTGTGCAATTCTCATCCTCAAGATGCTTTCACCTCATCGGACTTGTGTTCGATTGTTCTATCTCTTGCACCTTCATCACCACTCTTTTTCATCTCCTGTTAAAATTCCTCCAATCTTGATCTCATTTCATTTACAACTTTCTGAAGATCATGATATTTTATTAAAGCATCAGTAAGTGAAGCTAAAAGTCTAGCATTTTCTTTTTTGAGACCATCAACTACACCTTTGTATACCTCCTCCAATTCACTGAAAATCTTGGATTTGATCTCATTCTCTCTTTCCTCAAATTTTTTCAGTTTGACAAGCTAGGCACTGTTAAGTACTTCAGTTCTTCTGATTTCTTCCTTCTGCTTGCTTATCTCATCCTCTTTTCGCCACAACTTTCTCAACTTTTTCTTCATCCTCTTAACTTTTGCTTTCAAACGTTCTATCTTGTCATCCCTTTCCTACATTGATGAAATGTTGTATGTTATAAAAGTATATCTAGTAAAACAATTGGCTGGAAAAATGCATGTGTTTTGCAATTTTTCTTGAGATTCACTAATGAAGATCACTGAGTGATTCTCAATAGTGGATCTCAAACTACAGTGAATTTTGACAGTGAATAAGAAGCAACTGTTGACAAAATGAGATGAATATATGAAATGATTTACTGATACGGGGAATTAGCACAGTGAATTCATGTTATTGTTAGGAGAGCTAATTACATTAATTGTCTTATCAGTGGACTCTCTTACTTCATTTTTGAACTCCAACATGCCTTGGACATTCCGTTCAAATGGATCCTCATCCATAAAATCTGCATTTTCTTCAGAATGGTAGGCGTCATTTTGATGCTGCTATTCCTAATGCGTTATGTGTAGGGAATCCTCTTCAGATGGTTCATCCATTAATTTTTCATTTTTGTCTTGCTCATGCATTTCCACTGGTTGGAGTTTGATTTTGAGTTTGAGTTGTTGTATTTGAATGTCATCTTCAAAATATGAATCGTGTAGCTTTTTGGTGAGGTGTCCAACTGGATTCTTTGTCAAATCCGGTATCAGCTCTAGCTCGGCTGGTGTAGGCTCCAATTCAGTCCATATGACCTATGTATATATTTTTAAAATAGTGAATTGTGTCAGTGAATGAATGTAAATGTATGGCATGAAATTTTCTTTGGCATAGGAAATGCAGTTCTTAAACTTTATTTAGGCAAAGCCATGATTGTTGCCTTGTTCACAAATTTTTTCAAGGTGCTCAAGTCCCACTTTGTGCACCTTGGAATTCCTGAATATTCAATTGAAGTTGTGTCCTCTTGTTTTTGATGCTTCATTCGATCCTCCTCTTCTCTTGGCTTCATTGTTTTATCATGCTCACACATCCAATACTACAATAGAATAAGAAATTGTTAATATGCAATCACATGTATAAGAAATATTTGGGAAAAACCTAGAATTTCTTACCAGGAGTGAACTAGTTCATCCAATCACTGTATGGGGCTTTTTGCTCTTTTTTCAAGGCTCTGAATTAGCGTGTCATAAATGGTAGAAGACCAATCGTAGTGTTTCAATGTGTCCAAGTCCTCCACATATTTCACATACGTCCATGCAATCGTCTGTCCAGTGTTTGTGAAGAAACATGCTTGAAACATCAAAAGGCATAGGATCTCACAGTGTCTACCACAGCAGTTGTGTCTTCATTGTCCACAAGCTTTACTTACTTTTCTTTCATCATTTTGGCTGTGATGTTTTAGGCATTTGGGAATACTCTATCTGCAAATTTAGATTTGACCTTCTTCCCGTGGTACTTTTCAACTTTGAAATTGCTGTCCATGATTCCACAAATTAGCTTGATATCAGTCCTACGTACCTGAAAACATTCTCTTCCAATTTTGATTCCTCTTATTTCTGGTACGTATGTGGTTATGATGTTGTCCAACACATGGTCTTTTCGCTTGTTGGAACATATCCTGTTTTCGTCAATAGCTTTGAAGAAGACCTTAAAAAGAGTTTGCTGGATAATGTTCTTGTGACTTCTTGTCAATTTTTTATTTATGCTGTTATATGCATCCATTAGATTTGAGATGATGTTTCTGTGTTGATTGTACCTGGAAAAAATCAATGCAGACAACACTTTTTTTGTTAGTGAATTTGTTTGGCTTTTGAGTCACAATTAGTATCATGAATATGACATTCAGATGCATGTACTGTCAATATTCCTTGCAGTGAATAATCTTAGTGAATCAAATTTTCAGGAACATAAGTGATAGAAACCAGTTAAGCATGACCATGATAAGCAATCATGTTAAAGCTGAAGTAGGCATGACAAGTAAGGAATCACTTGAATTTAAACAGCATTAGCATGAATGCATGAAAACAGTGAATAAATGGTAAAGTGAATTTGAGTTAACATTCAATACTTGTCTTAGTGAATTTTCTTAGTGAATCAGGCTTTTACGATCTAAAACACAAAAATTAAGAGACAGGGGTAGGACAATTAGCTACATTAATGTTTAACAAGTGAACCATTCTTCATATAATAAGTGTGATATGTTCAAATATAATCTCTTATGGCAAGGTGTTTAATGTGTATTACATGAATTATCACTGTAGTTAATATTCTTAGTGAATCAAAATTTGAGGAACCTAAATGCTAGAAACCAGTTAACCATGATCATGATAAGCAATTATTTTAAAGCTAAAGTAGGTTGGGATGACAAGGAATCAAACTTTTTGAGTTTAAACAACATCAGCATGAATGTATGTAAACAGTGAATAAATGGTAAAGTGAATTTCCGTTAATATTGAATACTAGACTTAGTGAATCAGACTTTTTGTACATATCTCTCTGACATGTATAAAACATTGAATGCATAAAACTTGCTGCTAAAAAACATCTTAACAACATCACCATGATTGCATGTAAATAGTGAATGAATATTACAGCAAAGTGAATGCATATTACAACAAAGTTTAGTGAAAATCATAAGCACGTCATAACATATATGTTGCACAAATCATGCAAAATATACAGTGAATACAATTTTGTATACATTCATTTGTATAAACAGAATTCTCTTTGATTTCTCACTGAGAAACAATCGAGCTGATAGATTTATCATCCACCAGATTAAGTGAAACATAGCAGTGAATGTGAGTACTAAAACTTGCTGCAAAAGCCTAACAATATCACCATGATTCCAAGTAAAAATTCAATGCATATTATAGTGAATTTGAGTAAATGTTCACTAAAAAAACAATCATAATGTGAGAAATCTCGTCTAGTAAATGAAGGGAAATAAAGCAGTGAATTTGTCGATTTAGTTCTTACTTGGTAATGCGTCCATCAGTTTTTTGCTTCCCAGCTGCCTTCGATCTTGTTTTCGCCATTTCGAGAACTTGATTCACTTGTTTTGTTACCTGAATAGATGAAAGGAAGATGCAAAGGTGAATTCAAACCCTAATTTTTTTGAAGAAATTGAAATTACCAGAATCGAAGCTTATTTGAGATCATAGAGCTTCGAAATCTGTTCGATTGAGTATAAATGCTTGAAAATTATGGAAAATGATTGCGTACTCCTGAATTCACGTCAAATTATTGTGATGAGTTCCACTCCTGTTTTGGTAATCGCAGAGAAGGTGAGAGTTTCAACTTCCTAACCCTAATTTTGTGGCAATGGCGTGAATGGCGTGAATGATGCATAATAGGATTTGTTTGATAATAAGTGTAAATTGGTCTTTTTGACTACAATTTTGTCCTTGATACAACATTTTTTGAAAGTTGTCCTATTCTCTAATTTTTGAAATACTTTTGTCCTTATGCCTCATTACCCCAATATTTAATAGATAAAATAAGAGATTGGTTTTATCATTTAATTGTGATTATATCTTATTCATGGAAAATATCTTTTTCTGAGAGAAAAAGATAATTGTCTTGTGAAAAGGATAAACTCTAAAGCCTTGGTTATTTATTATTTTATATAAGGAGAGTTTCCCAACACAATAGACACGCCATCACATGCGTCACTCTAACAGGGGAGTAAAATCAGTTTCTTTTCCTAGCCATAGGGAGAAGAAAAACCTAGGGTTTTTCTTGAGCGCATTCAAGGAGGCTCCGCTACGGGATCGACGTCTGCCAGTCATCGCTTGAAGATACAACTCGGAAGACTACGGCTTCTCTATGGTTCGGTAAATCTTCAGCCTTCTTGCAGTTTAGTTTAGTTAATTATGTGTGTCATATCGTGGTAAAATCGTAAACAAATTTCGATCCGTTGCTTCCGTTGTGCATGATCGAGTGTCTCGATCGGTGTTGTGAATAAGATCTAACGATCTATAAAGGGGGGAAAGGTATGCTCGATCTTGCCAGCGTGCTCTCGCAATCGCAAGCACCGGAAAATCTCCGGATTCGGTTTTTCCTATGTTTCGGATCCTGATTCGGGTTTCTGTATATCCAGTATGCACCACAAAAGGACCCATCGACATAGCTACTTCACAATCTTCCTTGGTAGTGAATCAGACAACATAGTAATCCAATTCTAGATCTACAATATCCAGAAACCCGAATCAGGAAGCCGAAGGTTCCATCGTACGTGATGACGGTTAAAATAGTCTATCCTACGGCATCAATATTCTATCCATTAGGAGCTAAAAATAGTTGTTTCGACCTATAAATATGAACAATTAACTTGAATATCATATGTCCGGTTCAAGAGTCGAGAAACCTGCACTTAGCGTTTATTTTCCCTGTTTCGATATTATTTCGTGCATTATTTGATATTTTCAGGATACGGAATATTGGGCTGAGCATGATGGACGAATCTGGAGTGGACTGGATGAAAAGAATGGGCCTAGGGTATTCTAGAAGCATCCAAGTTAAGTCGATTGAAGAAAAAGGGCACAAATACCCTCGGTAACCCGAGGGGCGGTGCCGACTTACCGAGGTCCCAGAATCTTCCGAAACGCGTTTTCTTGGACGAGGGGTCAAACTAGATGATTCTAAGTCGGTTTAGATAGTTATAAATAAGAGGCTTCGCCTCAGAACACAATGTACTCAAATTATTCAAGGAAATTATGCAATAAAAGTTATTTGTTCTTTGTTTTAGTTATTTTATGAGTTTTGGTCGGAGAGACGACGGAGTCGCCGCATAGGGAGAGATTCGAAGGAGATCTACGCTCGTCTTCGAGGATATGATTTCCTATCTTTTCCAAGATGTAGATCTATTGTCGTTATATTCGTCTAGTATGTTTTAATTGCTTATTTAGTTTAATTATATAGTAGTTAGTTTATTTTACCCCATGTGTTATAGATCTGATTCGGTGGTGAAGAAATCATGAAATAGTAGTTGCGTTCTTCAGATCTGGGATGGTCTATATCGCTAGATCTGGATACCTAGTAAATTACTAATTCATGATAATCGGTGCTAGCTACGTTGATCGATAGATTTAATTTACATGTTAGTAGCCTGATCAACTATTTGCATGTTATCGTAAATTAACTTGAAGGACCGCAAGTGAAGTGTTAATTAGGACATTATCTAGGATAGGAACGTGTTGGTCAATGTCGACAGCTGTCTAGGCGGGTTTGCGGTATGAGGTAACACTCAATATCGTAACCCTCTAGTTCTTTATGCGTATGGGCTATTACGCACCAATTAAGGAGGGTAGCTTGCGTATAGATTGTCTACTGCCATTGTCGGAGTAGATAGGGTTAGGAGTTGTACCCGTAACTGAACAATGAATAAATTCACCAAAGGGAAGGACTGTTGCATGTGTGGGGGAAATAACTAATTACTCATAATTGAACTAATACCTTAGAAACTCTAGTTTGCTTCGTTGAACTTGCATAATCTTGTTAGTTTGAGGCACCAATACTACTGTCTATATATTTAGTTGGTCGTAGACCGTAATAATTAGACGTTCTTACGAGTCTCTGTGGGATTCGACCTTGACTCACCAGTACTCTACTACGATAGACCTAGTCCTATTTCTAGTAAGTGTCTTGCACGAGATCAAGATTTTTGGCACCGTTGCCGGGGACTCATGTCAAGAATACTTTTTATTTAAGATTGAGCTTGATGTATATATTTTGTGTCTGTTTAATCGAGTCTGTTTTATAGTCTTTTTATACTAGAGTCGTAAATGCAGTCGATTCTGTGAATGGTCGGAGGAAAATTGCCACCGTATACCGAGGGTTACCTCACGATAAACCGAGGTCTAAATTCTGCCGAATCGCTTTTGTTTGTTCGATGTCGTCAGTCGTGAGTCGAGTCTGTATTTTTGAGTCTGCCAGGCGTGTGTAATAACCGCCGAGGCAAGTTACTAACTTTTTATTTTCTTTTTGTGTCTTGTAGTACCCTACACATAGTTCAGCAGCCAAACTCGAGAGATTCATACCAGAGATTGAAAAGTTTGCTAGACAAAAGAGAAAAGAAACTCGAGAGAGATCTGTTAGGCTAGTGGATGACGTGGTTTCAAACGAAGGAGATCACAGTGAGAGGGAAGAAGAGATACCACCTTTGGAAGATACTATGGCACAGAATGGACAGAACGGGTAGAATGGACCAGGATTTGTAGTACAAGCATATAGGAGAACTCTACAGAGCTATGCAATGGCAACAATTGAGCAATTCATGCCAGCAATTGTTCAGCCTGAGGATGCAGCTGAGGTATTTCACCCTAAACCGAATGTTTTACAAATGGTGACCAATTACACTACCTTTCATGGAGTAATGAACGAAGATCCTAGTGAACACGTCACCAATTTTCTGGAAATAGTCAGCATGGTTAAGCCAGCAGGAGTACCAGGAGACAATATCAAGTTGAAATTATTTCCATTCACTCTGAAAGACAAAGCGAAGATATGGGTATTGTCTCTGGCACCCGGATTGATCCAAACTTGGACCGACCTGTTGTAGAAATTTATGAATAAGTACTGCCCACCTGGGAAGTCACTACAGATGAGACAAGACATTATGAATTTCAAGCAGAGGCCCACTAAAACATTTAAAGAGGCTTGGGAAAGATTCAAGGAAGCACAGAGGAGATGCCCTCATCATGACATCACTTTGCCCGTACGTATGCATAGTTTTTATCACGGATTGCAGCCGAGTGAACAAATGAGAGTTGATGCATCAAGCAACGGATGTTCTGCATTGCTATCACCTGAAGAAGCTGAAGAGAAATTGGAGCAAATGGCGCTTACAAGTCAATGGGGAACACATCAAGTGGAAACCGCCAAAGTAGCTGAAGGCGTATTTGGAGAAAATACTTCTCAAAAGATCTTATACCAGCTAATGGCGATGAATGAAAAGATAGATGGCATGCAAGACCGCATAGCCGAGGTTGGGAAAGTACAAGAGATTGAAACAACGAACACTGAGGACGTGAACTATATAGAGAGGCAAGGAAATCCTTATGGGGGCGGATATCACCCAGGTTCTCACGACCACCCTTGTTTTAGACTGAGTGACCCTATTAAGGGTTTTCGATAAAGTGATTCAAACGGTGGAGAGAGACCGAGACAAAATGTGGGATTCATGCCTCAATTCAATAAGTCCAGTGGTTGGGAAGCAATGGATAAAATGAGCTCAACTGTGACCGACACGGTCAATCAACTTACGAAATACATGACTGGGTTGAATACAAACTTCACCACATATTGTCAGAAGAATGATACCAGACTGATCAATCAAGAAGCCTTAGTGCAGAATCTGCCGCACCAAGTGGGATGATTGCGTAACAAGTGTCGACCGTCCTCCCGGAGGATTGCCAAGTAATCCGAGAAGAATCCGAAGGGCGTGAATGCAATTATGACTAGAAGCGGAAAGAATCGCTGGACCAGATTATACCAAGCGCCCGGAAGAATCGTATCAGCGATCGGCAGCAGTAACGCATCGTAACTGGAGAAAAATAGGGGCGGTAACCCGAACAATGCTCCGGTAAACCGGGAGTCGAAATGCAGCAGCAGAAGAAAGCAGAGCAAAGATCGGTCAACAGGTAAGTCTTCACGAACTGTAACTATTAATCCTACTACTTTACCCTATCCCCTTAGGAAGTATAAGCCGAATAATGATGATGCGCGTTATAAAAAGTTTATAGAGATGTTTAAAAAGTTGCAATTGAATAACCTTTGGTAGAAGCTCTGGCCGGAATGCCAGAGTATGCAAAATTCTTGAAAGAAACCATCTCTACCAAGAGGAAATTGTTAGATCTTGAAACTATTTGCCTTAACGAGGAATGCTCGGCAGTTTTGCAATGCAAACTGCCTCCTAAGTGTAAAGATCCTGGGAGCTTCCTCATACCATGCACGATTGGAGGAGTATGCCTGAACAAAGCATTATGTTATCTTGGAGCCAGTGTCAATCTGATGCCACTCTCCATATTTCATAAATTAGGCATGAAGGAGTTGAATGAGACATCTATAACCCTTCAATTAGCAGATAGGTCTATGAAGCAACCTTGTGGAGTGGTGTATGATGTTTTGGTGAAAGTTGATAAGTTTGTATTCCCTGTAGATTTTGTGGTGCTAGACATGGAAGCTAATCACGATGTTCTATTGATCTTAGAAAGACCTTTCCTAGCTACGAGCAAAACATTGATAGATGTTCATAAGGGTGAACTGATTCTAAGAGTGAATGAGGACAAAGTAGTGTTCAATGTGTTGAATTCAATGAGATATGCTCAAGATGAATGAGATCAAGCATGCTACATGCTAGATGCCATAGATGAGCTTGTTTTGGAATTATATCAGCAACTGGCACTAGACCCTGAAGTAGCAGAAACTTTACTCCAGAAGGATGAAGAAAGTTATGAGGAAACCTGGCCTGGGTGTAGTGAAGGTCAAGTGCGAGAAATTGAGCCTATATCTTCTATGGATTTAGGAGGAACCATTCATAGACCTTCATGGCACATGTTCTTTGACATACAGTTGACTGGCATGTTGTTAAGATCATCATTAGAAGAGCCACCAAGGAACTTAACATTGAAACCTTTGCCATCTCACTTGAAGTACGTATACTTACAAGATGAAACTCTCCCCCTTATAATTTCAACGTCATTATCACCTTTAGAGGAGGAGAAACTGTTAAGAGTACTGAGAGAGCATAAGGGAGCGTTTAGGTGGACAATTGTAGATATTAGAGGAATAAGCCCATCAGTGTGCATGCATAAGATCTCTGTGGACCCTGAAAAGAAAGCGGTAGCACAACCTCAAAGGAGGTTGACACCACAACTGAAGGATGTTGTTAAGGAAGTGATCATAAAGATGTTGGAGATGGGAATCATTTTCCCAATTGCAGACAGTGAGTGGTAAGTCCGATTCATGTGGTGCCCAAGAAAGGAGGATTCAATGTGCAACCTAATGAGTTTGATGAGTTAATCCTTGTGATATTAATTACTGTACATCGAGTTTGCATAGACTTCAGGAAACTGAATGATGCAACTCTTAAAGATCATTTTCCCCTACCATTCATTGATCAGATGTTAGAAAGATTAAGCGGTCATGCGTTTTATTGTTTCTTAGATAGATATTCTGGTTATTATCAGATCCATATTGCCTCAGAGGACCGCGAGAAAACAACTTTCACATGTCCATATGGAACATTTGCATACAATCGCATGCCTTTTGGGCTATGTAATGCACCAGCAACATTCCAAAGGTGCATGATGTCACTATTTGCGGACATGGTGGAGGATTTTCTGGAGATTTTCATGGATGATTTCTCTGTATTTGGAGATAGCTTTGATAAATTCTTGGACAATTTGAGTAAAGTGTTGAAGAGATGTGAAGAGACCAACCTTGTACTTAACTGGGAAAAATGCCATTGCATGGTTACAGAAGGAATAGTGTTGGGTCATAGGATTTCAAAGAAAGGAATGGAAGTGGATAGAGCAAAGATAGAGGTGATAGAGAAGTTACCTCCTCCAACGAACTTAAAGACATTGCGAGCCTTTCTTGGCCACACAGGATTTTATAGGAGGTTTATCAAGGACTTCTCTAAAGTTTCTAGACCTTTGACGGAATTGTTTGCAAATGATATACCTTTCGTAGTTGGAGAAGACTGCAAGAAAGCATTCAACACATTGAAGCGAATGCTTATAACCGCCCCATATTTGGTAGCACCAGATTGGAACAAACCTTTTGAGCTTATGTGTGATGCTAGCGACACGACAGTTGAGCAGCCTAGGGACAAAGGAAGGATAAAATCTTTAAGCCTATTTATTACGCTAGTCGTACCCTTAATAGTGCCCAGAGAAATCATGCGACTATAGAGAAGGAACTCTTAGCTGTCATTTTTGCATTTGACAAGTTTCGACCTTATCTGATAGGACCGAAAGTCACGGTATTCACTGACCATGTAGCTTTGAAATACCTTTTAACCAAGCAAGACTCCAAGCCGATATTATTAAGATGGATTCTACTCTTACAAGAGTTTGATGTGGAAATCAAAGACAAAAAGGAATCTGAGAACCAGGTGGCTGATCACCTGTCAAGATTAACTTTGCTGGAAGAAGAGCAACCAACCGAGATTAGGGAAAGCTTTCCTGATGAACAATTGTTTGCCGTCTCAGTGGTAGCACGGGTGGAATCTCAGACCCGATATCATACATCAAGAGTGGTCAAGGTATACCCTTGGTTTTCCAACATTGTCAATTCTTTAGCAGGGAACACCTACCACCAGAATTCAATAATGCGGATAAGAAGAAGTTCTTCACATATCTGTAGTATTATCATTGGGATGATCCCTATCTATACAAATTGTGCCCTGATGCCATTCTTAGGAGATGCGTCTATGATGATGAGATTCCAAGTATTTTACACATGTGTCATGCTAGAGAAGCTGGAGGTCACTATGGACCAGACTAGACAGCAGCAAAGGTACTGCAGTGTGGATTCTACTGGCCGACAATTCATAAATCTGCTTACAAGTTTACAAGATCCTGTCATTCCTGTCAAATGACTGGTAATATTTCTAAGCAGAATGAGATGCCACTGTAGAGTATCTTAGAAGTGGAAGTATTTGATGTTTGTGGAATTGATTTTGTGGGACCATTCACATCGTTAGAATCAAATCGTTACATCCTGGTAGCAGTCGATTATGTTTCCAAATGGGTGGAAGCTGTGACTTCACCTACTAATGATGCCAGGGTTGTCCTGAGATTTCTTAAGAAGAACATTTTCACGAGGTTTGGTGTGCCCAGAGCCGTAATTAGTGACGGAGGGAGTCATTTCTGTAATAGGTTGTTTGAGAAGTTGATGATAAGATATGGGGTTAGACATAAGATTGCAGCAACATATCACCCCCAGACGAGTGGACAAGTAGAAGTCACGAATAGAGAGATTAGGAGGATCTTAGAGAAGACCGTGAATCCCACAAGGAAGGATTGGCCTTTGAAATTAGATGATGTTCTTTCGGCTTACATAATAGCTTATAGGACCACGATTGGGATGTCACCATATATGATAGTGTTTGGAAAAGCATGTCATTTACCGGTAGAACTCGAGCACCGAGCACAGTGTGCTACGAGGTTTCTAAACATGGATGAGGATTTAGCCTGTGAAAGAAGAATGCTAGAGTTGAATATATTGGAAGAGTTTAGACTTCAAGCGTATGAGAATGCAAGGATTTATGAGGAGAGGACGAAACGTCTGCTTGATAAGAAGATTCTGAACCGCACATTCCAAGTTGGAGATAAAGTGCTGGTGTACAACTCGCGTCTTCTTCTTTTTCCTGGGAAGTTGAAGTCTAGATGGTATGGACCACATGTAGTCACGAGAGTCTACAATTCAGGTGCATATGAAGTTAGAAATGAGCACTCTGGGCAAACTTTCACAGTTAACGGCCACATGCTGAAACATTACCTAGAGCACAATAATAACCCTGAATTGGAAGTCTTTGTGTTTGAAGAACCAGAATATGAATGAAGGCGCCCTATTAGTACAGTCGAGCTGACGACTATATACTCAGAACTATTTCTAAACCCATATTTATTGCTTTTGTTTATTTATTTTGAGTCAATAAAGTAGCATGACAATCACAAGGTTTTTTTCATCACATATATCTTCAGTAACCTGACTAGAGATATATGTGGTTTTTTCCTTCACGATTCTCATGTGATAACCTCGTAAAAGTTTCCGCGTCTTGCTTAGGCCGATAATAGAATAAAGTGGCTTAAACTGTTTTTGTGCATTCCTCTGGTATGCACAATTACCGCCACCTTATTTTCTTATTGCCCTTTGCATGTTACTCACAGTTTTTGGAAGAGTTTTGGACAGCAGGTAATAACTTGGAAGAGGAATGACCTAGGAGCTAATGATTCTGCTCCAGGATTCGTTTTGACTCAGCCAGCATTTCCAGAGCTAAGTACTTTTCCTTTTATTTATTATTAGTCATTGGGGACAATGTCTATAATAAGTGGGGGTTATGGCGTCTTAGCTGGGTAGTCGAAAAAGGGAATATTTTTGAAAATTTAACACTGTTTTTAGCTTGCTATTTGCACGTTTTCGAGTAAGGAATCGGTAGAAAAGGAGCTCAAGTTCAATTTGAAGTGAGCTATAGCATATTCAATTTAGTATGGAAGAACGAGCATGTGTTATGTTGCGTGAATTAGTAACTTATTAAATATTATTCTATCATTGCAATCATCATTTGAGTACATAATCTGAGTGAGAAGTGTTTAAGATTAGATGATGAATTGTTTTAACCGGGAATCATTATTTGTCTGTCTATATACTTTAACAAATTGTTGTAAGACAAGGGAAGCAACTTGGAAGACGAAAGGTGACCGGGACAAACGGACTTGTGAGTGAGAGAGAGAGAAAAATAGTGCGGAAATCGCGAGAATAAAAGACAAAAATTAAAAAAAAAAAAAAAAATAAATAAATAATATATATATATATATATATATATATATATATATATATATATATATATATATATATATATATATATATACAATAAAAAAGCGATGAGGAAGCGAACTCATGTAAAAAAGGCACGACCCTCTCATAAAAGAAACAAACGAGGACTTAAGAGCGATGCTCAGTCCCCGAGTCCGCCCGAATCAATATCGGTATCATGTTGTGTGACCAATTCTGAAAGCAAGATGAGCAAGTGTATGCGCAAGAAAGTTAAGATTGTGTGGTTAGTACAACTTGATTCTTCTTACGAACACACTATCACGACTGATTCATCAGACGACACCTTGATGCGTGATAAGTAGTGATTAATGGGGAGCTTATGGATTGTGGCTTAATGTATGTTTCTGCCGGAAATCTTTATTGAATATGTGGTAGTTGATGGGGATTGTTCTTGGAGGTACATTCCGCCTTGATACTCTGCTCGCGGACGCGCAGAAGGCTAGTGGGGGGTAGTTGATGACGGTTAAAATAGTTTATCCTATGGCATTAATATACTATCCATTACGAGCTAAAAATAGTTGTTTCGACCTATAAATATGAACCATTAACGTTGAATATCATATGTCGGGTTCGTGAGTCGAGAAACCTGCCCATAGCGTTTATTTTCCCTGTTTTGATATTATTTCATGCATTATTTGATGATTTTCAAGTTACGGAATATTGGGCTGAGCATGATGGACGAATCTGGAGTGGACTGGATGAAAAGAATGGGTCTAGGGTATTCTAGAAGCATCCAAGTTAAGTCGGTTTGAGAATAGCCTTTTGCTACTAGTCTGGCCTTATTCCTCACAATGGTACCAGATTCATCCAATTTGTTTCTGTATACCCATTTTGTTCCAATGATGTTTGCATGATTTGGCCTTTCCACTAGTGTCCAAACTTGATTTCTTTCAAATTCATTCAATTCTTCTTGCATAGCAATTATCCAATCTGGATCTGATATTGCTTCCTCAACTACTTTAGGTTCCATTTGAGTTAGAAAACATGTAAACATTGCTTCTAATTGTCTTCTAGTCCTCACACCTTGCTGTATATTGCCAATAACTTGCTCAGCAGGGTGATCCCTTAACCATTGTGGATTTTGGTTAATTGATTCTCAGGAACATCATCTTCAGTAGGTCTGATGTTTCTTCAACAGTGGGCTCAGCAGATCCTTGAAGCGCCTTGGTTGTTGCATCAGTAGTGTTACAAGCAGGGGGTTCAAAGAGGGGCAGAGTCAGAAACCTTTAAGTCATTAAATCTTTCCAAAACATCAACACATTCTGGATCAATGACTTGTTGATTCTCAACAGGTTCTGATGCTTCATCTTCCATTCCAGTGAACTTAGGTTCATCAAATACAACATGTATTGTTTCTTCATGTTTCAGTGTCCTTTTGTTCAGTACCCTGAATGCCTTGCTGACAGAAGAATATCCCAAGAAGATTCCTTCATCTGATTTAGGTTGAAGGTCTTCAATTGCCCCTAATGATTTAAGATAAAACATTTGCTTCCAAATGGATGAAAGTAAGATATATTAGGTTTTCTTCCATTCCAAATTTCGTAAGGTGTCTTCAGCAGCTTCTTGTTCACTGAGGTTCTATTTTGTGTATAGCATGCTGTATTAACTTCTTCAGCCCAATATCTTTCAGGCAATAAAGCTTCACAAATCATAGTTCTTCCTGCTTCTTTTAAAGTTTTGTTTCTTCTTTCAGCAACCCCATTTTGCTAAGGTGTACCAGCAGCAGCAAGTTGATGTAGTACACCATTTTGCTCATAATATTCTCTTATAATTTTGTTGAGAAATTCAGTACCCTTATCTGATCTGATCTTCACTACTGTCAAACTTTTCTCATTTTGCAATCTCTTCAAAAGTTCAGGCATCTTTTGAAGTGTTTCACTTTTCTTGTTCATAAATACTACCCAAGTGTATCTTGAATAATCATCCACAACCACTAAGGTGTACTTCTTTCCTGTTACACTTGTTGGTGTTACCGGTCCAAATAGATCCATGTGCATCAGCTCCAAAACTCTTTTTGTTGACTGGTTTGTCTTTGATTTGAAGCTAGATTTAGTCTGTTTACCTTGCTGACAAGCATTACATATAGCATCCTTTTTGAATGTGATCTCAGGTAAACCAATCACCAGTTTCTGACTTGGTATGCACAATCAGGCAAGTTTTTGGAACTGCAGTTGACCAATCCACAACATACATATTTTGTTGTCTTCTTCCAGCCAACACAACTTGATCACCTCTTTCACTAATGACAATACAGGTGTTTTTGTTAAAAGTGACCTTGTAACCCATGTCACAGAATTGTCCAGTGCTTAGTAGATTGTAGTCCAGTCCTTCCACAAATGCAACATTCCTGATTGTTAATCCATTTCTCACAAGTGTGCCATATCCTCTTGTGTATTCTTGTTGCCAAAATTCACTCTTGGACCATCCTTTGCCACAAAATTTGACAGACAGTGCTTATTCTTTGTCATATGTATGGAACATCCACTGTCAAAGTACCGGACACCCTACAAAACAAAGTTAATGCATTTTAGGTACCCAAAACTGTTTGGGTCCATAGTGGTCAGTGGCAAGCATGACCCTTGGCAAATTTCCATAAGGTCTTCTTTGAAAGGTATCATACTTTTGTTCATACATGTATTCCACACATCCATAAGGTTTAACATTTGGTTGTGTAGGTCTCACATATGCTTTCTGGCCATTTGGTATATAGTGCTGTTTGGAGTGATTTCTTTTGTTAGAAGCACTAGGATGACTATAGGTTTGCTGTCTGTTAGGAACAGCCCTGTAATATGGAGTCTACTAATGTCTCTGCTGAGGTCTTATATAAGTCCTCTGCTGAGTCCTCTACTGATTTCATTGCTGAGGTTTTACCCTAGCAGTATGGTTATATCTGTTGTTTCTAGCAGTGGGGGCAGGAATATTCCAATCATCATCAGTAGGGAACAGTCTACCTTTCTCCCCTGAGATAAGTATCCCTAGAATGATCGACATTTTTAGGTTTAGGATTCTTATCCTTGGAATATATTTGATTTTTTCCCTTTTGTGGTCCATCAGACTTGGTAGCAGGTCTGCTATCAGCAGGTCTAGAAGGTACATCAGTCCTATTTTTGGATTTATTCTTTTTGTTAGGTGTTGTTGACCTTTTTGACTTCTGATTTTGCTTCCTTGAAGTTTTCGGTGAGGCTTTCTTGCGCCTCGACCTTTTGGGAGTTGGATCTTGTCTTGAGCACAAACTTAGGACCATTGCGGTGCTAGGTTCGGTGACCTTCTTTGGATCCACTCTTATTAGATTGTTGAGTTCCAAATCCAAGGCCTGCTCTATCAAGATAAGGCTTTCAGATTTGAATGCGGTGGAGGAACAAGATTGTTCAAAAGAGTTCAATGACTCTTTGAATGTACAAGCAGACTATGTTGATTCTGTCCAACTTCTTTTTCCTAACCCTTGAGAATTCTTAATTCAGCCTTTAATCTTTCAACTTCTAATTGAAGAGCTTCTTTTTCAGCCTTCACAATCTCATAACTGCATTTGTATTATCCTCAGTTGATTAAGGATGGCAACCAAAGTTTCTTCATTGTCAGAATTTTTAGGATTTGAACCACAAGTTGATTCACAATCACTTCCAGCATGAGTGTTAATAGATACAGAATTGTATACCTCCTCTGTTTCATCCATATTTTCCATTAAAGCATAATCATCCATATTAGCAACAAGTGCAGTATCATCAGATTCATTTCCTTTTTCTGATTCTACTTCATATCCTTATTCATCTTCAGCAACCATAGCCTTCTTTCTAGATCTTCTTTGTTGACTCTTGCTCTTCAGTAGGTCTGGACAATCAGGTCTGGACAATCAGGTCTAAAATGTCCAGGTTTCTTGCAGTTGAAGCAAAGATAATCAGGTTCCTTTTTCTGTTTTAATTCAGAACAGTCAGGTTTGAAGTGTCCTGGTTTCTTGCTGTGATAGCACAAGTAATCATTATCTTTCTTGGATTCCTCCTTCTTCTTTTCACTAAATTTCTTTGTGAAATTCCTAGGAGAACCCTTTCCAGTTTTCATCATTCTGATTTTCTTGCTCAATAGGGCTATTTGCTCTTGCATCTCATCCAGTAGATCATCTTGAGCTCCTGATGTTTCTTCTTGATGTGCAGCAGCCAATGCAGTAGTTTTTGGTTCTTCTTTTTCTATCTCAGGTACAAGTTTCTTACTGAATTCATATGCCTTGAGATCTGAAAATAATTTGAAGGTGTCCTCTTCATGTAGACTTTTCATTTCTTCTATGGCAGTCACCTTCATCTCCCAAACTTCTTTTGCAGGTAATGCTTCCAAGATTTTTGAATTGATTTCTTCATGTGAGTACTTCACACTCAGTAGGTTGAGTTCATCCATGATTGCATTGAATCTTGACTCCATTTGTTCAATAGTTTCATTTGGTTTCATTTTGAACTCCTGAAACTTCTTCTTTGCCACACTGATCTTATTCTTCTTGATAGCATCAGTGCCTTCACAAATTAACTGTAACTTGTCCCAAAGTTCTTTTGCAGTCTTGCAATCTTTCACCTTCATGTACATATTTCTATCCAAGGTTCTGTATATGATATCAATAGCAATATTGTTGAGGTTTGCTTTTTTTTTTTCTATCTTGTGATCCATTCTCTTTTGGCTTTGGAATGTCTTGAGTTTCATTATCCTGATTATGGCTTTTGTGATTTCGGTGGTCCATCAATCAAGACATCCATCATCTCATCATGTGTTGCAGCTAGATAAGCCTGCATATGACATTTATACTCATCAAAACGATCTAAAGAACACATCAACATTGATCTAGCATACTGGTTGTTATCCATAATGCAAAGCTTTGAAAATCAGACACTTGAAAAGGTTTTCAAAGTATTTTCACAAGCACAACAAGTAGGATTACTTCAGAACAGAAGCACTGCTCCGATACCAATTGTTGGTCCCTTGAAAAGGCTTTGGTTAAGTTTAGAGGGGGGGTGAATAAACTTAACACTTAAAACTTTTCGAGTTAACAAACTCAAGAGGCTTCAAAGACTTTGATGCTCGAGAGTCTCATGGATTGTCGGTGAGTCTGCGACTATTGACTTTCTTGAATTTGTTACAATGGAATATATTTAAATTAAGCCTTATTACTTGTTGTTAAAATATGATACCAAGTATTGGATACTCAGTCGTGTATGTGTGTGATTCAGTTGCTAGTTCAGTAGGTTGGTGTGTTAAAGTACTAAATGCAGAATGTAAGTGCAGAAAGTAAGTAGGCAAATTTTATAGTGGTTCAGGTGGTGTAATCATGTCACCACTCTCTTCTCTGTGATGTTGGAGGTAATTCACTAGAGATTCTTGAGGTAGCGATTACAAAAATCCCTAAGTTGCTTGTCCTTCACCAATAACTATGGCTTCACAAACTGAACACTTGGAACAGGCAGGATTGCTGCTCCAAAGTCTTCCACTAGTCCTTGAAGGGTAAGATTACCTCTTCACCAGCTCCACCACAAACAACAGTCCTTGACACCCAAAGATGCTTCACTGTCTTCAGTAGATTTCTTATAAAAGAAAGATTGAATCAAGTAAGTGATTGACTTCAGTGACTTGATCAGGATGATATGATCAGCAGCTTGAGGTCTTCAAGTGTGTAAACTTGATGTTGTTTGAAAGCAGATTACACTTGAAGAGTTTTACTGCATCAGTAGCTTTATGCTCAGTAGGGTCAGCAGGGTGTTTTATAGATTTAAATTTGATAGCTCAAGATAGATCCTTAATTTTCATCAATGTTCATCACTTGTATCTGAACTTGGAGTCCTCTATTTATGGGTAGGAATCCTTGTGACTTATGTTTGAAATTCAAACATAGCCGTTTCTGATTTTTGTCCCATTTGACTTGCTTTACATCTTTGTTCATAGTAATCGACATTGTCGAATGCTTTTTCTGATTTTGATCTGTCCACCCTTTGACTTGTATCCATTGGATACAGCTCTGTTTCTTTCCAACGTCTATTTAATCTTAAACATTGATTTGTTTGATAAAATCAAAGGTTGTAAGTTGTCCATTTCTTTGTATTTTTCCAATATAGCCTTTGAATAATCCGAAATATATGCCAGCAGGTTCCTGTGATTGTAAGTCTGTTGAAATGCATATCAGTCAGATGTTCCAAGGTTGCTGTGTTTATAAAAACACTTCAGCAGACTTCTCTTATATCTAACTTTTTATTGTGAAGTTAAAATACACCATTTTGAATATAGCATAGTTCCAATCACCACTTAACTTGTGGAACTTAGACCTTGTACACAAGGTATATGTAATCAGTTTAGGTCATCACAGACTTCCCTAAATTCTGATTCCATATCATTGACTTTAAATACTAAGTTTGATCCCATAGCCTTCAATAACTGAGTTTGAGCCCTCAGCCTTCAGTCTTCAGCAGGTTCCTAAACTAGTCTTCTGACCTAGGTACCCTACTGATAAAGATAAGTCTGCTGATGTAAGTCAGCTGGCCTTTACAGTGCTTGTTTGATCAAACCTATACAAGATCAAACTCTAATAAGCCTATACATTTAATCTAGACATCTTTTTGCCTTTTCTTTACAACAGCTAGTCTGGCACTCATCACTAAAACTTAAAATAAGTCCAACAATAAGATATTATAATAAATGAGATAAATCAATCTATTATATTTTTCTTATTTTATTAGGGAAAGGTTTTCTTCCTTTCTACTCTATCTGGGACGCCACATCCATTATAAATAGGAGGTGGGTGTCAAGCTCTTTTGTACATCATAATTCCAAGAGCTAATAGTTCTTGTGTAAAATAGAGAGCATCCTATACAGAGTTGGAGAGAGGGGAAAAAGGCCGGTCTAGCAACCGGAGTTTTCCAATTGCAATCCATGATGGGATTCCGGCAGGCAGTTTGTGTGGACTAGCGGTAGAGGCCGAACACCTGGGCGCCTCTATGCAGAACTACTCTCCTTAGACGGTCAAAGTGTCGATCTTTTAGATCAACCAAGGTAACCACCGTCTACTACTTGTCTGTTTATTGCTTAAACAAAGTCGATCTTGGGTTAAAAGAAAATAAAATTTTAAATTCCGCTGCGTTCCCGCGTAGATTTCCTAACAGTGGTATCAGAGCGAGCTTCGAGCTTAAGCAATAAGCATGTTATTTTGCGTAGTTAATTTTATCGTTTAAATCACGTAATTAAAAGATGAAAGATTTTTTATTCGCAAAAATGATACATGAAAAGAAAAAAAAACGAGATCGGGTGGTGCTCGGCCGATGGCGGGGCACCACCACGGTTGCGGCAGTCGGCGGCGGCGGGGGCAACTCTTTCGCCGGCGATCGGTTGACCGACCAATCTTTGGCGGATCTCCAAATTTTTGTTTTGTGTATTTTGTGATTCAATATGGTTCATAGTTGTGATTGGTAATTTCTCCTTTGTCTAGTTGTGTCATGTGGCTAACCAATGGTTCAAATAGTTTGGGCCATTGGGATGCCACATGGCATTAAAATAATAATGGTCTTTCCAAACTTTGTTTGGAATAGGCCTAGGCCCTTTCCAAATATTTGTTTTGAGAAAAGGCCTAGGCCTAGGCCACTTCTAAAATTTTAATTTTGGAAAGTGGTCAGGCCTAAACCAAAATTATTTGGCCTTTCCAAATATTTGATTTGGAATAGGCCTAGGCCATTTTCAAATATTTGATTTGTAAAAGGCCTAGGCTTAAACCACTTCCAAAATTTTGATTTTGGAAAGTGGTCAGGCCTAAACCAAATTTGGTTTAGGAAGATGCCTTTTGGTTTAGGAAACCAAAGGCATCCCTTTTGATTACGAATCAAAATGAAAGAAACAAAAGAGACATAATTTTAATTTTGATTTATTTTTGAAATAGTTCTAATTTATTAAAATTTAAATTTAAATCGTTTAAAATTAATCGTTAATTTTATTTCGATTAAAATCATTTAATTAATTAAATGTTAATTAGTTAATTGATTGGATAAAATTATTTAATAGATTAAATGTTAATTGATTAATTAAGACGCAAGTAGTTAAATTTTAATTTTATCTTTTTCATAAGATGTTATTGTATGGATTAGATATAGTAGATATAATATGATTATAAGGACCCCGATTGATCATGGACTCGACCGATATGATAGATGTGAATGATTTAATTTTTCTGTTGGTTTAAAAATTGTCTTAGGCCGTTATGAAGAACGTGACCTAGTTTATTTTCTGTATTTTATCCCATTCTCGTTAGGTCCCCCCGTGTGCTGCGGGTGTATTTATTTTATTAGATATAATTAAATGTAACACAAATGGAGCAGAAGATGAAGACCAAAGAAAGAGAATAAAATAAAGATCCCGTTGGAGAATGGAGCATTAAAGATCCTATTGGCGGTCAAACTACCTTTAGATTGTGACCAGCGGTTTACGTCAGTTTGTATTCGAAACCGCACCTAGGAAAAGTCCATGATCATACCGGTTACTTTACACATTTATTTATTTTGTGCTTGTATTTATTTTATATGATACGATAGATGCATGACTAGGCACAATCTAGATAAATGTGTAGGATGTATGTCTATAGAGATAGATATATTTGATTAGTCCGTAATTAAATTAATTAATTGAATTAATTTACGTAATTACTCCCACAACAAAAATCGAGTTATAAAATGTCTCCAAATATTATAGTGACGGTGAAGAGCCCTTGTTCCCACGTCGGGAGTTGACCTACCACGGGTATATCGTCATTATCGAGATATGATCGCTATGAGATCTCATGAATACTTGGGTTACGACTCGATTAAGAATCTTGCGGTGATTGGCCCACATCAAGACCATCTGATTTTAGAGACATAAGGTTGACTATCACATAGACGATATGAATTGTCAAAGAGTTGACTAGTCAAACCACTGGAAGTCGCGTTAGACATGATCGGTAAGAAGTTCCTACCCGTCAAAATTGATCTGGTCGATTGGCCCACGTCGGGGATCGAGTCAACTAGATAGGATTCCAGCCACTAAAGAATTTTGAAAAATTTCTTGAAATTCAATTGGGAGTAGTTGACTAGTGGGAGCAAAATCATAATCCCAAAGACCATATTTGATTTTGCGTGTATAGACAACAACACTCTTTTATCTTCATTTTTTATGTTGTAGTTTTTTAGCAAACTTTTTTTATTTATGTTTTTCTCGATTAGTAAAACCAAATTATGACTGTTTGAGAAACGTTCTCAAGAATGGTTAAGTAAATTTTAATCCTTTTAAAATAAGCAATGACGTGAGCAACACCGTTATAGTAGTTAGAGACAAGGAGACTACGTAATTGATGCAATGCTCCAAGACTTTAATTATTAATGAAAAACGGTAGCTCATGACATTGGATTCGATCCAATATGATCATTCAGTATTATGATGACAATTAATTCAAACGTTGGATAAGAATGACCACATCTAATTTTGGAAAGGTTGTTTTAAAAATTGTAAGATTTAAGTATCGACTTAATTCTATCATTGCTTAAAGGTTAATTAAATAGTCAATGTTTTGAATACGATTCAAAAGGTTAAATAAACTATTTAATAAGCTTTAGATTTCCTTTATGAAATGAAATTGAAGACTTAGCTCTTGTGATCTTTCTTAAGTCATATGAAGACTACACTAAGAAATATTTACAAGTGCTTAAAAGATTAAAAAGGAAAGTTAGAGCATGTGCTTAAATAGAGAACTTATTGAAGTTTCTATTCTAGGCAAGTGAGTTGAGATAAATCTATCTAAGTGAAAGTCAACTATTAGATGTATGATATCTTGCGAGTGTGATTAAATTAGAAAGATTAAATACAGCTATGGAAAGTGAAGCAAACGTTGTAACACTTCCACATTCAGGATCTAGTAAACTGATAATGGAACTAAATAAATGTTATTATGTTCCGGTTCTTATGAAGAATATACTTTCAGTTATTTGTTAGGATTTAGTAGACATATTCAATTGTAAAGAATAAATGTTATTCCGATAAAGTTGAAAGGTCACTGAATCTAACATACTAGATTGATGTCACTATATAGTTGATATATGTGATGAGATCTCAACTAAATATTTGTATGGCTGTTATCCTTGATATTTGTAGTTGTTCTAGACATCGACTTTCTGGAAGAGAAACGTATAATCAAATTTCATTTAGATGATGTCTGAACCATGTGATTATGAATCATGTGGGTGATACATATCCTATCTAAAGATGACTAAAATACCCTTTTATGAAAATGTTGTAAAATCTAGAAAAAATTGTCTAAAGCATAAACATACCGATGTTTGTCGGCTTATGACAATTAATGCCACAAATAATTGTTTGTTAATCTCTACGACTATTTTTAGAAATAGGCAAGTGTACTCAATGAAGTGCATAATTCGGAAAGCCTGAAAAGTTCGAGCTAGTACGAATATGAGATTGATGAGCTACTTAGGAATTAATCTTCAATTGGATTGAAGTAATTAATACCTGAAGGGTGTTTCAGATATCGTGTGAAAGGAATAAGATTCTCCCTTGAAGGATACCATCTTTGGGATACGCAATTAGATCGTGTTCCCAAAATGGAAACAACACTTTATATGATAAAGGTGTGACGCAAGCCATGCGAAGTATCCCTTACCCGTTACGGGATAGTTCCCTTATACTTAACCGAGTTCCAAAGAATAAAGGTTGAATAAATTCCATATTAGATATGGAAGAGGATAATGTCGAATCTATCTTAACAGATGATTTGAAGTTGTCATAGGCACAGTCAGAAAGGCTTGGAGTCTAATACGACATATGCAACTTTGTGGAATGTCTTAGCAAGTACACTGGATATTATTTACTTGTCCGCAGAGCAAAATGTTTGTCTCCAAACATGCTGTCTTCTAGAGGAAGTCTTTCTTCCAAAAGAAACAGTTGGAGTAAATAAGATCTCAAAAGAGTTTGAGAACCACAAAGATATATTCAACCATTGGAACATGAGCAGACGTCGCATAGCGATGAGGTGTAGAACACTGCTCAGTGCACACAAAAGTTCTGTAAGTTTGTGGATAACCTCAATCCTGAAAAGGCTGCTGGTATGTTCATCTTGAAGAATAAATATCTCACGACTTATAAAGGAATGTTTGAAAGGCAGGTTTGAGAGATATGGCAGGAGCCATAAAATCGAATTAGATTCCATTAGTGACAACCAGGTTGTGAACCTAGTCTGCATCTTACCTAAGGGGAATGTCCCGAAAGGTCGACATGGATAGTAATATGATTACCATAAGGCAATAGTGAATTTTGAAAGTGCGGGGTGTAAACCTTGTGATTATCTTTATGCTGCCAGCTGAGCCCAGTTCTATTCAGATGATGCTTGTAATAACTTCGTATCATGACTATATGATAGTGTTGAAGACGTTGGGAAAACAGCTCGATGTTCATAGATGATAACATGATATGTGAGCCCACGAGATCCATTTATGGACTCAAACAAGTTTCTCTAGACAATTTCTTTGTTTGATAATCAAAAGAGTTTGATTTAGTCAAAAGAAAGATATGCCCAATGTGCAAGATGGATAGTGGGGCGATTTTTGAGTAAGGTATTAAATATCTCTCTCAGGAATTGCCACCCCATCTCACAGTCAACATAGTGTTTGGTAATTCAAGGTCTTTACGAAAGCACTTGGATTAGCAGTTCTTATTTTAGAAATAAGAATCTATAGTGATAGATTTAACTGCTGTTATATTATAGTTTACCTATATAGATGTAATGCTAAAAGGTTTTAGCATAGATCGCGACAGGGGATACTGCTAGTCGGTGTTCTCAAAATCTATCTATGTTAGGACGTTTGTCCTAAAGATAAGGTGAAAGATGATGCTTATGGAAGGTTCCATTTCCTACTGCAATAAGATCCATCATAAGAGTTATGCTAGAGGCTCACACTTCATGAAGAGTCATGAGCAAGTATGAAAGTGATTCTAGCAGATGTCGAGAATATCCTTAAACAAGTTAAGGAAAGCTTCCTAGTTTATTGAAACTTGAAATTGAATAAACGTATATATACAGACATATATCCTGAGTCTTACGAAGGTGAGTGGGAGCTACAGTCTGGGTTTGCAATCACCTTAATTAAGTGATACAGTGAGTTGGAAATGTTCTTAGCTATGGGTCATTGTAAGTTCTACAACTAGGCCAAAACACAGTAGTGCCTTAGAGGCGCAGCGGGAGCAGTACATGGATCTAGAAGGTTCATTCATGAACCTTGTACGGTTCTTGCACCTTTTCTATATAGCTGATATAGTAAGTGGATTCATTGCTTAATGCAAGGACCAGGGTCTCGTCACAGATTCATGTGTGTGTTGAGGTGGTTCCTTTGACTTGGCCATTTGGAGCATGGTATGAAGATAGTCTGAGTCCCCATGGATAGCGATCCGTTTATGGCTAGGGCTGGTTGCAAGTATTGCATGAGATTCTTGTGTTTCAACTTGGTCTTGTGTGTGCGAGTGATTGGTTTTAGGCCAAGTGGTAGATTGTTGAAATAGTGTCCTAAACCCAATCGGGTTGGACCAGATCCGACCGGGTTGGATCATTTCTACTATTTCTTTATGTTTATACATATATTAAATGGCTTTTTTGTTGTCATATATATGTTCTTTTAAAGAACCAATTATGAATTGTTATATGATAACGTCCTTAGTATTAAGCTGATGATAGAAACCAAGATGGGCGATTATGGTTGATGAGATCTCTAATCACTTTAATAAGTTTGATACTCAAATGTCTCTAGTCGATGTACTTTTAAGCGAGGGCATTGATAGTATAAGCAGACTAGCACGTATTAGATGTCTTCTGTCTTTAAAGGCGAGATAGATCTCATCTATCGAAGTGTAGAGACACTTGGGTAGACGTGGGCGTGTATTAGAGAATGCGTGACGTTAGGATCGACCCACTTACATTAAGTGTCACACTATGTGGCGGTTGTGTAATTATCCTTAAGACCGAGTCTTCATGGAATCACGGTGTGGATTGTCATGCTTTGACACTATTGAGGTTTCCTTAGCCACGGGCGATCATGCGGTAGTGATTGGGTGTGATCTTTGAAGCATCGCGGAGTATACATGATTGGTCGTCCGGGAATCGCGTATCTATGATCGGGGAGCGAATATCCGAAATGGCTTCTTATAAGGAATGTCTAGCTCTCGTGAATCTTTGAAAAGTGGGTGTAAATGAGTTACTTCGAGAGAGCATGATGTCCAGATTATAAGATACGATCGTTAATGTATCGACACTCGAGATACGATCGTATATATGTATATTATTACGGCGATAGGATTGTAAGTTACACGGTAACTATTTCACATGAAATGTAGTAGTCATTGCATTTGACTCTTCCGATGATTGGGGGTTACGGTGTGTTGCTAGACGTTATCCCGTGATCGTTAGGCATGAAGGGCATTTTAGTAATTTTCACTTTGTGTCTACGGCCAACATATTCGGAAGCCTATCGGGTCACACACATAAGAACATCTAGGCGGATTAAAATGTGATTATAGTTGATAACCAAATAAGGAAAGAATTTATCTCGTACTATAAAGGTTATAGTGGTAAATTAATATGGTGGTATTTATTTATTATGAATAAATTAAATACAAGATATTAATTAAGTTGATTAATTAAATACACTTATATTGATAAGTGGCGCCACATATGTGTATAAGTGATACACTTGGATTGTGCAATTTAATTAATGGTATTACCTATTATTAATATTAGATATTAATAAAATAATATATATACATGTGTGCTTCCAGCGTATGAAGCATATTAGATATGCATGTGTACACTTGTTTCCAAAATATATATATGTATAGATTTATATGTGGAATATATATGTGATATATACACATGTGTAAATTGATTTATGGTAATAAGATAAATATTGTCAATATAAGATATTGACAATATCTTGGAAATATTCAATATAAGATATTGACAATATCCTAGATTTATTTAATATAATATATTATAATAAATGAAATAAATCAATCTATTATATTTTTCTTATTTTATTGGGAAAATGTTTTCTTCCTTTCTACTCTATCTGGGGAGCCACATCCATTATAAATAGGAGATGGGTGTCAAGCTCTTTTGTATATCAAAATTCCAAGAGCTAATAGTTCTTGTGTAAAATAGAGAGCATCCTATAGAGAGTTGGAGAGAGGGGAAAAAGGCCGGTCTAGCAACCGGAGTTTTCCAATAGCAATCCATGATTGGATTCCAGCGGGTCGTTTTCGTGTGGACTAAGCGGTAGAGGCCGAACACTTGGGTGGCTCTATATGAGAACTACTCTCCTTAGACGGTCAAAGCGTCGATCTTTTAGATCAACCAAGGTAACCACCGTCTACTACTTGTTTGTTTATTGCTTAAACGAAGTCGATCTTGGGTTAAAAGGAAATAAAATTTTAAATTCCGCTGCGTTCCCGCGTAGATTTCCTAACAGCATCACCCCTGGTAATCTTTTTGCTTTCCAGGGAGTCAAGCAAGGCTGAGTGGTGAGAAAGTTTCAGGGCATCACCCCTTTTAAACTATATACTTCTCAGGGAATTACCCCTTAGACCACTCGACTTTGCCTTGAAAGATAAACTTTCTCATTCATTCATCTCTTCTTCACATGGATCCAATTACTCCCACTGGGCCTAAGACACTCAGGTGGATCGTGAACAGAACTGGAGTACCAAAACTCCATTTACAGGTTTATGGCTTTGAACCAACATTCTTTTATCAGAATCCTATACAGTCCTTCCAAAAACCATAGGTTATCAATCACCCCCAGCAGACTGTAAAGTCTGCATAATCACAGCGAGTCAATGGATAAACCATACTCCTACTGCATTTGGGTGGAATGACATTCTGATCTAGTTCAGTAATATTTATCAGTGTAATCCCCAACAACCAATGTTGGATATGGTCTGATTAAATCAGATAGTAACTCCCTGAGGAACTTTACTTCAAGGTCCAAGGTTGTTATTTAAACATTCTTTCAGAAAGGGTGCGACAGTACAACCGTCATTATCCGATTTTCAGAATATTATAACCAACCTTCAATCATTGTATTAAGACGTTTCACGATCAGTCACCATCTGAACGTGTATGCAAAATCTCCAATCCTACCTTCAAGCACTATACTAAATGCCTCTATTTGCGGAAGTGGAGTGAATTTACTTCACTTTTTATCCACAAATTCATAAACATCTTCTAGGTAGACTTATGGGTATTACATAATAATGTATACCGTTATTTTGCAGTCAATATCTTAATTGAGTTAAGCAGTGTAATGTAGCATATCAATAACTATTCAAGGCAATACATGGTTTATCCTTTCAGTGAAATCGTTTCACTCAGAGGCAGGCTGAGCATCAGTGCCGAAACTATGCTATAGCTTATATATCTTAGCTTGGAATACTCTTTTCTCTGGTAATATCAGAGATACCTCTAGATATTCAGATAAACTAATCGGCATTTTGAGTAGCTATCAGACAAGTTGTCTACTACACAGAAGCTCCCACTAGCTTGTATCCTCGTAAGACCCCGAAGGTCAATATGAACAAGCTATGATATTTCTTTAGCTCTATTACCCTTTCCCAATTGAAAAAGTTACTTAGTCATTTTTCCTTTGAGATAGTGTTCTTAGACTGGGAGATAGGAATCACTCTTAGCCAGTCTTAAGATCTTATCTTTAAGATATATGCACTAATCAATAGATACTGAAGAATCGTTTATCTATATACCGAAAACCATTTGTCTTAATAGTTTATGATGTTACATATACCTTTTCAGCATTAATTAGTGGTTCTGACTTTATCAGACAAAAGTCCGAGTCCCAGATTCGTACTACAAATGTCATATTTACTTTCTTTAAGGCAACTGTATTATCGATACGAAAGTGAATCCATTTGTTCAAACGAATCTGAAAACAGAAATTAAATTTCTGCGATATTCAAAGATTAAAATCCGAAATTTCTTTCCTTATATCACTCCCACTATCTCAGCTGAAATAACTGCCCATTGTCTACTCTTTATCATGAATTCCCAGCTTCCTTGTTCTTACAAAAGAACGTCAGCTTCCGAGTCATATTCCTGGTCAAGAAAGTCTCTAAGGATACATAGGTTAGTGATCCGAAATCACTTTCCTTATCATATGCTTTCTTTTATTAATATTTCGGTTTAGCCTTTGACATATTTAGTTTTGATGACTTATAAACGTTGACATTTATCTTCACATTCTTGGCTTTCTTTTATAGGAAATGGCCGTGAACTAGCAGTTAATTTGAGTAGACACTACTCGTGAACCGTGGGATGTCTAGTGAGATTGATACCGAATCATTCTCGTCATCTTTGAACTAATTTTGTTTTGTCTCTCACTTATCACGAGTGACAACAGTGACATACTTATCTATTTCACTTAAGTTTGTAGACTCAAGAGGAACATCCTCTTCCCAAAAATTAATTTGCATTCTCGATTTATGAGTTCAACGTTCTTGTTACTTTTCCACTTTTACGAAGTCATCATTAGTCAATTTATCTTGTTTAGCAGGTTAGATACCTTAAGATGATATGTAGTTGCGAAAATAAATCATGACAAAAATATAAATCAAATCATACACCACAACAAAATAGGATTTTAGGAATAATAAACGTGATGTCATGCATGTAGTTTATCCTACCATTCCAAGGATTTTACCTCACATCATACTGCCGCCGCAGGGTCGGTATCAGCACAATGATGATTAAATTGAGACAATCTCTCTCAACAAATAACCATTAAGAATCCGATTTCTTTTATTTAACTGTTGATTACCTACCTTTTTCAGCCAAGATATTTCCAAAAAATATCCTTTTAAGTGTGACCTACTATTTTGAGATCTCAAAGTACGCCCGAGTATGCGCGCGCAGGTCGGTCAATGACTCGACAGTACCCAAAATCCTATCCTTTCGAAGACCAAGCCTTGAATTTTGATAGGGGTGAAGGCCATCCACAGGGCCGTAATCAAAGCGGCTCGAGGCGTCACCCTTCTCTCACGTGTTTATGCAACGATGAAATTTGAGGGTCGGTTGTCACCTTCCCCGCTCCCACTCGTTATTTTGAAAATAGGTAGTCTCATTAGAATTTTAGAATTTTCTAACAATCCAAACACAATAGATCATGAATATTTAATTTAATCCTCCCACTAGTTCATCGGTTCCAGATACCGTCTAACTAGTGTCACTATATTCACGATTTTCCAATTTTATGGATTTATAAATTCTTTGTGTAGTCGCTACACAATTAAAATTCATCAAGAATTTTATAATCCTAATATATTAGGACTTATGAATTTCCCACCAAATCGAAAAACAATAAATCACAAATTTAAAGCTCCCACTCGTTTATCGGTTCCAAATACCATCTAACTAGTGACACTATATTCATGATTTTCCAATTTGTCGATTATTTAGAAATCTCTTGTGTAGTCACTACACAACAAAAATTCACCAATGAATTTTAAAGTCCTAATTTTGTCATGATAGAAATTTTGGATTGTAGAATTTTTTCAATAAATCAAGAAAAACAATCACTAACTTATCAGTTCTAAATACCGTCTAGTAGGTGTCCAATTTTTCATGATTTTTCAATTTTTGATTATCAAAATTCTAATTTATGTAGGCATTACACAACCCAAACCCCGAAGGATTCATGATCCCAAATTAAGTTTATCATGTGAATTTTATATCCCGATAAAATCCCGTTTCTTTTAATTAATTTAATTTATTTTTAATCTAAATTAATTATCGTGTTGATACATGTTTAATTAATTTCAATATTAATTTTCTACATGTATGCATATGCTAGGAGTGGAATTCATGTATATGATGCATGACATGGTTATATCACATAAATAATCACAAAGAAAATAAATGCGAAAAATAAACCACTGAGATGGATCGTTGGTATCCCCGTATCTAATCTATACATTAAATAAGTAAACCCTACATTCATAAAATTTCTAATCTCTGATGAACCGCCGTCGCTGCTTGGTATATAATTTTATGGTCCAGATTTTTAATAAAAGCCCTTCTAGCTGAGTTGGTTGAAACTCCTTCTTCCTTCATCACCACTCGAGTTTGATTCCCCTTCGTGTTTTTTTCTCCGATCTTTTTTTATTTTATTTTATTTTATTTTATTTTATTTTATCGAACATGATAAAAAAGAAATTTCGAACAGAAAAAAAATACAAAAAAAAAAATTCACAATTTTATACGGCCAAAAGGATTTGAACTCAGGTTTGTGCACAATTGACCACTGTGCCGCGGCTTTTATTCTTTAGAGTCTTCATCCGAATTAATTAAATAGGCCTTCGGCCGAATTAAAAAAAAATTGCAAAAATAAATTACATGATATCCTATACCCAAAAAAACGGGTTTACAATAGATCTAACGATAAACATATACCAACCCCAATCCATCTCGTCAACCAAAACATTCAATTGCACAAAAAAAATTAAAAGATGCAATTTTTATTCTATTCCACCCCTTATTAATTAATTATGCAATCAAGATCGCAAAATTGCTTTAACCTGGCTCTCGATACACATCTTTGGATATCGAAACCCGATCCGAAACGATCCATAAGCTGGATCGTCGGATCTGAATCATAACGACCGATCGAGACGCTCGATCATGCACACAATGAAGCTACGAATAAAAAATCATTTTTCGATTTTACCACGATAAGATTCGCATAATAAATTAATCTACAAGAAGGTTAGTAGATTTACCCAAACCGGAGAGAAGCCGTGATCTTCCGGATTGTATCTCCAAGCGACGACTGGTGGCCGTCGATCCTCGTAGTAAAACCTTCTCGAATATGCTGGAGAAAAACTCCAAGTTTTTCTTCTTCCCAATAGCTAAGACGAGAAAACAAATTTTCTCTCTTTTATTCAAAAAAGGTGCGTCCCCTTTTTTTTGTTTAAATTGGCGTTGGATTTGTTCCAATTTTGTGTTGGGAGAAATTCTATTTTTAATAGAAAAATAACTAATAATTTAAGAGTTTATCTTTTACACACAAATTTATCTTTTCTTTTTAAGTAAATAAAAACCTTTATCCAATAGGAAAACAAATTTCCTATTTATCCAAAAGAAAACTAATTTCTTATTTATAAATATTTAACACATAAATAATTACATTATCCACATTATAATTAATTAGGAGAAAATTTCTTTTCCCAAAACCAAAAATATTTGGCGCCATTTTTTATGCCATTTGGGATAATAGAAAATGTCTTTTATATATTACATATTATTTACCAAATAATAATATTCGCATATTCATTAAATAGACCAAATATTTAATTTATTCTCGAGGTTCCATAAAACGAGAAAACACTTGCGTGTTAGGAGCCAACCCGGGGACCAGTGGACTATATAGAGTAAAGCTACAATAAATTAAATTAAATATTCATCGAACAGAATATTTCTACTCAACTCATTAATTTCGGAATTATGCCACCATAAATCCGAAACTGAACTCTACCGATTATAGATATAACTTATTCTCAAAACGTCGAGTCGAGTCGATAAGTGTCCATTGATATAATCATTACATACAGACTAACCCTCCATAGACTATCCGTAACGAAGCGGGAATATTTCCGTAAACCTTCTTCATTACATCTCATCCTTATTTACCATTAACCCACTAGTGATCAATTAGTTCATAACCAATACGAACTTCCAGGATCGATCAGTTTCTAAGATTAACAAATAAGGGGATTGTCTTTCTACTTCCCGCAGGAAGGAATGGATTCCATATCTGTGAGACACACACTTCCAGAATAGTGCCAACGTGAAAGTGATTCGGACCGCACCTCTTAGCGATCCTTAACGAACAGGTTAATGCATATATGATCATCTTGTTATTCAATGAGATTTCTCAATCACGGAATTATATGAGAAATGAAGATTAAATCAGCCCAGTCCTATATAACTCTCATCATAAATAAATGTCCCACTTAGACAACCAATGTCGACGGTCCGGATAAGACGGTCAAACCATAAAGTGTTCTGGGCGCATTAATGGTGGTTTAATCAATAGACCCCATACTTTGATTAAGTTCACCACGGACTAATAGTTCAAGTGTATCACCATAAACTTAATCCTCATGTGTGACACACACTAAGTTATATGCTACATATGATACTGACTTGGGGTTTTCAGAGTGAGTGTATTCTACAACAACGAAGCAAGTAATAAGATGAGAATAAATCATCGTTTATTAATTCTAAAAATAATTACATAAATTGTCTTTCGGGCGCTATTTCCAACACATATAACAACGGAGGTCCGAGCGTGATAAACGTGAACAAGAACGTCTTCGGTTAGGGAAGCGGTAATAGTGCTGAGAATTAAATTGTCCTGTTTAACCAATGAGCGTACTCAGGATTGGGCTTTCCGTCAATTTGCTGAGCTGGGGCGGCGATGGTTCCTTCGACAAATCCAAAAAATTCTTGACCTTTAAGGTACAGCTCCATTTGTGCGAGCCAAATTTGATAATTAATGCTTGTTAATTTGATAATATTGATTGAGTGGGAGGAATTGAATGAAGGATGAGGTAGGAGCAAAAGTAGCAGTGGTTGTGGATTCGGCCATGGAAGAGCTGTTGTGTTGTTTGTTTTTTTTTTTTTTTTTTTGTTGTTGTGGCTGCATCTGTTGAAGAAGAGTAGAAGAATGTGCAGGAATTGGGGAAATTAGGAGAGAAGAAGGCTGATTAGCCGAGAGTGGGAAAGGGAGGGTGATGAAGAAGGAAATAAAATCTGAGTTAAAGACGGCTTTAACCTATGGCTCTGATAACATATCAACATTTAAGGAAGGAAATATTTCCATTGATTTTAGAATGAATGTATTACAACGAGAAATGACTAATGTATAGTACATCAATACTTAGCGAATAAAAAAACTAAAGTGAGCCGAATCAGCTAATAATTATTTGCGCTAACACTTCATTGTTTCCTTTGTGAAAAACAATTCGATTGATTCTCCTCTTGAGAAGAAAAAAAAGCCATTTATTTTTTGAAAAAAATATCAATGATTACTCTCTGTAATAGCAAACAGGAAAAATACAAAAACCTTTTTCTTTTCCTTTTTATTTTCTGTGAAAAGAGTACAATGGATTTCTGAAGGGGGCTGTTAATGACACCACACTATATCTACTCGGACGCCACGAATTAAGTGGCACCACACCATCCAAACAAAATCTACTTCGGCACCATACATTGTAATGCAATTTTTCAGAACCTTTAGTGGCACCACACTGATAATTACGAAATGTCATACCTACCTATGACACCACATATTTTACTTATTTCCAATCTTCTAAAAATAATTACACAATGGTCCATGAACTATTAAAAATACATAATTGTAACCTACATATGGCACCACACAATTTTCCCTCCAAAACCCTCCTTCTTCCCACGTTCCTCAAATTTCATTATCTTCATACATATCATCTGCATTCATCTCATTCATTCCTACTATATTCATCTAGTTCATTTCTTTTCTTATCGAACCTTCACCACTAAAGCTTTTATCTTCTTTTATTTTCTTCATCACCCAACCATTTTAATGTTGCTCTTCTATTTTATGTTTCATATATTCCAAAACAAAAGGATTTTTGACCAAGTTTATGAAAAACCCATATTATAAGGTTAATGTAAAGCGAATTTACGTGGGTTTGGAAGGTTGAAAAGGAGTTTCTTAACAACTATGGAGTCATCCAATGAAGTTTTGTTAATGGAGACATCCCATGATGTGATATGCCAAGAAGAAGAAGAAATGAAGGTAATGAGCATGTTAATGCTTAGAATTTATTGTTCTTTGAAAGCATAATCATGTGTATTAGTCGATAGGTTGTAGTATGCTAGCATAAAGATGCAAGGGATGAATAAAAAAACGTTTTTAAACATCTCGTACACAAATTCGACTCTGCGGGGGTCGAATTCGTGTATTTCTATAGTTGGAGAGTCGAAAATAGTTTCAACAGTTTAAAATTCGAAAATTTGCATTCTTATTCAACAGTTGAAGAGTTGAAATTTACTTCCACTGAGACACAGTCGATAACTCAACATTGTTGAGCTAGAACATAGTCGAATATAGATACTACCCTTGCACGATCGATTTTTACGTACTACATTCGACTTCTTTGAAAGCTTATGTTCATATGTTGCTCCAAAAACTTTGTTCATGCACTATAGGTAGATGAGCAAGTAACTCAAGCTGATACTTTATCTCAAATTCCTCTAATAGACGAAATAAGTGAAGGTGTAAAAGAAGACGTACGGGTGTGTGAATATACCTAACAATTTTCTTTCATTGTCATATACTTTGTTTTGTTGTATGTTAGATTATAGAATTACGGTTAAATAATGTAGGTTAATGGTCAAGAAGCCCGAACTATTGATGAAGAATATGTCTTGCCAAGTGTTGACGATTTAATCAATGAAGATATGCGTATTCAAGAAGATAAGAAGACCGAGAAGGAAGAAAACATGCTTCAAATTATAGATAGTGTTCCCCTTGTTGAAATCGAAGAAATAATACCAAACAAAGTTGATACTGGAATTCCGTTCATGACGGACATAGTATGTAAGGCTTAATTTTGTTTGATACATGTTGCAATTGTAAACAAATTGATTGTAAACATTCTTTGTTTCTTAACATTGTTAGGTGTTTGCAAATGAAGAAGAAGTCATCGCATGGTTAAATAGTGTCGCGAGAACCGTTGGTGTTGTGCTAGTGAAAGGGAGGTCTGATTATTCTAAACGGCAGAACCCATATGTTAAATTTGTTTGTGAAAGAGGAGGGGATATGCGTAAAAACCACCAACGCAAGGGGTATACAATGGAAACAACTGGTAAGAGACAAGTGAAGGCACGTGCGTCAAGCACAATTAAATGTGGTTGTAAGTTCATGCTTGTACTTAAGAAGGACAAGAAGATAGATAAGTGGAACGTAAGCGTGAAACATGGTATGCACAACCATAGTTATAACCGATCCTAGTTCGGACACTCATTCCCTGGGAGGTTGAAAGCGGATGAAAAAGAACTAGTTGTAAGTATGTCAAAGACTGGCGCTTTACCAAAAGTCATAATAAATGAGCTAAAGACGAGGAACAACACATCTGTGCAGACATTGTATAATGAAAGAGAGAGAATCGAACGGTCATACAAGAAATCTTTGTCCAAGCATGGAAGAAAAATGTCTATGTTCAATACACACGCACTGATGATGATAGGATTCAGAACATATTCTGGGCACATGAATCGTCAATTGCATTGTTGGGGAAATTCCCCAATGTTCAACCCTCACATAGTCGAAAATGGAAATTTCGACTCCCAAAGAGTCGAATTAGCACATTTCAACCTAAAAAAAGTCGAAAAGCACACTGTTTTAACTGACTTTTTGATTTCAATTTTTACTTGGTTGAAATGTGTATTTCATTGCAAATAAGTGTAAAACACATACTAATATCCTTTAACCCTTTCATAAGTTCGGTAAATGTTGTTTAAACATGTGTTGGATTGAAACAAAGTGAGTTGGGGAAAAATAACATGACCAGACAATCTTCAACCATCACATAGTCGAAAATGGCAATTTCGACTCCTGAAAAGTCGAATTGGCACATTTCAACCTCAACAAAGTCGAAAAGCGCACTGTTTTAACTGACTTTTTTATTTCAATTTTTACTTGGTTGAAATGTGTATTTCATTGCAAATAAGTGTAAAACACATACCAAGATCCTTTAACCCTTTCATAAGTTCGATAAATGTTGTTTAAACATGTGTTGGATTGAAAACAAAGTGAGTTCGGGCAAAAGAACATGACCAGACAATGTTCAACCCTCACATAGTCGAAAATGGCAATTTCGACTCCCCAAGTGTCGAATTAGCACATTTCAACCTAAACAAAGTCGAAAAGCGCACTGTTTAAACTGACTTTTTGATTTCAATTTTTACTTGGTTGAAATGTGTATTTCATTGCAAATAAGTGTAAAACACATACCAATATCCTTTAACCCTTTCATAAGTTCGATAAATGTTGTTTAAACATGTGTTGGATTGAAAACAAAGTGAGTTGGGGCAAAAGAACAAGACCAGACAATGTTCAACCCTCACATAGTCGAAAATGGCAATTTCGACTCCCCAAGAGTCGAATTAGCACATTTCAACATCAACAAAGTCGAAAAGCGCACTGTTTTAACTGACTTTTTGATTTCAATTTTTACTTGGTTGAACTATGTATTTAATTGCAAATACGTGTAAAACACATCAATATCCTTTAACCCTTTCATAAGTTCGGTAAATGTTGTTTAAACATGTGTTGGATTGAAAACAAAATGAGTTGGGGCAAAAAAACATGACCAGACAATATTCAACCCTCACATAGTCGAAAATGGCAATTTTGACTCCCCAAGAGTCGAATTAAGCACATTTCAACCTCAACAAAGTCGAAAAGCGCACTGTTTGTCCTTCGGACCATGCATTCAAACATGGAAGTCATGATTGAAACATTAAAACTAAAAGATAATAATAAACACATAATGCATCAAATTACATTGTCGTTCAACGATACACCAAATACCACAAACGGACGTGCGTACATTCAACAAACAAAAGTCTCACATTCGAACAGAGGAGTCTTTTAACTATATTAAAACAGAAACAATGTGATATCATCCTCCCCAGAAATGCTCTACTAACCCACATGTGCTTTCACCCAAAAAGTAACGGTAAAAAAAAATGATCATAATAAACCATCTTCAGAGTCGAAATACACATCTTCAAAGTCATTTTCTCTTCGACGTGGCTTTGCCAAAATTCTAAGGTCTCTGGCATCAAAATTCAATTATGTTGTGTGTTCAATCGAAGAATCCAACAATGTGGACACACTAACAGTGGATGAACTCCAAATCAGCCTTCTTATCCATGAGTTAAGGATGAAAAATGTTGCAGAGGAAGAACAGGTGCTGAAAGTGTCAATGTGCTTATTTTTCAGCACATGTTCTTCCTCTGCAACATTTTTCATCCTTAACTCATGGATAAGGAGGCTGCTTTGAAGTTCATCCACTGTTAGTGTGTTCACATTGTTGGATTCTTCGATTGAACACCCAACATAATTGAATTTTGATGCCAGAGACCTTAGAATTTTGGCAATAATGTCCTTTTCTGGCATCTTTTCACCACAAGCTTTCATGCCTTTGGCTATGGTCAGAGTCCTTCCAAAATAAGTGTTCACAGATTCACCTTTTTTCATTCTCAACTGTTCAAACTCAGTTTTGAGAGTTCGGAGTTGTGCCATTTTCACTCTTGTTGATCCTTTGAACTTCTGGGCCATGGAGTCGCAGATCTGCTTGGAGGTATCATCATTTAGGATAGTCTCCATGATCTCTCTATCTATTGACTGATATAGATAGTTCTTGATCTTCTTGTCCTTTAGCCGTTGATCCTTTAATTACTTCAACTGAGCTTCAGTTGCCTATGTGCCTTCCGGAATGTTAATCCCCCCCTCAATCAAGCTCCAATATTCCTTTGATCTCAAGAAATTCTCCATGAGCTTGGCCCAATGCTCATAGTAGCCATCGAATTTTGGAATCGCAAGTTGTATAAACTTCCTATTTCCATTGCTACTTTCAGCCATCTCTGTGTTTTGCTTCCTTTCAAACATGCCTTGATTTATAGGCTCTGCTACCAATTGTTAAACTATTTAGACAATTGAGGTAAACAAATCAACTTCTCTGCTTTATTAGACTGAAATCAGAGGCTTTAAATAGCCAAATAACACAATACAAAATAAGGAAATCCTACTAAATCTCCAACTAACCCGAAGACTAGACAACTACCCAGAAAGTAGGAGCAACAATGCAGCATTACAAACTAACATCCCTATTATTATGCAACAGAATTAAAATGCACAGAATAGTCAACAGATCAATCTGCATTTTTCTTTTGCCTTCATTGTTACTCCACTATTAAGGTTTGATCATTTGCATTTCTTGCTCTGCTAAATATTTTTCTCAAGCAATAAAGGCAAATCTGAATATTCATTTTATCTTGGATTTCCAGATTTGTTATATACATATTTTATCAGAGTTTAGTGTGGATAACTATGTACTGTTCGTATGTGTTGGGTTATTTTTCTTCAGATATATGGATTTTTTTTAATCCAATATCATCGATTTAAGAATTTCAGACTTTAAGGATTGTGATGTTATCAAACGATCTAATTATGTTAAGAATTCAGCTACTTATCATATTCATACTTTACATTTTGATAGTGACTTTAGATTTCAGATTTTAGATTTAACAAACGACCCCTAAGTCAATAATAACATGTACCAAAAGGTTTTTATAATTTGCGTAAGAATACTGACAATAAAAAAAAAAGTGAAGAAACTAAGAGCAATTGTAATAGCTCTAAAATAAAAGCATTTTACAACACAGTCAATCATTTTAGATGAGATCAATATTCTTATACTACTACGGTTTTAGTATTAAAATAAATTTGAAGAAACTTGACTCTCTAGATACCTATTCATATATAGATGTACATCTGGATTTCTCTTATTAAAATTTGGGGGAATGAGGGAGAAGGACAAAAATATTTTATCAATTAAGTAGAAGGACAGTCTTTTGAAACTTTTGCATAAAGGAAAAAACTATTTATCCACTATCGAAATTCACTTGTGTTCGAAATTCATTTTGTTTAAATTCATTGCCTAAATTCATTTATCGAAATTCACTAATTTTGAAATTCATTCATCGGGATTCACCGATTTTCTGGATTCATTGTCAAAATTCACTATCGAAATTCATTGATTTGGGATTACTAGGAGATTCATTGATTTTGGGATTATTTCATTCTTGTCGCATTATAAAATTACGCAGTTGTCTTCTTCCTATAAAAAATATGTAGTTGTCGCATTCTTAATAATATTTCAGATTGTGTCCTTATCCCTAATTTTCCATTAAAATTTTATCTCTCTCTTCACATATGTTGAGATTTTTTGTTTTTTTAACCGTCGAATGAATAGCGCAACATGTATATATATTCCGCCATTTATTTTTTGTTTTTTAGTTTTATTTTAGAAGAAATAGTTTTGAGTCAATGCGGTAGTTGACTTCAATTTATTTTGTCATTCCCATCTATATTGTTGGTTCCATGTTTAAATACTCCGTCGTTATGAATGACCACTACAATTGCTAACAAATATACAATGAAGAACTACTTTGGTTAATACAATAAACGATTAGTAGTTTGCTTTTGTCAGCAATGTTAAGGCAATGAGAAATTCATACAAAAAATCAAGGGGCATGTGCTCATTTGCCCCACCGTAGGTCCGCCCATGACTCCATCGTTACCTCACCTATAAATTTTCTAATTTGTGGGTTGTTATCTCACAACTTCTCCTATATGTTTTTCTAAATATTTTCTCTCTTCATATTCATTGTTTGCTCCTTACTCCCCCTAATCTCTTTCTCTCATAAAGGTCTCTTTCATTTCTCTTTCTTTCTAGATTTCACTTTGACTAAAAAAAAAAGAAACCAAAAAAAAGGGAAACTACCCCCATGACATAAAAATCTTAAACCCCACTCTCACCCACAACCCCTAGGCCCAACTCACACTCACACACAATTCTAACCCATGTTTTTGATCAAGAGACGCAATTGAGACAAATTGAATTATTGTTTTTAATACTTTAACCGGTACTATAATTATATGGGCTAAATATATTTATATACATTTTCTTTTCTTTTTTTGCTTTTCTTTTTGTGTGGAGAACCGGATTTATTGATCAATTAGATACAAATTAAACAACATCTAACTTGATGGCCACCCAAAAGCGGTGTGGACACGAAGGAACAACAACTGTGAAAAAAATCAACAAGTGAGAGTTGGAGGAATGAGAAAAGGTCTATGGGCACCAGAGGAAGAAGCAATCTTGAAGGACTATGTGAGGAAAAACGGTGAAGGAAATTGGAATGTTTTACATAAGCTTTGTGGGTTGAACAGATGCAACAAGAGTTGTAGGTTGCGATGGATTAATCATTTGCGACATAACCTAAAAAAAGTAGCGATTACTGCCGAAGAAGAAGCCATTATTGTTCATCTTCATCGTATGTTCGGTAATAAATGGGCTTACATAGCTTCACAGGTTAGCACATTAATAATTATGCTTTTTTTTTTGGACAAATTATAACCATATATAACAACAAATTAATTATTGTATATTATTTTGGAATTGCTACTATTACACAAAGAGGAAAAAACACAACTTTGCACAGTTGATTCTTTATTTATGAGTTTTGTTGATTTATGTGTAGCTTCACGGAAGAACATACAACGAGATCAAGAATTTCTGGCACACAAGAAGAAAGAAAAGGCAAAGGGCTAATTTGCCATTATACCCTACTCAAAGTGAGAAAGAAGAATTAAACAACTACATGCAATAAACACCAAAAATGTCAATTAATCTTTCCCCATCTTCCTTACAATTTATGAGAAATTTTGCAACATGTCATAATCTCCTAATAATAATGCCGACCAAATCTATAGTATTTATCCTCAAAATAATAATATTAATAATAGTAATAATAATTATGTCAACCAAAACTATTCAATTTTTCCTCAAAACAATAATAATAATGCTTATGGGATTACTAGACAACTCAACGTAGGTTTTATTAAGAGCCATAACCCATCCTCAACTTTCAATCTTGATTCCGATCCGAATCCTCCTTTATTCGGATCACAAACTTATGAACAAAATAGTCATCAAGTTGTGTATACAACACCACCTGAAGTTGATATATTTAACAAACATTCAAATGGCAACGATGGATTATTAGAAGATATAGTAAACCACGTGAATTCCCTAAATGAGAAATCAAAGAAAAACATTGAGGTGAATTAAAAACCTGATCAGAAATTCTCGTGGGATTACAAAATAGACAACAAGGGACCTATCAGCTTGCAGGATCTGTCACTCTGTGGCGGACGAAATTTTATCTAGACAAACAATTTTCATGAATCAAGCTCTTCTCTTTTAGCTATGGTGAGTCAGTTGTCTTATTTTCATTCCTTTTACAAGTTAATGATTAGTTAAAACTTTAAATTTATTAATTGAGGTCTGTCTTTTATTCCAATTGTCATGATTCATAAATAATAATAAAAAAGGGCGGGTCCCCAACCCAAAGGGCCCGCTGCACCGGTCTAAGAGCATGGACTGTGTTGGTCATAGAGATCGAGTAATGTGCATCAATTGTTCAATAACCGTCTCATCCCACCTCTATGACTGTGTTGATGATGTTAAATGACAGATGTGTCTTGATGGTTCAATAACATATTTCCTTTTTGAAAATACACTTTACTAGGATTCATTGACTAATAGACTATACGATATACACTAATATATGTTTGAGTAATGATAGTGCCACAACAAAATGATTACAACAAAGTACCACAACATATTTTTGTATTTTTATTATGATATGAGGCATCATTGATAGGTCGCGTACATTGATATTTTATTGTGATCATTTTGTTCTTACACAAACATTTTTCCGTATGTTTCACCCATAGATGACTTATTTTTACTAGTGTATACTACCACAACGTTGTTAAACTAATCCATGTGTATTTTTCATTTTGGAACGATCTTGATTCGTCTTTTTCAAGTTTTGCCGGTTACACTTCCATTAGCAATGTCGTTTATAATACTTTAACCGTATCATATATAGGGTCAATGGAGACAAATACTGTGAATTCTGATTTATTCAATAGTCTTGACAACGGCAGACCAATGCCAGATTGGTACGACACAGTTGGACCTGTGGCAATGGCAACATCAACAATGGCGTTCAATGGTGTTCATCAAACATCAATGCCGCCAAACCTGCAAGAACTAAACAACCCCTCGAATTCGATGGCAATGACTACACCTTAGCCATTCATGGACAACCTCCGGCAACCATAACATAATGCCCGGATAAGTTCACAGGCATTCAATGACAATGGCAATGGCAATGGCAGCATTTCAGACATTGATAAGTGGTAGAAGTTGTAGTTGTATTCAGTTTTAAAGTTAAGATATAAGAGTAATTAGTTTGTTTAATTAATCAACATTTGGTTGTTGAAAAATATAGTTGTTAGAGTTAAGTAATTGAAAGTTGTACCCAGGGCGGCCCACCAATTAGGCATGCCAGACTATCGTCAGAGCCCACCATCGAGACACTGCGATAGCATATTTTATTTAAAAAATCGTGTAGATTTAATCTCAATCAATTTCAATATAATGTGTTTAAAATAAACTATTAGTGAATTGATATGCGTAATGTGTAATACATGAAAAAAAAATTAAAGCTCAATTTCATAATAAAACACACGTAATTCGATTGGAAAATGAAACATATATAAAAAGTGTAAAAAAATACGACACGTAATTCGATTTATGATTTGCTTTATTTTTATTTTTATTATATATCTACATATATAGAACCGAAATATCATTTGACCAAACCAACCGATATCACTGCACAACTAACCAACCGATCATACATGATCGACCAAGTAAACAAAAAGGCCCGTCCAACCAATCCTCCTTAATCACCTTTATCATAGGGCCGGCCCTAGTTGTACCAGCATATCAATTCTGTAATGAGACTGCTTTTTACGGGTCGTTTCTCTTGTAGGGGCTCAGTGAGGGAGCTGCCTACAATGGCGAGATCTGGACCACATGATTCTCGAGGTAGAATACACGATGCCGCGTGTGTGGAAATTATGGTCAGAGATCTTTGCTTGGCGTGCTTGATTCACAAGAGGAATCATGTAGATATAATTTTCCGCTTTTTACGACATCCCCATACATGTTTTCATTGAGGTGGCGGTTCCCAATACAGTTTTATTTGGATCTATTCTATATGATTTCATCACATATATCTTATTATTACCATATGTATGACTATAATAATCTTACATCCTGCAAGGAAATACCATATGTATTAATATGACAAATACTAATGTTCAAATTTTTATTTGGGAAAATTATGAAAAAAGACAAAAATATATTATGAAATTATCAAAAAAGACAGGAACATTTGCATTTTATCAAAAATGACATTTATCAATATGTATGGACAAAAATACCTTTTTTTTTTATAATTTTCCCCATGTTTTTGTAACCATGTTGCATTATTAAAATTAAAAAAAAAAACTGCCCCACTTCTTCTTTTTTGAGGGTGACCCATGTTTTCTTAAACCCCCAAAAAAAAAAAAAAAAAAAAAAAAAAACTTTCAATAATAGTGTCGAATAATAGTGTTACATAATATCACGATATTAAATTGAAGTGTCAAATAGTAGTGTAGCATATTATAACAATGTCAAATGGTAGTTCAAAAAGTATCACAATGTCAAATAGTAGTGTTACATAAGACAATATCAAATGGTAGTGTCAAATGGTTGTGTCGCGTATTATAATGATGTCAAATGATAGTGTCAAATAATATCGCAATGTCAAATAGTAGTGTTACATAGACAATGTCAAATGATAGTGTTAAATAGTAATGTCACATAGTATAAGTGTATAACAATGTTAAATAGTGTGATAATTAGTAGTGTTACATTATATCGACAATTAGTAGTGTCGTTTAGTATCGCGATGTCAAATATTAGTGACAAATAGTTGTGTCGCGTAGTATAACAACGCCAAAATGGTAGTGTCAAAATAGTATCACAATGTCGTATGGTAGTGTCAAATGGTTGTGTCGCGTCTTATAATGATGTCAAATGGTAGTGTCAAATAGTATTACAGTGTCACATAGTAGTGTCAAATAATAGTGTCACACAGTATAAAAATATCAAATGATAGTATCAAATAGTGTGATAATTAATAGTGACATATTATATCTGACAGGGTAAAATTGTCCTTTTAAGGTGTGTTTTTTTTTTTGTTGATAATTTTGTAAATCCTTTTGTCATTTTCAATAAGTCTCCTTTTTTATTTTTCCCCCTCCCAAAAAAATTTACTTTTGTCTTTCATCCGAAATGTTGAAAATAAACTCAATAAGTACGACAATTCTTATAACCAGCAAGTATGTATTATAAACAAGGGCAACCTTGTGTGATGGGTTCCGAAGTCAAAATTTTGTTTCAAGCCCGTGGACTGTATAAAAAATTGCGCTGTAGCGTTTATTTTTAAGTTATTCCATGTTCACAGGTGTAGATAATATAAGTTAGATAAACATTTTTCTTGATTAAATATGTGTATTTATTTGAGGATTACTAAGTTTTTTTAATTTAAATAAAATAAATACATAAGGGTTTCAGGTTAGAGCTGAGATCCTGAGACTAAAAGGTTTCAGGTTCAAATCCCTCTGGAGGCAAATTTAGTTCTCCAGCGTAGTAGTTATACCCATATTATTTGATGTGTTAGTCCACTCTTGTGTGGTTTTCTTCCCGCCTTATGCGGAGTGCACACATGCCACATTATTTGGTGTGCTAGTCCACTCTTATGTGGTTTTCCTCTCGCCATATGCGGAGTGCACCCATGTGGCAAGATGTTCTCGAGTGTAGTAGCTATATCCACATTATTTGGTGTGTTAATCCACTCTTGTGTGGTTTTCCTCCCGCCATATGCGGAGTGCACCCATGCCCAAATTATTTTATGTGTTAGTCTACTCTTGTGCGGTTTTCCTCCCACCATATGCGGAGTGCACTCGTGTTGTAAGATGTACACCTTTTAACTAAAATGAATTCAAACTGTGTGATACGATACAAAAACTTCCCCATGTCTATGGCCTTGTTGGCCCATACCCGAGCCCGGCCTGTAGTAGTATATTTTACGGATATTCACTACCGATTGTTTACGGAAAGTATACAAAAATTATCAATCTATGGACGAGAAGTATCTGTCAGCATTGTGTTCTTTATATGTACAAATATGTAAGTAGTTTAAATAATTTTCACTGTAGGTATGAATATTGTATTTGGGAAACAACATTTTGGTCCTCGTCTTTGGCTATTGTCTCTAAAATACCTTTCATGAATTTGTTGGAGTCGCCCTTAACCTCTCTCCTCTCCTCACACTCTGTGGGATCGGGGCGATGAGACACTTCTGATTAGGGTTTAACCATTTTTGTTTTCTAAAATACCCTTCATCTTTTATAATGACACTTTACATCCCTTAATTATCTATTTTCGTTAGGATTTTAGGACAACTAATGCAATCAGACAATTGACTAACGTCTGGACCGGTAACATGTTACTTTGATTATACATGTCATCTCATGACTGGTGACGAACTCAGATTTCGCCAACAATGATTTCGGGTTGATTAATCTAGTGGTAGTATTCTAGTCACCGGTAAATGCCAACAGGGGTGGTGTTTTTTTGCAATATTATGAGTGAACTTGAGTTTGCCTCAAGGCGCGCCACGTATCCAATCTCTAGGAATTGGAATCAAGCCACCGTAGTTCTTGTAGGGATTTATATGTGAGTCTCAACTCTAATTGCGCGTATCCTTCATGGATTCGGGTTTATCTTGATATTAAATGGGATTGATATGAATCCCTCATTATTAGGAGATAATATCTCATTTATCTTTAATGTTGAATCAGAGCCTTAATGAGGCTGGATTCGTTCCCAACGTTAATCCTTACTTTATGGAAAGACGTGTATAACTGATCGATCGCTCGGGCCTATTGACCGAGTCATTATGGTCGCGCTCTGCGCATACTCTATAGACCGACCGTCTTGCGGTGGTCAGGAGTGGTGAGGCAGCTCGCTCTTATGGTTTATGGTGGACACTGATCGGACTTCCGATCTCTGGTCGGGAGACTCTCCCTACTCTACTTGAGCTTACCCAATACTTGTATGACACGTGGCCCTGGCTGAGCCGACCATCGTCAACTGGCAAAGTGTTTTTTCATATATTTTTTAAGGAATTGTTGCAAAAATGACAAAAATGACCAGAAAGTGTTTTTTCATATTTCTTTTTAAAGGAATTAATCAATGATGCAAAACACACTAATAAGCAAAAAGCGAAAAACTTTCGTTTAATTGTTTCTTTCCAGACGTTAAAAAAAGCATTCGTAAATTAACGAAGCCGAATGCTACCTTTGTGTATGTACCCCGGAAGTTATTGGGTGCACCCAATATATACGGAGTACACCCATATGGCGAATCGTACATCTTTTATTTTTAAACAGAATTCAAATTGTGTGGTCCAGGTTTATTTATCAGTCGATTCGATGCATGTGAAGATAACACACAAACACTTCCCCACGTATTTGCTCGCCTTCATAGCTGATATGCTGTGTCTTTTTTGTCCTTCCTAAAGAGTCCACTTATGATGATGCGTTTGTTAATTGTCATAGAGAAGTGAAAAGATGACATAGAAGGTTATCTTTAAGCGTAGTCAGACGCGGATCCACCCCTACCTTAGGGGCTCTCGGCCTCCCCTCGAATCCAGAAAACACCGTATATATATATATTATGTATCTTTTTCGCCTATCCATAAAATTTATTTTCGCCCTTACCATCTATATAATAAACCGATAATTTAATATAAAACTTTTATCATTTAAATAAAAATACATAGTTATTATCAAAGTTGAACATTTAAAAAAAATATTAATCGGTTTCGGAACGTTGGTTTCCTTTAAAACATTGTTGGTAATGTTTTTTATTGATAGGAGTAGAAAGGTTAATGTGTTTGGATCATTCAATATGTAGTAGTTTTTTAACGTATAAAGCGAAACGTATAGTCGTGTTTTTTTTACGATTTATAGTATTTTTTTTCGAATCGTAAGTGACAAAAAAAAACAACTTTTTTCCTTTTTTTTTTTTACAAACAATCTTTAGAATTTTCGATCCCGTCATTTCCGGATCCTGCGTCACCCCTTTGAGCCCGAGCGTAGTCTCTTTCTTGTATAAAGATGCAAGCTTTGTTTAGTGCAATATCATTGAGTAGTTTTTCATCATTTCTCCGGTGCAGAACAATTCTTTAAAAAGTGTTTTGTCACCTTCCAAAAAAAAAAAGTGTTTTGTCCAGACATCACTAATGAATTCCTAAATAAGTCATAGCTTGTGATTTTGCTTAGTTTTTGAAGGCGGCAGAGAGGGGGAATATGTTGTGATCTATGATGCATCGACAATTCAATTTATGCGTCGTGCGTTGTGGCCGACACATTTCCGACATGACATGCGACCGACACGCTCCGACACTCCTGAACCCAATTTAAAAAAAAAATCTTTATTTAAGTTTTTTTTATTGGAAATGTTAAAATACACGATTTCTATTTCTATAATAATTTAATAAATAGTACGCCGTATTAAATTTATATGTTTTTTTGTTGATAAACAATCATTTTTACAATTTGTAGGGTTCATATTTAACTGTCGCAGTTGACAAAAACACACATATTAAGGAGAGTACTTAATTATTTGACTTAACGTCAAAATGACAATAACACCCTTTGAAAATAATTAATGCAATAGCGTTTTCAATCTCTCACCCTTATTAAATAAGGGTAGATTTAGAAAAATACAATAAATAGTCTTTGGAAATGTAACTATGGGAGTTAAATAGGAAATTTTGATTTTTAGAACCATGATAGTTAAATAGAAGCGGAGGAGTAGTATTTTGAAGGTCAATCACAATTTCTTTTTAGAGAAATTCAAATATATATTTTAGATATTCATGTAGTTTCACGTATTCTTATCTTATTTTCTTTAGTTTTTAGATTTTTACGAATATTTTTTGATAAATTGAATCTTAATTATTTACATTTTAAGATTTTGGAATTAAATTTGTATCGTCGGCGATCGTGTTCTTAAATTTTGGAATTTGGCGATCGGTGGCGATCGTGTTCTTAAAATTTGGAATTACCCGTATCGCTGTAGTGTTAGGTAATGGGTAATGCGTGCGGCGTATCGTGTATCTGCAACATAGGTTGTGATTGTTTTTGCATGCAGCGGCGCATGGAGAAAGTCGGCGGAGGGAGGAAGAGGTTGTGTTGGAATAAGATGTTAATTTTGCAAGCAGTTTGATTAATAAAAAGATTAACTAGTCACGAGATGACAAGTAATGCAGCATGTTGCCGGTTTAGACGTTATATATCATCCGTTAATTTTCCTAAATTCGTAACGAAAATAGGTAGTTAGGGATGTATAGTATCATTATAGAATATGAAGGGTATTCTGGAGATAATGGGAAAAAATCAGGGACCAAAAATGTCCTTTGGAAAAAAATAAGTTACTTAAAAAAAAAAATAAGAATAATAACAGCTTTTGGTATATTTTTTGTTAGGAGAAAAACAATTCCTATAATTTTTATAGGTGAAAGAACAAAAAAAAAAAAAAAAAAAAAAAAAAAAAAAAATTTAAAAAAAAAATTAAAAGAAAAATGCGCTGAATGGAGCAAAGAAGCCTGGTTGAATTTTTTTTTTCTCTTTCCTCTCCCGTTTTCAAATAATAATATTTTTTGATATAAATTTTTAAACGTGATGAAAATTTCACTAAATTTTTTAATTTTTATGCTCTTCGTTTTGAGACTTGGTTTGATGTAATTACATCGTTTTTCGTGAGATCCACTGTCGAAATTCATCCAGTGAATCTCGAAAATTAGTGAATTTCGACAGCGGATTTTCTAAAATCGTCGGAATATGTTGAATGTGGTCTCAAAATAATTAGCATGAAAAAATTAAAAAATTGGTGAATGAATTTTCAAATTTGAAAGTCTAGATTGAGAGATATGAGTGTTTAAAAAAGATGGATGAGAGAGAAAATTTATTTGGCTTTTTTTTTGTTTTTTTCTAAATATAGGTGCCAAAAATAAAAATAAAAATTAGTTTGTCATTTTATGCAAAATTTTTAAAAAGCTGTCATTATTTCTAATTGATGAAATTTTGGTGTCATTCTTCCTCATTCTCCAAAAAAAACATTTGTATGCCATTGAATTTATTCATTTATTTTTTAACAAAATATGACACCTTATACAACCTTTTTAGGATAAAATCGTTGGCATCACAAAATCTCTCCCATCAATTAATCAATAAATATGTTATTTATAGTTTGTTGCAACGTTTTTTTTTATTTTGAAAGAGATATGTGTTTTTATTACTTGATAAAAGAATTCAACGTGTTACAACCAAGGAAAAAGCAACAACAAAACAAACATGAACAAACAACTATCTAACAATATCTTTATTCTACCCGAACTGCCTTCGTGAGAAAAAATTGTTGGTGATTATATCACCAATGTGATTTAGTGTGATTGGATTTAGTTTGAGGTTTGGTAAGGCAAACAATCAATATGAGTTAGGAGAGATGCGGGTGCGCTTACATTTGATATTTACAAGCTTACGAGTGTTAGATCAAGTGTTGAACAAAACCATTTTTCTGTTGCATTTTGGGCGGGCGTCCATTTCATATGGACGGGCGTCCCATATCTGAACAGCGTCCGTAATTCATGGGCGGGCGTCCATGGATTGATTTAGATACTGGATGTATCGACGCTTAGTGGACGGGCGTCCATGTGTTTGGACGGCGGCGTCCATGTGTTTTGAAACGGGCGTCGATCTTTGAATTGATTCGAGATGCAACTTGATGTTATGGACGAGCGTCAGATATTGCGGACGGGCGTCAGAACATTGAGCAAGCGTTCAGAAGCGCGTCGGATTCGATTATATGGCGATTTTGTTGGTGTCTTTTCGGGATTTTGCTATTGCAAGCGATCACGAAAGGTTGTATCACAGTGAGTTATGTTGATATAACATTATATATACATAAAGTAACACTTGGAACAAATCGGTAGAATGATCTAAGCATAAATTAAGCCAATTTTTTGGTCTTTTTGAATGTTCTTGAAACTTCAACTTTAACACACATATCCACAAAACTTTTAAAAGCATTTTCTTTCATCTTATTGCCAAAGATAGAAAAAGCGGCGATTATATCCCGTGATTATATTCGAGTAATTCCGGAGGCAATTCAAGGGATCGAATAGTTTTCGCGAGGAAAGACTTTCAAGTCGTCTCTGCGGTGTTATCAAGTTCCTTTTATTTTTCGGTTTGATCTTTGTTGTTCAATTCTCCACAAACTTCACTAACAATCTGCGAAAACTATTGTTGTTTTGAACAATGTCGAGTATCAAGGAGATGACATCGAACTCAAACAAATTAGAAACAGTTCAATGGTGAAGATTTCCGTAGATGGCAAAAGAAGATGCACTTTCTTCCGACCGCATTGAAGGTGGTATACGTGTTGAGTACACCTTGCCCGCAAATCGATGATAACATGACACCATGGAAGAGACAAGGAAGAAAAGTAAGTGGGAAAACGATGATTATATATGCCGTGGTCACATCTCGAGCGGTATGTCTAATAATTTGTTTGATACCTATCTTGAAATTGAAACATCTAAAGAGTTGTGGGATACTTTGGAGGCAAAGTATGTAAGTGAGGATGCATCTAGTAAGAAGTTTCTTGTTGGTAACTTTATGAAATATGTGATGGTAGATAATCGATCTGTCATGGATCAATATCATGAATTGCTACGTTTGTTTGGTCGAGTTTTCTATGCATAAGATGGCTATGGATGAGTCCATATGTGTTTCAAGCATTATTGAAAAGTTGCCTCCTTCTTGGAAGGATTTCAAGAATTCTTTGAAACATAAAAGGAAGAACTTTCTTTGATTGAACTTGGTTCTCATTTGAGAATAGAAGAAAGTTTACGTTTGCAAGAGAATGGTAAAAATATTGTAGGTTGCGGAAAGAACATTGCAGGTGGTTCAACTTCAATCAACATGGTTAAAGTTGGAGAAACTTCCAAAAAGAATAACAAAAGAAAGTCTGATTCCAACAACAATAAGAACAAAGCAAAGTTCAACAAAAAGCCTAAAGGGGTTTGTTGGTATTGCGGTAAGGAAGGCCATTTCAGGGCTGATTGTTTTTCTAGAAAGAACAACAATGGTAAGGGCAAAGGCCCGGTGAATGGGTCGAAAGATCCAAGTCCACCTAAACATCAAGGTACAATTGTTTATAATTGTGGTTTTAATTACGATTTGAATTATGTTCCACTTTGATTTCGAAGCATGTTATTTGCGAGGATGATGATGTTAGTTGGTGGATAGACTCGGGAGCAACTAGACATGTGTGCAAGGATAGATCGTGGTTTTCAACATATGAAAAAGTTGAAGATGGATCCATTGTGCATATGGGAAAAGCAGTCTAAATCTTTTGTTGTTGGAAGAGGAATAGTTAACTTGCAATTTAGTTACGGAAAATTTGTAACTTTAAATAATGTTTTACATGTTCCTTTAATCCGGAAGAACTTGGTTTCGGTAGTATTTTGTGTAAAGAGGGCTACAAACAAGTTTATGAGTCCTCTCGTTATGTATTATCTAAACATGGTATGTTTGTAGGATTTGGTTATCTTAGTAATGGTATGTATATGCTTAATATTAGTAATGGTTTGAATGACAATGTTGCTATGAATGTTATGAATATTAATGTTGATGAATCATACTTATGGCATGCAAGATTAGGTCATGTACATTTTAGAAGAATGTTGCAAATGTCTAAAAATGACTTAATTCTGTTTGTAGTACGACTATGAATAAGTGTGATACTTGTAGCTTAACTAAAATTGTAAGACAACCTTTTAAAGGTGTTGAAAGGTCATCTACAATTTTGGAACTTGTTCATAGTGACTTGTGTGATTTTCATTCTTCTCCTTCTTTTGGAAACAAGAAGTATGTTGTTACTTTCATTGATGATTGCACTCGTTTTTGCTATGTGTACTTGCTTTTACAAAAGGCGAGGCAATGGAAAAGTTTAAAGTATTTAAAACCGAAGTAGAATTACAACTTGAAAGTAAAATTAAGAAGTTTAAATGCGGATAGAGGTGGAGAATATTTTGATCCACCATTCTTTGAATCTTGTGGGATTATACATGAAATCACTTCACCTTATACACCACAACAAAATGGCATAATTGAAAGAAAGAATCGAACATTAAAAGAGATGGTAAATGCTATGCTTTCTTACTCGAGGATTGAGTGAGGGTTTTTGGGAGAAGCTATCTTGTGACTTTGTTATCTTTTGAATAGAATTCTAATAAAAAGAATCCTATTACCCCATATGAGCAATGGTATAAGAAGAAGCCAAACTTGCATTATTTGCGTGTTTGGGGATGTAGAAGCGATCGTGAGACTACCCAATCCCAAGATTAAAACCTTGGGGAAAGAGGCATTGATTGCATTTTTGTTGGATATGCATTGCATTCCAAGGCATATAGGTTCTATGTTATAGAACCAAATGATTCGATGCGGTTCATTCCATAATTGAATCAAGGGATGCTCTCTTTGATGAAAGTCGGTTTTCTTCATATCAAGGCCAAGAAATGTTGTTTCTATTGGAACTAGTGAAAGTTGTGGTGGTGAGAAATCACAAGATGAGCCTTTGGTGCTTGAAAAAGCAAAAGGGCTAGAAAAGAAAAATCTTTTGGTCCCGATTTCCAAACATATTTGGTGGAGGGTACAAGAGATGAAGTAGGATTGCAATATGCTTATTGTTATCATATTGATGATGATCCTAGAACTTATAAAGAGGCTATGGAGTCTCGGGATATTGCCTTTTGGAAGGAAGCCATTAATGATGAGATGGATTCCATTTTAGGCAATGATACGTGGATATTAACGGATCTTCCACGTGGTTGTAAACCGTTAGGTTGCAAATGGATCTTCAAAAGAAAAATGAAGATTGATGGATCCGTTGAAAGGTATAAAGCCGGTTGGTGATACAAGGCTTTAGACAAAAGAAGGCATTGATTATTTTGATACTTATGCCCGGTTGCTCGAATCTCCACTATTAGGTTGTTGATAGCCTTGGCGACCATTAACAATCTTGTTATCCATCAAATGGATGTTAAAATGACCTTCTTGAATGGAGATCTAGATGAGGAAATTTATATGAAACAACCGGAGGGTTTTGTGATACCCGGAAATGAGCATAAAGTGTGTAAGCTTGTTAAATCACTGTATGTAAATTTGAAGCAGGCTCCCAAACAATGGCACCATAAGTTTGATGAAGTTGTTTTGTCTAATGGTTTTAAGCTTAACCAAATGGACAAGTGTTTATATAGCAAATTTGATGAAACCGGAAATGGTGTAATCATTTGTCTATATGTTGATGACTTTGTTGATCTTTGGTACAAGCCAAGATCAAGTTGACCAATGCAAATCATTTTTGTCATCAAGTTTTTCAATGAAAGACATGGGGAGGCGGATGTTATCCTTGGTATAAAAATCATAAGGAATGACAAAGGGATTACTTTGACACAATCTCACTATATTGAGAAAGTGTTGAAGAAGTTCAATTGTGAAAATTACATTTCGGCTAGAACTCCCATGGATCCTCATGAGAAATTTGAGTTGAATACGGGTAAACCGAGTCTCAACTTGAATATTCTCGAGTAATAGGATGTTTAATGTATGCAATGACTAGCTTTTCGTCCGGACATTGCATATGCGGTTGGAAAACTTAGTAGATATACTAGTAATCCTAGCGGTGTTCATTGGCATGCGGTAACACGTGTGTTGAGGTACCTTAAGTTTACCAAAAATTTTGGTTTAACTTATGTTGGGCGACCCGGTAATAGAAGGCTACTCGGATGCTAGTTGGATATCAAATGAGAATCATTCTTCAACGAGTGGTTGGGTGTTTCTACTTGGAGGTGGTGCCATTTCATGGGCTTCCAAGAAGCAAACATGTAATGCTACTTCAACAATGGAATCAGAATTTATTGCCTTGGCTTCGGCCGGTTTAGAGGCGGAATGGCTTAAAAATCTGATTTATGAGATTCCATTGTGGCCAAAACCGATATCACCAATTTCTATCAATTGTGATAGTGAAAATACCTTGGCTAAGTGTTATAGTCAAGTGTACAACGGAAAGTCGCGACATATTGGAGTTAGACATAGCTCGATTCGTGAATTGATCACTCACGGGTGATATCGATTGCTTTTGTGAGATCTCAAAAGAATTTAGCCGATCATTTGACCAAAGCATTGGCTAAGGATTTGTTCATCAAGTCGGTTGTCGGGATGGGTCTACAACCTATTGAATCTTTGCATTAGAATACCCAATTCCCCTCTAATATGACGTTAGGGGCTGAATTCAATGAGGAAGGTCTAATGACTTAGATTTGGCACATGTTTTTGTCCCGAAGGTTTGTGCTTAACCTGTTTGTGAGGTTGATAATTTTTCTTAATGAGTCTTATGAAAAAGTGTGTCGTTGCGGTACACGATTAATAAGACTCACCTATATGAGTTTGAAGTTTGGCCGCTTCAAGAAAGTTAGGGTTGGCTTTCTACATTCTCATGAATTGATATGGACACTGAGGCCTGGATAAAGAGTGTCAAGCAAGCTATAGAAGTTGTTTTTAATTCGTGTGTATATTATCTTTGAAGTATTCATTTGTGTAAAAGGGTTCAATGCATAGTCACACCCTAATACTAGAATATTTTGGAATGTGTAATATACTAGATGGTAATTCAATCTGCGTGATATTATCATTAAAAATGAATTGTTGTGTGTTAATGATTTTAACTAAGTCAAGGGTTACACTAAATGGGGGAGGATTGTTGGTGATTATATCACCAATGTGATTTAGTGTGATTGGATTTAGTTTGAGGTTTGGTAAGCTTGAAACAATCAATATGAGTTAGGAGATGCGGGGTGCATGCTTACATTTGATATTTACAAGCTTACGAGTGTTAGATCAAGTGTTGAACAAAACCATTTTTATGTTGCATTTGGGCGGGCGTCCATTTCATATGGACGGGCGTCCATATAACGAAGCAGCGTCGAGAATTCATGGGCGGGCGTCCATGGATTGATTTAGATACAGGATGTATCGACGCTTAGTGGACGGGCGTCCATGTGTTTTAGACGAGCGTCCATGTGTTTTGAACAGGCGTCACGATCTTTGAATTGATTCGAGATGCAACTTGATGTTATGGACGGCGTCGTCGAATATTACGGGCGGGCGTCGAGAACATTGACGGGCGTTCGGGCGGGCGTCGATTGATTATATGGCGATTTTGTTCGGTTTTGTTGGTGTCTTTTCGGATTTTGCTATTGCAACTCGATCACGAAGGGTTGTATCTGGTGAGTTATGTTGATATAACATTATATATACATAAAGTAACACTTGGAACAAATCGGTAGAATGATCTAAGCATAAATTAAGCCAATTTTTGGTCTTTTGAATGTTCTTGAAACTTCAACTTTAACACACATATCCACAAAACTTTTGCGGCATTTTCTTTCATCTTATTGCCAAAGATAGAAAAAGCGGCGATTATATCCGTGATTATATTCGAGTAATTCCGGAGGCAATTCAAGGGATCGAATAGTTTTCGCGGGAAAGACTTTCAAGTCGTCTCTGCGGTGTTATCAAGTTCCTTTTATTTTTCAGTTTGATACTGTTGTTCAATTCTCCACAAACTTCACTAACAAAAATTAGAGGCGGTAGACGCTTTTAATCAGGATAATGCATCGATTTGTTTCTTCAACACTAGATACCATTTGATAATCCCCGAAAAAGTTAAAAGGCCAAGAGCTATCTGTTGGAAAAATGTATCGTGTGTGAACTGATTTACAAAACAGACATAATTAACGGAAGTAATTATGACAAAATAATAACAGAAAATAAATAACATGAAAAGAAAATCTGTTTTATTAATTGGATCTAACAAAGTAACTATTAGTGTACAGATCTGATTAGAACAATGAAAAATAAAAGTATAATGAATTAAATAAAGGACTAGAGATCAAACCGATGCGAGTAGTTACTCTTTCCTTGAGATAAATTGCTCCAGTATAGTGCCAACGGTAGTGGCAACTGTCTCTCAAGATACAAAGGCTTCATGTCTTGGATTTAAAGGCAATTCAAAAATCCGAGTTTCAGGCGAACTTACAGAGTGCTCCGACTTCTCTTCGACACAAGAACTAGATCTATATGAGAAACTCTTTCAAGTGGAACACACAAGAGAAAATTTGATTATCTAACTTTAATCCATGCGGTTCTTTATATAGTGGAGATGATGAGTCAATGCTCGAATCTGATTGCTGGATGACACAGTTGGCCGACTTTTCCCTCAAGAAAAGTCAACTGGCGTGTTAATTTGACTTAATGGCCGACCTCACTCTGCTTCTGATTGGTCGGATGGTGTGTCGTCTGAATTCTGATTGGTCGGATGACTCAATCACACACGCGTTTCACTTGACTTTTCTCACAAGAAAAGTTGATTCCGATTTAAAATTAATTTTTGGTAAATTTCACAATGAAATTTTGTCCAAAAATTTAATAGTAAAACCCGAGCCGAGCCGAGCCGGCTGGCCAAGTCCTCCATCCTACACAAAAGTGATTTTCCCGGCGGGACACATCCATAAGAGACTTTCAAGATCTTATTACTTGAGTTCTCAACACTCAAGTTTCCTATGTGTGAGAATGGAGTGAGGTTCTCTCTTCGACTCCCTTCTCGTACAACTTTTTTCACTCAACGTTAGGTATTATTTTTTCATTCACGATATCCGAATCGAGTGATTCCCACAAACAACATCATCTACTCCGTGAGTAGTATTTTACGGTGTAATAAGCTCCGGTGAATTACACTAGAGTATATCCGAAATTTGCGCTAAAGTTGACTGTTTCAACTCATATTTCAAGCCCCCATTCCATGGGTTTGGCTTATATCTCCAACACTATCTCCTTCTCGATTCGAAGTTGCTTGACGTTTTGAATTGTCCAATCTCGAACTGTATCCACCCCAAAAATGATTCTATCTATCCATAGGCAAAAAAAAGATTTCCAGGCTTATGCGGGCCATCGACAATCTAAAGTGCATGGAAGACCGTTTCTTCTTCTTCTTCACGAATCTGACAAATGGAAAAGGCTAAGACATGCCATTGTGTGACATTGTTTTAGTTTAAGTAAATATAACTTTACTATCTCCGGAACTCTAAAATCAGGTTTTATATCATCCAGTGTAAATCCGGTTCGACCAGCACAATAGAAACAAATTTCTAACTCGAAATACGAATATAAGATCTACGGGGCCAGAGGGCAGAAAGATAAGATAAGATACAAAATGCTTGAGAAGGATAAAATGTAGTAACACATGTACAAAAATATAGTAACACATGTAGTAATTGTCTTTCTCGACCAGTTTAGATTAAAACTGTCATTCACGACCTTTAACCTTAAGATCTTTTACAAGTTAAATGACATAAAACTAATGCATAAGAGGGTTGAAGAGATTATATTATCTAATGGAGAAGATGAAGATGTAATGTAAGCCTTGATCTTTTGGCAATGCCTTCCTTGCAAGAGGCGGTGAACCCCCAATCCAAACATTCTCCAAAATCCATAAAGATTAAGCTCCAAAAAGATCTAATCTACTTTGGAAGCGCCCAAAATGCAACAAGAGTGATTAGGGGTTCGCTTTGGTGTAAGAAATCCGTATGGAGGCATAATTAAATTGAGCGTTGGTTCATCACGCCATAAAAAACCGTGTCAAATATTATCAATAGGCAACAACATAAACCAGGCTTATCTTTTTATAATGATCAAACTTCCATGATTTGACGGTCGACACGTCAATAATCATAAAGTCGGTGGAAAGTGGAATTGGGCTATTCATTTTTTTTGTGGTTTGGGGTGAAATGTGAAACGTAGAGTATGGCTAAAATAGTGGTCGAACGTTGGTGAAAGCTAAAAATATACAACATGAAGTTATGAAGGTATAATAGAGGTATGAATGCACACACAAGTATCGAGGCAATATCAACGAGACTCAACACAAGTTCTAAAGGTACAAATCCATGAAAGAGAAACCATATGCTCAGCTTTCGTGGGACTAAAGTGATCAGTCATATGGCTAAAACAATACCTACATGTCAATTTTGTCTATTCACAAAGTGTGGTTTCAAAAAGAGAATTAATGCACGTTTGGTTATGATGCGATAGAAACAAATTCTTCACTCCGTATCACATGCTTCTCGTGACAAAACAATTTTTATCAATTTTGATGTACCTCGAATCTCAACCAGGGCAACTGTGTGATCACCAAAACATTGTCTCAATGAGTCAAAGACTCGACTACGACTTTATAGACAAAAGGACTCCTATTGACACTAAAACAGAGACTTTAAAAACAACAAAAATGAACTGCACAAGTGACCCTCCCTCACACTAAAGTATTACATCCTAAATGTAAATAAATGGAAAGCAAGTGAGGGCAGGGATGAAACTCACCGGATCAAGATGTTGGAAGGGCGAGTGGACTTAAAGAGGAGCATGAAATATCAAGGTGGCTAGCAGGTCCATTAGCTCCCGAAGAACCTAGTGTGCTCATGGAGCTTATATGCATAAAGGCTTGGTTGGTCACTGATCGAACTTTCTAGGTGTCCAAAATCCCCCGGCAAGTATACCGGGTCAATTGTAGTCTAGTAAGTGGTCAAGGTTGCATCCTACAAGGATTGTGAGGTTAAGTACTGATTAACTATATTATCTTGGTCTAAGTCAGCAAAAGACATGAAAGTAAAGGTTCTAATCAAGCAAAGAGCTCAATCACTAACTATAGCTAAAACGGATGTTCAAATAATAAAAAACCTAGCCAAGACAATGCAATGATCAAGTATATCTCTACTAGCATCATGGGAATGAACAACCTTCCAACCTTCCAATGGTGCTCAAGTGTGTGTTATCGGTGCACCATTTAATCTAAAATTCCCCCTTATACGAGTGTCCAGAATTACTCTATGCCTCCTCCTTGGTCTAAAGGAACTCTACACCTAATGATTCAACATGATGAAATTCTTTGGATGCAATGAATGAACAATAATCCCCGAAGAAGAAACCGAGTTCTACTCAAGGTCGGTTTTACCTTTCGGTCTTCCTATCTCTTTTCCCACTCAAAGAATCTCCTTTTGGATTCAACCAAGTGTTTGTGTGTGTGTGTGTGTGTGTGTGTGTGTGTGTGTGTGTGTGTGTGTGTGTGTGTGTGTGTGTGTGTGTGTGTGTGTGCAAGTGTTAGGTCATGAATCCAACACGAACAAGCAATGCAATACAAATAGGAAGAGATAAACACAGATGAGTCTCGAAACAATGCACAAACATTCTCATTCAACTAACAGAGATAAGAACTATCACAAAGACATTATATTGGCTAGTATGGAAACTAGCCACTAATAGCTATGAAATCCAACATGTCAAGAATGGATCTCATATATATGAAAACAACTAAATAACACATAAAGGAAAAGAATTTACCCAACTAAAAGCTATGAACTTGAGAAATGAAACTTTCACTCAATATCAATGGAAACTTGGTTCCAAGAAAGATTATAGAAATCGAAAGCAAGAATTCTTAATATTTACATGTTGAATTAGATGCTAAACTATGGTGGATTTTAAGCTAGGGTTGAATTAGATGCTAAAGGAGCCTTGAAGTTGGAGGTGCCTTCAAGCTAGGGTTAGAGGGAATAGAAGTTGTGTAGTTGAAAATTAAATGTCCTAACATAAATGTCCTAAATCTCACACACATTTGGCGGTGCCAGTCTATGTTGGCGGGACGCCAACCTACTACTGGTAGGTGGTGGCATGTGTCAGACATTAAATGCTTGTAGTAGATTTGATTTCAAATGTTGGCGGGCTCCAGGGTAGTATTGGCGGACATCAACAGTGTAATCTCTTCAACTAAGGTTACGGTTGGGCTTGGCGTTCGCCTAAAGGTTTGGTTGGTGGAAGCCAACGACTTCAAAGTGTGGATTCCCGCTCTGTAATGCATCGAATCAAGTCATGGTCAAATCTCCGTTTGGCACTCCAAAATCTAGGCTCTCGAGGTTCGATGATTTGTGCTAGAAAACAAAAACACAAGAATATCACGCGTAGATCCGATAACAAAATTTGGCTAGTAAGCCTAGATAATCGACAAAAGTATCGATTTTTATAATACTTACTATGTACACAAAATGGTGCATTAGCTAATGTAGGATCCGCGGTGGCCTCGAAGGTGGGATCTTCTTAGTAAAAGTTGAAGCAATAGATCTCGAATTATCGAGGCAGAGTTGCACGAGTAGCAATAAGTGGTGGTGGATCAATGGAAGACTCAAGCTGTAGTAGGAGCTGGATGATCATCTGAAAAGGAACTACATAAAACTATTGGTGAGGTGTTTTGATGTGAGCCGGATCTCGGAATGGAGTAGATGTCTGAGTATGGTAGTGGAAAGATGTGACATCATCATGTTTAACTCAACAACCATCATTAGTAAGATCAATAATTTGCATGCCTTTGCGAGCCGACAAATTAATGGAAGTGGGCCCGGTGCAACTGTACATTTATCAATAGAAACTCCAAGATGGTGGGCGATTGGTGCAATTAAACCACCGATCCAAATAGAAGACAAGTCACCGCGTTCCAATCTCCTAAAGTGTCGAGCTAAATATGCAGTGATACAAGCAGTAGGATCGTGGTATGCACTCCATAAGGCAAAGAGCTCGTCCTTTTTAACAACCATGTCATTATCACCGCGAGCAAAGACAATGTTGGCTTACACATGCATAAAATACCGCGGACAATGATGAATGATTAAATTGGAGACAATGATCAATATGTAAGGCCTTCAGTCAAATCACTCCAAACTTTTTAGGAATTCAGGTGGGTGTCTACGTGGACCAATACTAGGCAGGCCATAGATAGCAGCAAATTGAGCTAAATTTAAAGTGAAGGCTGACCTCGAAGACCGAAATTAATGCTCTCTTGTTCACAATTAGGACCACTAAGTATGTTGCAGTCAAATGAAGATAAGATGTGCCCGACTGATTATAAAGCCAATGAAAATCACTTGGCATACCCAAAGTGCTTAAAACCTCACAATGAGCATACCGGAGTGTGAAGAATCTTGTGGTTTTCAACGACAGTGGCACAATGTAGAAAATCTAGCGGCCCATATAAAGGAGGGACGCCATCACAAAACCAGGTTGTCGGATGAGGGAAGTCATATTTTAATATGGTGGGTGATCTGATATGAAGTTGCGATGTGGGAAAAACTTTAACGCGCCTCAAGTGTGGGCCGGGCACACAAGGTCAACAAAGAGAGACCAACACTTGAGCAATAAAGGGGTGGGCTCACGATCTGTGTATGTAAACTTAGATAAGAGAATAGAAATGAAGAAGACAAGATTTGTTCTTGTTATTTCATCAAAAGAGATTTACAGATGTTAAATAGATGATTACAATGGTAGTAATCAGACAAGCTATTAAATGAGGGTGGCTAATAAATGTGTAAGGGAGATCCTAGGAGACTCTTGACATAACCACTTAGATGCTTTATATCACAGCATCATTTAAGTGTTACACGGTTAACAGGGTAATAAAAGATACAGCTGAGATAAATAGAAAAAACTAATATGATAATTATAATAACTAATATATCAACTAATACACAATCTGGCAGTGGTGGTGGATTAGTGGCCTTCTTAGCCTTTTTCATCTTCCTTTGAGATAGAGTGACAATCTATGGTTTCTTCCTTTTGGACTTGGATGTGGAAGCTTCATCAACTGCATTGCGTTTTTCAGTACTTGCGGAAACGGGGACGGGAAGGGTGGTGGGTTTAAGCAGCGGTTTCTTTGTGGCATTGTGGGTTGGGGTTCTTCATGGTGGTGGTGGTGGAGGTTCGGAGTGTGTAAGTTGAGGTGATGGTGGTGATGTATGAAATACGACACTGAGTGGTGGTGTGTTGGGGTCGTGGCTATAAAGGTGCGCGTGGAAGAGTAGGGGTTGTGTTGTGACATCCCGATCATTTCGTACCTTATTATACGTTAATATCTTTTTGATGGTTGTAAGATTCATTGTTTATATATATATATATATATATATATATATATATATATATATATATATATATATATATATATATATATATCATTATCATTGTTATTATTATTATTTTCTTATTATAAAAGAAGTAGAGTGTGTTTCATAAATCAAGTGTTTCCCCCCTTGAAAATTATTTTATCAAAGCATAATAAATTCCTTATTAAAACAATAATTAAAATTTGATTATTTTTATTTCCTTAAGCATAATAAATTTAGCATGATAAATTTACTTAACCGCATCATATTTACAACAATTCCTTAAATTCCAATTTGGATAAATTTAAGGGGTCAGAGGCCAGAAAGACAAGATAAGATACAAATTGGTTGATAAGGATAAAATGTAGTAACACATGTAGTAAATACATTTATAAAAATGTAGTAACACGTGTAGTAAATGTCCTTCTCAACCATTTTAGATTAAAACTGTCATTCACAACCTTTAACCTTAAATTTAATTAAGCGCATAATAATTAGAAGTTGGTATATATAAATTCTAGATTCTTTTATTTGCTTATATTCGGATTTTTTATATTGGTCATCAATACAACGTCAATTACCTTTCATCTTAAAAAGTGTTTCTCCTTGATTAATTTATAAAAAACCACGTTTGCATTAAAAAGTTTGAATGCAATAATATTACTGACATTAAAGCACTATGCAACGAAATGGATGAATATAATATTATCTTAATGCAACAAAAATGATAACATAATTGAGATTCACCAAATACAAAAATGATAACGTAATTGAGCTGCTAAGCCGCTCTAACGATTGTCGAACCCTAGCTGCCCTCGGAATCTCCTTCTCCGACGACCGGCAGCCTACCGGCCTCTCCCTTCAATCCGAATGGAAGACCATCACATGGAGCAATCTAAAGATCAACGTGACCTCTTGGATCGAAGTAGATACCAAGGAAAATCCCCAATCGTACCCGATTCTACGACAGGAAGGACGACAAGAAGCGGTGTAGATATAATCAATGCCCGATATACCGACCCTGGAATCTATATCGGCGACGATGAAGATGAGAGTGAACTCATCGAATACGCCGATGTAATTGAAATTCAGTTTGAAAATGGAACCGGGTGGAGACAAAAACCAGATTCCCCTAGATGAATGCTTCGAACTGTAAAGACCGTGGCGCAAGGCTCTCATAGTCAAATGTTGTGTTAGTCTATTTTGTATTGTTATCTCTATCAACGATTGTCCGAAATCTAGAAAATGGGAGGAAGACTTGAATTGACTTATTTGGAAAATGGCTATTATGTTGCCCGATTCACACGTAAAGGGATTATGAGCGAGCTCTAGAGGATGATCCAAGGCCAATACCTCTATCTCATATAATGGAACTGTTTTTCACTGCTCAAACACCATAACAATGCCACCCTAGCCTGTGTCCGTTTTCCGGTGGTTCCAATTAAAGTCTTTAGGGAATCTCTTGTACGTAGACTGGGAAATTTGATTGGCAAGGTTATCAAGATAGATACGGTAACTCTGTGGAATGCACGTGGAAAATTCAAAAGGGTCTGTGTGGAGCTCAACTTAGGAACCATGCTTAAGCCAACCATACGACTGAATGGGAAAATATATCGAGTGGAATATATTTTGCCATCATATGGAGAGATGCCTAGATATAGCGGACCAACAAGCTAACAAAGAGGATTCCTCAAACAATAAAACAACTGTTTCTGCTGGACCAACTAATGACAGACCTTTTGGTCCCTGATTAATTGCTTAGACATGATGAATAAGAAATCTAAGTGTAACAAGGAATCCACAAAGCAGTTTAAGGATAATATAGACAGAGAATGACAACCTCATATCAAGATCAAGAATCATGATTGATTTAATGTGTTGCACGATATGAGTGGTTGAAGAAATAAATGCAAAGGTGGAGGTAGATGTTAATGCTCTATAGTAGAGGGTTAATTTGGTCCTACCATGAGGATGGGCAGCAATAACAACAAAAATATCAAAGTAAGCAGAAATATCTACTAAATTCAAAAAAGCAGATAGTAAAAGAAGCTGCATGGTCTTCTCCTAAACCACCCAGAGCTACCAACAGTGAGAGACCTGCAATGCAAACTGAGTGTGCTAAAAGAAAGGGACAAGACTCAAATCCAGATCGAGGGACTACCCAACACAATAAGAAGCCAAATCCGAAAAATAAAGTTTTCCCAAGAACACCTCTTGTTGAAGTTGGTGCAGAAACCAAGCCCATGACCTAACCATAGAGCAGCCCGATATCATCAAAAATTTAAAAAGAGACCATATTGCTTCTATTATGAAACAAGGTGACTATTTGAAAAACAACCCGCTCGATGTTTGCCGATAATGTTGGGGTCAATCCCTTATTTGATGAAGCAGTGGAGGATGTCTCCACAAGATCATGAACAATGATAATGCGTCTACTAGCATGGAATTTTCATGGAGCTAGCTCTGCGGGTTTTCTTAAGCATCTACGTCTAATCCTTTCAGATACGAAGCCTGACATCCTTTTTTATGGAAATTAGATGCGGCATCCAGTGAGCAAATATTATTCTGGCAAAGAGTACTTCTACGAAAGTCTTTGTTGTTGAAGCTAAGGGTTACTCAGGAGAGCTATGGTGTTTCTAGAATGAAGCATACATATCTCCGCACATCATATCCTATACTAATCACTGTCTGAACTTGGTGATCACTCACAATGGAAGAGTTGAATCGTTTATATATCTTATTTACGCCTCTCCCACACCTACTGTCAAAAATGAACTCTGGGAGTGCCTTGAAAGACTCTGATGTTATCCATCGTCCTTGGTGTTTGATTGAGGACATGAACAAAGTCATATTCGAGGGGGAAAAAAAAGAAATAAGGAAGACCTGTAGGAGGGTTTAATGCAAATAAGTTCTGGCAAATGACACAATGCTGCCACCTTTTGGAGATCCCTTGATTTACTTGGATGGTGTCACTCATGAAACGGAAATAATACAGCAAAGACTGGATCAATCTTGTTGCACCACCTCATGGATCGAAGCGTACCCGAAGACTTAAGTGAGACATCTTCCTCAAATACATTATGATCACAATCCAATATTACTTATTACAAGCGATGATCCGCAGATAAAGAAAAATCCAAACTCATTCTATTTCAAAGAGTTTGGCTCAAACACAAAGATTTTGAAAGATCTGTAGAACAACACTGCAACTTCATGGAGATATTCATTCTACGTTTGAGACATCAAGAAAGAAGCCGAGAAATGGAATAGAACTTTATTTGGAAACATCTTTGACAGACAGAAGAAATGTCTATCGAAATTGGAAGGTATTAAGAGGAGTCGAGAGCTTTATCCCTCATATTTCCTCAAAAATCTCCAGGCTGAAATTTCACTTGAAGTCAATTGTGTTCTTGATCATGAAGAGATGTACTGGCATCATTGATCCCAACTTCAATGGATAGTTGAGGGGGAACGTAATTCCCATTTCTATCATCTTACGGCCATAAAAAAAAACAACAAAAATATAAGGTGTTGATCCTCAAAGATCACAGTGGCAATTGGACCTATGATCAAGACAATTTCAAAGCATGATTTATTACCTTACTAGATTTGTTGTATAGAACCATATGTGGTTGCAGGTATTCCACTATGTAATTTCAATCACATCACAATCGAAAGTCAAGGTGAATTTCTCATATATAGCCCACATTTGACACCCAATTGATCAATTATTATGTGCATAGTGGTGTAAAAATGAATACATTGTCAGTATAGTGAAGAATGTAATTATATGTGCTCTCTACAAGAAGTTGTAGTAGTGGATTTTTTCATTGATAATAACTTCAAAGGGTTTTGTACAAATACAATGGCTATGTTTGAATCCACCTAATTGGCAAGAAATACAACCAGGTGAGAGCAATGTAATTCATGAGCATTTGAAAGAAAACATGCATACTATGTTACCCTAATTAAGATACCAACAACATGTGTCCAAATTACAATAAAACCTAAGATTAACTGAAAATAGTTAAATTATAAAACATTATGTGTATCGTCTTGCCGTAAAAAGTACAAATTGAAATTTATTTTTAGTGACAAAAAATAAAGAGATCATTTAGTTACAGATATTATACTTTTTCTCTAGGTAACAAAGGGCTTAAGCTTCAATTTATATGCAATGCAATACTTGAAAAGAACAAGAAAAACATCACATGATAAACTTTTGAATCATTGTTCTTTCATTAAAGGAATGCAAAGTGAACGTATTTATCCCCACAGCACGCGGCCCGCAACTATGCAACATCTTTGTTGCCGGGATTGAATGGGTAAGCCTCTACGATAAGTTGTCGGGATTGAACGGGTAACCTCTCTCTTATACCAGTTCTGATACCAGTTGTTAGAATCACGTGCTTACCATTGTAATAAAACCTATTGGTGATAGTAAATGTGCTACTATATTTCCCTAGACCGCACAGATTTCAGGGCAAGCAAGACTGCTGGCGACCCCAATAGTTGTCGTTGATTTCAATATTGCATTTTGAAGATAGTCCATAGATGCAATATAAGGTGTATATATAAATCTTAAAAAAGGGTTGAAAAGATTAAAGATATAGTGAAAGAATCGTGATTTTCAAAGATATAGATATAGAGAGATAGACGTTTAAGTGTTATTAATGGCATAAGGGAGATCTATTAGGTGTAGTACCCGAAAGACAATTATCTAATTGTTTTAGGACAGAATTAATAATTCATCTTATTATATGCATGTATACTTATAATTAATACACTGCCGAAAACCCTATGTACCTCGTTTACGTAATCACATAACTCAGTGTATGGTTATACACAAGAGGATTGAGTTAGTGAGATGTACTTAAAATTAACTTAGTCCGTAGCGTTGATTAATCTGAGTACGGATCTCATGATTAATATGCTAATAATGCGCCCGAGAACACTTTACGGTGTGATGGACTTATCCGGATCGCCGGTAATAGGGTACGACTAGTGGGGCATGTATATATGATGATAATCATATAGAAATTTGGACCGATTTGATTTGAGTTCTCGATATAATTCCGTGATCGAGAAGTCTTATCGAATCACAAGATGATCATATATGGATTAATCTCAATCTGAGGTGATCTGAGACAAGCCGCTTAGACTATGGTAGAGTTTGATGTGTTACTAAGTATCACAGTAGTATGTGGTCCAACACTTCGTTGGCTCTATTTTAGGATGAGTGAGTAGTACGTGCTATTACAGAATATGGAATTCATTCCTTCCTCGAAGAAGTAGATGAGCGATTCACTTATTTGTTAATCTAAAGCGATCGATCCGGGAGTTCATATTATATTAGTTATGAACTAATTGATCACTAGGGGTTAATGGTAAATAATGATAAGAGGTTTGAGAAGGGTTTACGGAGATATCACGAATAAAACGAGCGATCTATAGAGAATTTATCCGTATGTAATGATTATATCGGTGGGCACCTTATCAACTCATGGTTGAGTGTAAGTTATCTATATTCGGCAGAGTTCGATTTCGGGTTTATGGTGGTGTAATCCGGAATTAATAGATTGAATATTATTGTTCGATCGACGACGGATAATATTATTTAATTTATTGTATTTATTGAATATGGTCCCGTGGTCCCCGACGTGGCTCTAACATGCATATGTTTTTCGTCGTTTCACCTCAATTATAATTAAATAGTTGGATTGGACTATTTAATTGATATGTGGATTAATTGTTTAGTTGGACTAGATAATTAAATACATGAAAAAAAAAATTCGTGGACTCGGCCCAATGTGTCAAAATTTCGTGTGGCCCTATACAACCTAGGGTTGTGGCCGAAATTTGGTGTTTATTAATTATTAAGTAATTAGTTTTCTTGGATAATTATTTGACATGTGATTTATCTTTTATTTGTTAAATGATAATTCATTAAATATTAGATAATGGTATTATTTATCCTAATTTGTTTGCGATAATTATTTTATTTATCTTTTATTTGAAATAAGGATTAATCTAATAATTATCTCTTAATTATTAAATCCTTGGAGGACAAGGATTACTCTCCTATATAAAGAGAGTTCTCCCAAGCCTTATGACACACATAATTTCGAATTATTAGGAGTATTATAGCTTAGAATTTTCGGCTATAATACTAGGGTTTCAGTTGGGATAATCCTCGGGATTATTCGGTAGCATATCGAGGAGGTCAAGCGGTTTGAAACACCATCCACCTGGTGGTGCTTGGAGACACACGTTGGAAGACTTTGGCTTCTCAACCTGGCTTCTCATCTAGCTCGGATCTTGGATTGAAGATTGTTCTTGGTGTTTATTCACAATAAACATGTAAGCAATCTAAACCCCCTCGTAGGTTAAGATCTATTGTATTTATGTATTTTGGTTGACTAGATCTAGATCTTGTACTTTCCGCTGCGTAATCGGGTGGATCTTTGATCCATCCGGCGATATTACATCCTACAAGATCAACGTGGAGGATGTAGTTTAAAACATTTGGAGAATAATGAGCTAATTAAGTTTAAGGGGTGATTAGCTTTCAAAAATAATAATTTAAGGGTGTTTGATCATAACATAGTACATGTGTTAATGTCTTAAGAGATTACCAGACTTTTTGGATGCATTATTTATTTGATTAGGTCATTTTTGTAAAGAACTTTGATAATGTCCATATATTTTCCAAAGCGTTGATACAACATCTATATTTATACAAGTAAAAAATATGAATGTGTAATTTAAGACTGCTAATTTTATTTCTGAGTTAAAAAAAAAAATTTAAGACTGCTAAGCGTCTGTAGAATAATTGTATGTGTATCAAGTAAAACATGATATAAATTGTATTATAAGAGAACTAATTATACACTCACCATTTTATAAAACATAAAAAAAAAAAAAAAAAAAAAAAAATAAGATCACTTTCTGATAATCATCAAATATAGAAGATATTCATATTCTCTAAATTTATCGCATACTTATTAATACATGTAATATGAAACAATGTTGTTAATTTATCATTTTTAAAAAAGTTATATTTTAATGCAAACACGTGCGAATACACGTGCATTTTACAAGTATATATACATATATATATATATATATATATATATATATATATATATATATATATGGACATATATTTATATATTTGATGAAATGTACATACATATACGGTAAACACTAACAATTGTGGACCAACATAAGATTTGTGTACAGCAAATATGTTCTGTGTCGTATGTATATACATTATGTGTTTATGCATTACTATATAAGTGTAAAGATAAGCAGGGGCGGAGCATTTGGTGCATCGGCATAGTGGTGAACTAAGTTTATAACAGTAAGGAGACCAGGGTTGAGTCCGCTCATTTGAGGCAAAAATGTGCGTGTGTAAAATCTTTCGTTTTCGAAAAAAAAAAAAAAAAAAAAAAAAAAAAAAAAAAAAAAAAAAGACAGATGTAGGATCTCGAGTAAGGAAGCTGATAAAATTTTTAAAAACACAATAAAAAAATTTAAGGAGAAAACTATATATCACACAATACAAATTTTAATATATTTTTTTCGGACCATGGCTCCCTTGGCCCCTGGGTTCCATGTGTGATAGTTGATTGTACTATATGTTGTTTAACCATTATTGTTGCTACGGTGCCTTATAATAACGGTTAAACAACACATAGTACAACACATGTAACAATCAACTATAATAGTACTATGTGTTGTTTAGCCGTTATTATATATAGTACTATGTGTTGTTTAACCGTTATTATAGTTTATTGTTACATTTACGTGTGTAAACCCAATCGTCATTTGTTATTACTTATCGTTATAGTTGCTTTATAAGTGCTAAGGACACCTGTAAAATGTGTAATCTTTTTATGTGGTGTGTGTAATATCTCTTATGTGCTACTTGTGTTACTGTCTATGTGATATTGTTATTGCTACGGTGCCTTCTTGGCAACTGACTGTTACTATGATCCCTTTATGGCTACTGAATAAATCTGTGATACGGTGTGTCAATATTGCCACGTGACCGTAAATGGGGCCCTCAGGCGGGAACTTGATCGGTTGGAAAAGCATTGGGCTGACAACTTCGTCATTTCCTAAGCCTCATTCGTCTTGGTCAAGCGTGGTTATGAGGTTTAGCCATGTGAGACTGAAGGTTCTAGCGGATGTTCCAAGAATGTGCATATTGACTGGCTGTTTATTTCGACATTGGAGCATGAGGTAGCTTCATCTGATTCTGAGGGGTTACAAGTTCGGTATCTGGTTATATCTGATGATCACCGACCCTTATGTGGCCATGACTGTTTATATACATATTATTGTATGTATGAATGTGTTTAATTGTTCTGTGCACTTTCATCTATAGTTATTTTTGAATGCTACACATTATACTCACCGAACCTCACTGAGTTTAAAAAACTCACACCTCTTATAAAACCTTTTCAATATGACGCGTATGGATGGATAATGAGAGTGGCTTCCAAGTGATTGGTCGGGAAGAGAAGGAGATAGGAATGATGTCATCGACTAAGAATTAGACTGTGCTACACCTATTAAGATAGAGATTTTGTCTTTTATCCGATGTAATCCCTTGATTAAATTAATCAATTGTCATTTGTAATATATCAGTTTATATATATATATATATATATATATATATATATATATATATATATATATATATATGCCTTTGGATTTTAGTTATGTCTGAAGTCGCGGAGAGCAGCAGCCGCCTCGGAACATTGAGGGTTGCATTTTAGATGTTTCCGATAGGTACAACAGTTTGATTCTTTAATGATTGAGTATCTTTTTCATATTCATTTGATAATGACATTAGTAGATTTGTACATTTTTGGTTAAGGTGAATATCTAAATGAGTTCCATTGTTATTCAAATGCAGGTGTTGTGTATTAGAGTATGGCAGGTGGTATGAAGAAAAATGATATATTCAACATGTGCAAGATTTGGATTTTTTTTTTTATTTTATATATTTAGACATTTGGACCATTGTTGTCTAAGAATCTACTAAGCTTTTGGTTTATGTAATCCGGTCATTTGACCTTCTGTAACTTGTGCTTGCTAAATGTTGTAATTTCAAATGATCCGGAACATAGTCAATGCAGCTTTGGACATAGTCCAAACGATCAGAACATAACTAAAATCCAAAGGCATCACCTAGTCTGGTGCAGCTTTGGACATAGTCCAAAGAGGAGATGCCTATCCAAATGATCCGGAACAAAGTCCAAAATCTAAATGCAGCACCTAGCAAGCACAAGTTACAGAAGTTCAAAATGAGTCAAATGACCAGATTACATAAACCAAAACCTTAGTAGATTCTTAGACAACAATAGTCCAAATGTCTAATAATAAATAAAAAAAAAAAAAAAAAAAAAACAAAAAAACAAAAACAAACAAAACAAACAAATCCAAATCTTGCACATGATTCATAGATCATTTTCTTCATACCACTAGCCATACACTAATACACAACACCTGCATTTGAATAACAAATGAACTCATTTTGATATACACCATAACCGAAAAAATGTACAAATCTACAAACGTGACTACTCAATGACTATGAAAAAAGATACTCATTAAAAAATCAAATTGTTGTACCGATCGAAAACATCTAAAATGCAACCCTTAATTTCTCCTATCTTTGATAATTGAATTCTGCACAAGATATCACAAGAAGTAAAATATACTTGTCAAATGCAACATTCAAATTTACTTTAAAGTTTAAAAAAAAAAATAATAATAATGCTTAAAAGGAACACCTCAGACATCATCGGGTAGTTCTATTCTTTCAAATGCTTTCGGAAGCCCATCTTCTTTTTGATTCTACAAAATAAAAATTACAGGCAATTGCAGATTAGTAACTAAAATTAAGAATTAAAAAAAATATTACCTCCGTCCCAAAATATAAGTTCATTTTATTAAATTTTTCTCCATTTACCCCTAATTTTATTATATACTCACCACTTTTCATTACTTTGCATTAATAACGGTCAAAAGTCATTATAGTTTTTTTCATCAAAATTAATGACACATAACCAATTTAACCAACTTTCTTAATCTGGGTGAAAAAACTCAAACGGACTTGCATTTTGGACGGAGGCAGTATATGATGAGGCATACACGAGCTTTCTTCTTCAGGTCATGCAAGCAACGAACCCAATCTCGACCACATAGTAACATTTCAACCGTTTCCACGGACAAGGAAGCACAATGTTCATCAACTACCTTACCACCAGCACAAAGGTTTTCCGAAGCCACACTAGTAATTGGAATTGACAAAATATCACTTGCATCTTTGACAATATCAAAAACTTATGCCTCTCTCCTTTTCACCAATCAAGTACATCAAGATGAGCATCAACATCACAGTTCTACCTATGCTCCTTTCCACCAATAAGACATTATTTTCTCCCCGGTACTTATCAAACATTTGTGTCATAGATGAAGCCATGTTCCTAATGTTTTCAAATTGATCAAGTGCATTTTTATTTAATAGCGCTTTGATCTCAAAAAGCTCCACAAGAAATAAATTAGAAGCACAAGATGCATCAGTCTAGTGGTGAGCTGCACTATAATATGGCATGGAGACCAGTGTACGAACCCCGTTAGGGGTAAAAAAAATAGATTAAAAGTGGGATATTCACTACAAGAAATACTACTAGTCACAACATCGAAAAAAGGCCTAAGAATTTGCACACTTCTTCCGCTTTTTTCCACTCGTACAGTGTTGGAACATAATGAAAACCGGGATCAATATCACCCTATCTATAGAATCCCACTCGTACATTGTTGGAACATAATGAAAACCGGGATCAATATCACCTATCTATAGAACACATCTTTACTTTACTACTCTGACCAACATCATGTAGTATCATCATCCCTTGTCTGACAATCAAAACTTAAACTCTTACAAGACAAATAAATGAAGGTTATTTTAATTTAGCATACTGAATGAGTCGAGACTCGAAATTTTTGAAATGCTTAATTCCCACCCTAACAGTATCAATTTGCTTAAGACCGTCTAGAACCGAAAGATTGAGTATACGGGCACAACAACATACATGGAATAATTTCCTTCAAATACATAACGATTTTCTCAAGCTCAGATGTTGTGAAGTCTCTTAACACAAACATCACTATAAGAAGCATTATCCACGCTTATCCTCGAAATCTTATCATCAATCCCCCAAACAGTTGTGGGGAGCTTTAGCTATAATAACATCAGTATGTGGGGTCGAACATTACAGAAATTCAATACACGCTTTTCCAAAACCCAATCACAATCAACAAAATGTCCGGTCACAACCATATATTGAATATGTTGACCGGATTTCCATAAATCGGTGGAATGCTAATTCTGCCAAAATTGAGATTGCAACTTTTCAAGAATTTTTTTTCATTTTCATAAACGGCAAAACAATATTTTCTAACAGTGTACCTATTGATCGGTATATAAAACGGAGAAATAGCCTTAAGAAACTTATTAAAAAGTTAATCTACAATTTGTGAAAAAAGTATATTCATGTGCCAAAGTCATATGTGCACCAAGTTCACGTACCTTTACATGGTCATAAGAAAAGTTAGAAACTGAGGTGTTAGCAACTGTGCAACAGTTGTTGTGTTTGATTGTTTTTTTTCGCCAAATGAAGCTTCTTTTGCAAGCACGACGCAACACAAACGTCATTTGGAAAATTGCTTGCAAAGGAAGCTTCATTTGGCAGAAAAATAAACAAACACAACTTTTGTCCTTCAGTGAGACAACACTAGATGGTAACACTCAATTTTCTAACTTTTCTTATGACCATGCAAAGGTACGTAAACTTGCTTTGACGTATGACTTTGGCACATGAATATCTTTTTCACAAATGGAGCATGAAATTTTAATAAGTTTCTTAATGATATTTCTCCGTTTTATCAACCGATCAGTAGGTACACTGTTAGATAGGATTGTTTGGCCGTTTATGAAAATGAAAAAAAAAAAGCTTGAAGAGTTGCATTCTTAGTATTGGCAGAATAGTATTACGACTGATTTATGGAAATCCGGTCAACATTTTCAATATATGGTTGTGACCGGACATTATGTTGATTGTGATTGGGTTTTGCAAAAGCGTGTATTGAATTTCTGTAATATCCCACCCCACATGCTGTTCTAATACTAGCGGATGCTCTCCACATGTGTTTTGTTGATCGGGAGATTGAGGATAAGATTTCGAGCATAACCGTGGATAATGCTTCTTATAATGATGTGTGTTAGGAGACTTAAGCAGGATCTTAGCTTGAGAAAATCATTAAGTATTAGAGTGAAATTATTCCCCGTACGTTTGTGCCCATATACTCAATCTTTTGGTCCAATACGGTTTTAAGCAAATTGATACGGTACTCAATCTTTTGGTCCAATACGGTCTTAAGCAAATTGATACGGTGATTGATACTGTTAGGGAGAGAATTAAGTATTTGAAAATTTCCGAGTCTCGACTCATTCAGTTTGCTAAAATAAAAACCAACTTCATTTGTCTTGTACGGGTTTAAGTTTGGATTGTCGAACAAGCGTGAAATGGTAGCTACATGATGTTGGTCGCTCCATATAAGTGAAAGATGTGTTCTCGCCGATATTGATCCCGGTTTTCATTATGTTCCAACTCAGTATGAGTGGAAAAACGGATGAATTGTGCAAATTCTTAGGCCTTTTAATGTTGTGACTAGTATTATTTTAGTGAATATCCCACTTCTAATTTATTTCTTGTGAAGCTTTTTTAGATCAAAGCACTATTAAATGAAAAGGCACTTGATGAATCTGAAAACATTAGGAACATGGCTTCATCTATGACACAAAAATTTGATAGGTAGTGGGGAAATAGTAATGTGTTATTATCATTGGGTGCTCTTTTGGACCCGAGGTATAAGATGAATGTGATCAATGTTTCTTTTAAAGTTATCGAGGGTGAATGTGCTTCTTCTTATGTTGATGAGATCGGAAAAATATCACATGTGTCATTTAATGAATATGTCGTTGCTTATCACTCATCAAACGAAAGAAAAGAAATGGGTGAAGGGAACCGAGGCAGGGAATTCGGTAATTCTTCTAGTGGTGTTGGAGAGAATGAAATGTTTGGGCATACGGTTTTGAGTGGAAAAGAAAATTTCCATATGTTATTAAGTAAAGTTGAGAAATCTTCAAGTCAATGGTCTGAGTTAGACAAGTACTTGGATGAGCATACGTATAACTGTGATGTTGATGTTTATCTTGATGTACTTGATTGGTGGAAAGGAGAGAGCCATAGATTTCCGATATTGTCAAAATGGCAAGTGATATTCTGTCAATTCCAATTACTAGTGTGGCTTCGGAATCAACATTTAGTGTTGGTGGTAGGGTAGTCGATCAACATCGTGCTTCTTTGTCCGTGGAAACGGTTGAAATGTTACAATGTGGAGGAGATTGGATTCGTTCCTTGCATGGGAAGAAGAAAGCTCCGGTATCATATATTTCTTTTAATTATTAATTTTAGTTACTATTATGTAATTGCCTGTATTTTTATTTTGTAGAATCAAGAAGATCGGCTTTCGAAATCATTTGAAAGAATAGAACTATCCCATGATGTTTAAGGTGTTTCTTTTAAGCATTGTTTGTTTTTCAAATTTAGAGTAAATTTGAATGTTGCATTTGACAAGTATGTTTTACATATCTTTTGCAGAATTCAATTATCAATGGGAGGAGAAATTAAGGGTTGCATTTTAGATGTTTTCGATAGGTACAACAGTTTGATTTTTTAAAGATTGGGTATCTTTTTTCATATTCATTTGAGTAGTCACATTAGTAGATTTGTACATTTTTCCGGTTAAGGTGAATATCTAAATGAGTTCCTTTGTTATTCAAATGCAAGTGTTGTAAATTAGTGTATGGCTGGTGGTATGAAGAAAATAATCTATAAATCATGTGCAAGATTTGGATTTGTTTTTTTATGCATTTGACATTTGGACTATTGTTGCTTAAGAATCTACTAAGCTTTTGGGTTATGTAATCTGGTCATTTGACTCATTTTGAACTTCTATAACTTGTGCTTCCTAGTTGCTGCATTTGAATTTTGGATTATTGCCCATCGGATTATATTGTGGATGTTTGATTCACTACTTACGTATGACAAGTGTATCTTAGTTTTTTGTTGTTGATAGTTTTATAATCTATACTATAATATAAATGTAGTGTAACAATGAGAGTTTGAACCTTTCAGATTGAGTTTGTAGTTAAACGAGTATTTTGGGTTGAATAATGGCTATAACCAAATTACTATTGAACAAGCCGAGCTCGTTTCGAGCCTGTTCGTGAGCTCGAGCTCGAGCTCGAACATTTTTTATACTTATCGAGCCAAGCTCATACGGGTTTTTAGGCTTGTTTTGTTAACGAGCGAGTTCGAGCTGACTCGATTATTAAACAAACTCGAGCTTGAACTTCAGCTACTCGACTCGACTCGGTTTGTTAACAGCACTACTTTTCTACTACACTTATTCCACAATCTTACACATTTGATACACTATTACATTACTCTGGGCTATTTTTGACCATTACCCCAGCAAAGACCTTATGACCAGTGTGACGCATGATATCTTGGTGATTGCATGAGATGAAATACAAGCATAAAGACCTTATGATCAGTGTAATGCATGATATCTTGGTGATTGACGAGATGAAATACAAGCATATAGTAAGGCATTTTCATTGGAATGGGCTTGAGGGTTTAGACACATCACATAAATTGAGTGTTGAGCGATTTTCTATTGTGAGGGTCTATTTGTTTGGTTTATGTTGTTTCCTATTGACAATCTTGAGGGTTTAGACACATCACATAAATTGAGTGTTGAGCGATTTTCTCTTGTGAGGGTCTATTTGTTTGGTTTATATTGTTTCCTATTGACAATCTCTGGCACAGTTGTTTGTGGCGTGATAAAAAGGGTTAGTCGGTATGTATCAGGTACCTTGACTGTTGGGAAAGAATTGTTGATGGTTATGTATTTTATATCTTGATTGTATTCAAATCACACATCACACATCACACATTCACTTTGTCGATATGTCCAGCACCCTCACATGTAAAATTTAGTTTATAAGTATGAGCAAACGCTTACATCTTTCTTTGTGAATATGTGATGAAAAGTAAGAAATCAATATCAGTTTGCACACACTACGCATGAAAAGGAAATGGTGGTTGAATCAACGACAGACAATGTGGTATCAAAGCATGAGGTCACGGGTTCAAATATGCATGTGTCCTCTTCTATCCCAGTTTCTATTGTAAAAGTGTTTGACCCTCTTTATCAGCTTTCTATGCCCTTTATTTTCCATGTTGGTCAAGGCATTTTGTATGATGCTCAAACCTGAAGAGGTGTGTTCAAATGTGTTGAATTTAAATAGATAAACTACCTAACTCCCTAATAGCCTAGGCTTTTTGTGAGAGATTGTAATTCAATAATCAGAATTAGGCTACAATCTCCACATATACACTAATTTCCTTTCTTAAGCATTACAAAACCATATTGGAAAACCAGAGAGATCTTAGTGTCATTTTTTCCCTTCCTATATATTTTTAGCTTTACATTGACCTGAAATTTGAGAGCAATATCTTCTACAGAAGTAATTATAAGCATCACAAATGAAAAAACTGAGCTTTTCCAAGATTCAACTTATCATCAGGGCTCATTCGGAATCAACTAAATCAGTTCAAGAATCCAATCTTGCGGGCAATCTAAAAGAATCATTTATAGCCTAATCCAAAAGAATCATTTTATAGCCTAATAAAAAAGAATCATCTTATAGCCTATTTTAAAATAAACTACTTAACCTTTCAACATTTAGATAAGAAAATTCTCAAGTACAAGCATCTACTAAACCTTTTTCTTACGATCTTTTCTCCTCTGTCTTCATCAGTTCTCCTCGTCTATTTTGTTTTTTTTTTCTGCTTTTTCTTTTTCCCATTGATGAACTGAGACATAAAGCTTTTATTTTTTTTCAGTTCCTATTATCTCTTTCTTTATTATTGTTTCATTCTTCCATAATATGGTTTTTGGGTGTTTGTGATTGTTTATCATATAACCCTCATATAGGCTTCGCCTTACGCTTTAACAACTATGCTTCGAATCAAGGGCAGACAAAAATCAAGAGATCAAAAACTAAACGAACACTAAATATCAAATATAATAACGCTAAAAAGTCACGAAAAAATTGTTTAAGAAAAATGATATGGCAATTAAGATTCCATGTAGCAAGTGATACCTGCATGATGTGCAGCAAGCAAGAAGCAGACTTTCAGCTTTGTCGGATTCAAGGCCTTTAGACATCATATCAAATGAACCCTTTGAATTTGTAAGCATAATGGCAATGATTTTATAACAACAGTACTCTTTTCTTGATACTGTTTGTCAATTTGTGTGCACTTGACACAGCATCCTCAGGTGAATTTCTAAGCTTCTTTAGTTTTTTCGGGTTGTTGGATGTCTTTAAGATGTCAGAAACAGCTTCAGCCTTTTGTAGTATTGATACTTTTCTATCATGAGAAGAATTTCCATGAATGAACATAACGTATCAGGTAAATTCTTTGAATGAGGGATAGATGCCATCATACATGACAGTTTCTGAGCCATATCTAATCTCCCATGAATCTTTAACTCATCACTCATTTTCTGATATGTAAGGTACTGAGGAACAAGTCCTCTACGAATCATATCACGAAATTCGTTTATAGCCTTATCAAATTGGTGCATTTTGATCATAAGGTGAATCAACATACTACTAGTAGCCAAATCAAGATCACATCCCTTTGATCTCATTTCTTTAACAATTTGCATTGACAGCTGCAGTCTTCCCTGTTCACACAACATCTTAACCAGAAGATGATACGTGAGCCGATCTGGTTCATACCCAGCAGCCATTATCTTCGTGTAAAGGTTCAAACCATCTTCAATCTTACTGTGTTTGGAGAAATACCTGAAGAAGTAGTTATAAGTTGATGGAATTGGCATAATTCCTCTATTTACCATCATTTTAAGAATCTTGCTTGCTTCTTGAATATCCCCTGCTTTACAGTAACCCTTAATCAAAGAATTGTAAGTTGAAAGCGTAGGACCAGATTCCAAAACCGAAAGTCTCTCCATCATACCTAAAGCATCCTTAAATCTACCGGCTTCACCTAATGCATCTATCACTGGATTATAGACAATTGCATTTGGTTCAATCCCTTCCTCTTTCATTTCAGAGATCAATGCTACTGCAATCTCGACTCTACGCATACGACATAATCCTTCTACAAGTGTACCATAGGTTACTATACTGGCTTTAACTTTGTCCCGTTTCATTTCTTTCCAAAGTCTTTCTGCCTGTTTAAGCTTTCTTGATCGAAACCAGCCATTTAGTAGGATGTTATACATGCGTGTAGACGGAACCCAAGTAGTATCCCGTGCTCTTCGCTCATCAAAATAATTTGAAGCTTCCCTAACATGTCCTTCTTTGGATAAAGAATCTAACAGAATTTCAAACAAATTCGTCTCTGAATCTAAGGCTTGAAGGAAGTCTAAAGTGGAAGCAAATTCATAGGTTCGAATTGCTGGTAAACACAATCCTGCACACACACACACACACACATCTTATAGCAATGAGAAATTTGAGGAAACATGTGATCTGCATACAAAATCAACAACTAGCAATATGAAGAAAAAAAATTCAATTCGTCGATTCAAAATAGATGAAGCTGTAAAATTCATACCTGCCCTTATATAACGCCTAATCATGATTATAAAAGAATCAAGATTAGGTCTTTCATTTCCATTTAGTCTCTCAACTATCAAATCCCACGCCCGATCAAATTCCCTGGCTTTCCCCAATGCATTGATCATCGCATTGAACACGGCGACAGAGAATTCAAAGCCAGGTTGTTTCTCAGCCCAGATAAATAGGGTAAACAATGGTTTAGGAGAACTATCGAAATGGTTAATAATCTCAAGTAACAATGACTCACTGGGTACTATTCCGGTTTGGTCCAGGACATCCTCGAGCTCTGGGCCGGGTTGGGTGCCCGGATTGGCGATAATATCACAAAGGGTGGTAAAGTCACTGGAATTTGAAACTGTACTTTGCAGGGTCGCAGAAATGGAGGTTGCAGGTGGGATGATCAGGGTTTGACTGGGTTTTAGTTTTGGTTTTGATGCTGGCCGGTTCTTTACAAAGTTGTGCCGGTTCGATGGGGGTGAAGGGTCAGGGGAGAAGCGTCTGGTGGTGGTGGTAGAGAAATGGAGGATACTACGACTGGACAGAGCAATCAGATGACGACGGATGACGCCGCCGGAAAGTTTGCTCATTGGTTTGGAGAGACAAAAATTCTACGCCGGCGATTGTTGCAGAACATCAGACAGCGGTCAGGGTATACGTAGCATTCTTACCTTTTTTTTATTTATCTGAGCACTTGCGGTAAATGTAAAATAAGATATTCTGTTTTTTATAGTTGAAACAAGAAGTTCAAGTGATGAAGATGATTAATCCCTACTCGTTCGGCTTCTATTTAATTGTCGCAGTTTTCAAAAACACACATATTATTAAAGAGAGTATTTAATATGTTAAACTAACATCGACAATAACATCCTTGAATATAATTAATATCATATTGTTTTCAATCTCCTGTCTCTTAATAAATATAATGGTAGATGTAGAAAAATATAATAAATAATACTTTGGAAATGGGACTACGACAGATAAAAATGAATTTTTAGTTTTGGCAACTACGACAGTTAAATAGGAACGGAGGGTAGGGGTGTACAACGAAATTGGAAAACTGGACTGACCGACTGAACCGGATTAAACCGGACCGGAAAATGATGAACCGTGGTTTTCCAATCGGTTTTTCATATGAAGAAAAAACCGAACCGGAAATCCAATTCGCTTTTCGGTTTTATCCATAAAACCAGTATGACCCGAATCGAACCAAGTTATACTTCATTTTTAAGTATATGTATGTATGTATATATATATATATATATATATATATATATATATATATATATATATATATATATATATATATATATATATATAATTTAATTTGTTCACTAGCTCCTACTATAACCCCCCCACACACACACACAACCCTAAATTTCTAAACCTTATACTTCGCTGTTACCTAAACCTAAACCTAAAATCTCATGACCGCCGATAACCGCCGTTTGAGCTCACCGGCCGCTCTTGCTTCTTCTAATATTCTTCATCCTTTGATCGTGAAAGGCTGAAAGCAACCTTTGAAATTGTCATTACAACGACCACCCGCTGGCTTATGGTGCCAATAATGGTGTTTGTCTCATTTTTAGAAGAAAAAAATCAAAAATTTATGGTAAATAAAATACAGTCTGGAAATTGAAACTGAACCGAACCGGAATATATTGGTTCACCCAATTCGTAAAATGACCAATTCGATTCGATTGAGAAAAGATCAAACCGTAATCTTCTTCGATTCGAGAAAATCGTAAAAACCGACCGGATTAGACTTATATACAATTCCCTAACGGAGGAGTATTACAAAAAAGGTTCTGCTCTTTTTTTTCTCGGTCCTCCCTCTAGAAAATCTCAGCCTCCTCTTCCCATCTATTTGCTTTTTCCGGTGCCGGTAGCTTTCTTTTGCGTTTTCGTTTTCTTTTTATCCCTTGTACCCATATTTGCCTCCTTTTTGTCCTTCCCCCTCCCCAATTCCTCAAATCTGATGTTTCCTCTTCTATTTTTCCTATTTGGGTGGCAAGGGTTATTACCGGAATTTGTCTCATCTCCTTAATCGCGCCGGATAGAAGATCGATTGGACTGCCTTTGAAGTGGAAAGATGATTCTGAGCTTGTTTTTGGGTCTTTCGCTATGAACTGCCGATTTGGCTTAGCCGGACTTCTTTGGTGTTTCGATGGCGGGTATTTTGCTCCGGTAATGCTGCTTGGATGGATCCATGACACTGCTCAAACGAACGACTAGGTGCTGGACGGCGACGACGGGTTATTGGTATCAATTTGTTGGTTTGATAGTCCCTTTGTGTCCAGTATTGATAGTTCCCGGCTTATTGCCGGTTATGGCCTTTGTTTTCCAAGCTAGTTCCTACTGTTTAGGCCAGGATTTGGGAGTAAAGGTTACCTTTTTTTTATGTTTTTTTCCTCTATAGATTTTTTTTAGTCGGATAGTTCCGTTTTTAGTCCTGGCAGTGGTCCAGGATTAAGTCCTGGCGGTGGTCCGGAGTGTCCTGGTGGTGATCTGGAGTGCGATCCACGAGAATTTTTTTTTTTTTTTAAAATCTTTGAAAAATAAAATATTTATGGTTTCGCGCTCATCTCAAACTATTTCTGCGAATGGGTCCGTCGCCAAGACAGCATGAAAGCCATTTGGTTCAACCAAATGCTTTACCCTTTTTTGAAAAACAACAACGCCGCTGGTTGAACCAGCGGCTTTAACCTGGGAAAAAACGTGAGCATCCTGTATTGAAATGAAATTGGTACATAGGAAGAAGCCGCTGGTTCAACCAGCGGCTTTTGCAATATATAAAACAAAACATACAGGATTTTTCACCCATTTCAGATTTCCAAACCCTAAAAACAAAAACCCCAAATTCTCTCCGCGGCGCCCAACTCAAATTAGGCCATTTAGCATCAAGATTCTTACTTTCTTCAACCAAATCAAAGGTTTCATCCATAGTTTATCAATCCAAATGTATTTTTTTCTTTTTTTTTCGATTTTTTGCGTTTTTTTTCCTTTTTTTCCGTTTTTTTTTTTTCGTTTTTTTATGCCAATTGAAAGAATTCTTTGTTTGGATAACGAATAAGTGTTGATATTCTATTAGTTATCGATTTTTATTGTGTATGTGGATTTGGTTTTAGGTTTTGCTTGATTTGAGATTTTTAAAGGGATGGAGATATATAATTATATCCGTTGACTTGTTGGTGGAATGGTGAAATAGTAATTGACGGTGAAAATGTTACCTACAAAGGTGGTTGTGAAACCTTTATTATTGTCAATAGTAACATTGGTATGAATGAGCTTAAGAATGAGATATATGATGCTATGGAGGTTGATAGTACTAGATTTGACCTAAACGTGAAGATGAAATTCCCTAGTGTGCGAGGCTATAAAGTGTTAGCTTTAAGTAATGATCGTGGTTTAAAAGCTATGTGGGCAGCGTGTGTCAATCGAAAGCCCCTCTATGGATTTATATATTGAATTGACACCCATTGAACAACCTAACATGTCATTCACCAACATGCTTGTTAGTGAAGTTGAGGATCCCAATTGGTTTGTGTCTTTGTCGACTAATAATGTTGATGAAGCATCACTACCGGTAATATCGAAGGGATGAGATTGAAGGCGAGGATGATATGTTGTTGTTAAGTCGGGATGAAGATAGTGGGGTAGACCTAGTATCATTAACGGATCATGATCTGAGTTTACTAAACTTCATTCCATAGATGAAGAATATTTAAGCAGTTGGTATAACTCTAGTAACTTTCAATATAAGAGCGGTGGTGAGTTTGAGGTGGGGCAAGAATTTGCCAACAAAAAAGCATTGGGGCAAATTGTGACAACATACAATGTCGAAAGGAACCAAGTCTATAAAACCACAGAATCGAAACCTCACACCGTCACATTCAAATGTGGAAGGAAACCAATTGCTTGTAGTTGGTATTTAAGAGCCTCTCAAAAGAATGTTGCATCGGATGTCTTCACTATCGTCACCTATAAAGGCCCCCACGAAAACTCTTGTGTGGTTCACAAACCATCCATGGATCACCCGAATTTAAAGCGAGAGTTTATCGAAATAACGCTATAAAGCCTCTTGTGCAAGCAGATTGGGGGGGTGAAAGTTAGTGTACTAAAAGCCTTCATAACAAAAGAATTCAACTTCACGATCTCTTATGGTAAAGCATGGAGTGCAAAACAAAAGGCGATAGGTGCTCTTTATGGAGATTGGGAGGAGTCTTACCAATATCTTCCTCGTTACATGGAAGCTTTGAAAAAGCAAATCCGGGCACCGTGGTGCATTTTGTTAATAATCTAACCCACGATCCTTACATCGAACAATTTCATTGTGTTTTTGGGCATTTGGCCCTCAATCACGAGTTTCCAACATTGCAGGCCTGTCATCACAATTGATGGAACTCATTTATACGGGAAGTATCGTGGCGTTATGTTGATTGCCATGGGAGTTGATGCGAATGAACAACTTTTTCCATTAGCATTTGTCATAGTTGAAAAAGAAGATCACGACAATTGGAGTTGGTTTTTGGCTTGCATAAGGTGTTTTGTCACAAAACGTCATGGACTTTGTGTCATCTCTGACCGGCATGCGGGTATCTTATCAGCAATGTCTACAGAGGGTAGTGGTTGGGAGGAGCCATATGCTTTTCATAGATTTTGTATCAGACATCATGCATCCAACATCCAAAAGACGTTCAAAAATACGGATTTGAAAAAAATGTTTACCAACACAGCTATGGAACATCAAATTCACAAATTTGATAAAGGGATGCAAAAGATCGGTGCACTTAATCCCCGTGCTAAGAGTGTGTTAGAAGGCATTCCTTTAAGCAAGTGGTCTCTTGCTCACGACGGCGGGTTAAGATACGGTATCAAAACCTCTAATTTATGCGAATGCTTCAATGGTGTGTTAAAGGGGGTTCGATTTCTGCCTATTCAAGCCCTTGTGAAAGCTACTTTTACTCGAGTAAACAAATACTTTGTCGATCGACGTGAAGTAGCAAGGAATAGGATGCGTAATGGTATGAAATGGTCGGAGAAGATAACGGTTCAACTCGAGAGAAATAGTGAAACTGCCGCTCACCATGAGGTTACTTGTTTCAATATACAAGAAGGTATATATGGAGTGGTTACTAGACAAAATCCTCATGGATGCATGGCTAATCGTAGTCACACGTTGAATCTTTCGAAGAGGACGTGTACATGTAACAAGTGGCAAAACCTACATTATCCATGTTCTCATCTTATAGCGGTTTGTCGCTCGCACTCCATAGACACGGATCAATATGTTGACCCTTTGTTCTCATGTGGGGAATACTTTGGTTCTTATCGTGCATGCTTTCTACCTGTGCCTGACGAGGATTATTGGAAGACAATGACGGGACCGGTACTAGTAGTCAACCCCGCATGGAAAAGAGGCAAGGGACGTCCGAAATCTAAAAGAATCCGTAATGAAATGGATGAGTTACCAAAGACAAAGGTTACATGTATTTTATGTAATGTCCCGGGTCATAACAAGCGCTCTTGTCCATTGAAACAATCTAATTTGCCCGGTCCTTCACGGTAATGGTTTGTACCTAATGTCTATTCTTTTTTTTTTTTTTTTTTGAAATTAAACATTTTCATTAATGTGTCTATTCTAGTATACCATGTTTATATTATATTCATTTGTTATATAGTCACTAATGAATTGTGCTTTATTTATGTAGATCACATGGAGCCGGGACCAATTAATGATAGCGTTCTAAGACTTCAACAACAACACCGAAGCAGCATCATCTGGGAAGGAGAGGTAATATAATCGTTAATGTTTGCTTTTTCGCAATAACAATTTGTTTCTTTATAAAAAATAGTAACATGTTTTTTTTTTTTGCAGGAGTGTAGGTCTTCGTATGTCGACGCATCTTATGTCAAAGCAACATTATCGGTGCATGATTTGGTAGTTGATTTTTTTAGAGAGACACGATTACATGGGATCCACAGTTGTCATTTGTCGCCATTAATGCCGATTTAATTACCGCATTAGTTGAGCGGTGGCGTCAAGAAACACACACATTTCATATGACAATTGGAGAGGTGGGCATAATGTTACAAGATGTTAACGTCTTGTTAGGTCTTAAGGTCGGTGGCTTACCTATTACGGGGACAAGCGATCATCGATGGGCCGATCTCTTAGAGCAAACATTAGGTATAAGGCCACTGAAGGCGCTTTTAAGGTAATACCTTGAAATTATCGTGGTTAAAAGATAATTTTCAAGGGTTACCTGTGGATGCAACCGAAGAACAGATTCATAGGTATGTTAGATCATATCTATTATATTTGATAGGAGCCGTCCTCTTCCCGGATAAGAGTGGAAATAGGGTTCAACTAATCTATTATCCTCTAGTGGTTGATTTGCACCGACTTGGTGAATATAGCTAGGAGTGGGGTACTCGCTTGTTTATACCGAATTTGTGTGTGGCAAGCAAGAAAGGGGCAAGTGAAATCGGTGGATCTTTAGTGCTGCTACAGTTGTGGTCATGGGAGCGTATCACCATTGGTCGACCTACACGGATTAAGTCACGTGTTACGGAAGAAGAGGGAGTAGACTATCCACTTGGGTCACAAATGCAAGCGGGAGTTGACCCTTTAGGATGTAAGTGGCTACGAGTTGAGCGGATGTATACCGATCATTTATCGGGGTTGGTAACCTATAGACATGCATTTGATACTATGACAGATGCAATGTTCACATGGCAACCATACACGTGGGACATCCTTAGCCATCTTCCGCCTATATGTTTTGAGGACACCGATGAGTGGATTGTAATTGCTCCACTCATTTGTTTTGGCGTGGTGGAATGGCATTATCCTGACAGAGTAGTACTATGAAACGCAACACAATTTCTATCCTACCGCTGCCGACTATGAACAATTTGTAAGTATATTTTAAATTTTGTTTTCTAATTTCATACATAGAAATTTGTTTTATTTGTTTTGTGTTTACATTTTCGCGAGCACAGAGGAATGTTTACTGCTATCAAAATACGACTAGGTTGCTTGCGAACATGCCGGATGACATCCCGATGGCACAAGTGAGGCTTATTCAACAAATGCAGTCGATGTCCCTTCAAGTGTTACAAAACACAAGACAGGGACATCTCGATCCAACTGAACTGAAGAGGTCGAACATCCTAGCCGGAACTTCCGCGATACGACTTTAGGAACTTGACAAGGGCTCAAGCGACACCGATCGGCGAGGTAGACACACCAGTGAGAATGTTCGTCTTCACGTAGAAGGACGAAGAAAAGTCGATACACGAACAAGTTAATATGATCAAACATTTATTTTGTTTTGGTTGTTGTAATACAACAATAACTTTGGATATGGTTTTTTTCTCTTTTAATGATGTAGTTTGCATGAATGTGTTTTTGCAATTGATTTGGTTTTTTCCTTTTAATGAATGTGTTTTTATAATTGGATTGTTGATTTTGAGAATTTGAGGTGTTGAATATATTGTTTTGGGGCTGAAAAAAAAGAAGATGCAGCTGGTTTGAGAATTTGAGGTGTTGAATATATTGTTTTGAAATGAAAAAAAAGAAAATGCTGTTTGGTGTTAACGAGTTGTGGTAAAGCCATTTGGTTCGAATAGCGGTTTCGATTCGAGTTAAAGCATTTGGTTGAACCGGTGGCTTCTTCCTATGTACCAATTTCATTTCAATACAGGATGCTCACGTTTTTCCCGAGTTAAAGCATTTGGTTCAACCAAATGGCTTTGTTATTTTCAAAAAAAGGTAAAGCCATTGGTTGAACCACCGGCTTCAGTAAACAATGCTGACGTGGACACATTCGCAGGAAATAGTTTCAGATGAGCGCCGAAACCATAAATATTTTATTTTTCAGCATTTAAAAAAAAAATTCCAGTCCTGATGGTGTCTTGGGTGTTGTTTGGTCCTCGGTTTAGTTGTACTTTCTGGCGTTAGTCCTGTGTTAATAATAATCATATGTCTTTCAACGCGGAAACAAAAAAGTTCAAGTGATACCCCTCAAAAAATAAGTTCAAGTGATAAGTCAACTCCCCTAAAAAAAATAAAGGGGTGATATGGCAACTCAGATCCTGCACAACATTTATTTACTAACTTGCATGTGGTGAAAAAGAAATAGGGTACATAAGAGGAATTTGGTGCTTCGGGGGGAGGATCAAGTGACTATCAAATACATCTCTTGCACAAACCAGAGCTTGTCAATGGCAGTTATGAAAGGCATGAACACCGATTGGATTCTCACCATCATCTATGCTAGTCTTAATTCCAGTGCTATGAATGAGCTTTAGAATTACTTAGAGAGACTTTGAGGTGTGTTAAACCTCCCTTGGAGCCTATTTGGAGACTTTAATCAGGTGGTTTACCAAAAAGATAAACAAGGTGGAAGAAGTGTAAGTGGTGTCAACATGGTTAAGCTGTGGATGATGATGCAACAATGTGAGCTTATGGGGTCTCTTTCAAGGACAAGATTTACATGGAGTGGTAAAACACATGAAAATGAGAGAATCCATCAAAGACTCGACCAAATCCGGTGTAATATGGAACGGTTAGAGAATTTAAACAAGGCTAGTGTGAGACATTTGGCAATGGAGCACTCTGACCACAACCCTCTCTGCCTGGACACTAAGATCACTCGGACAAAAGTTGGATATCCAAACTTTTTCTTCCAAAGAGCCTAAGCGGAACATAGAGATTTTGATGACCATGTGGATCCCGCGGAGAATGGCAAGGATATTTTCACAATGATACAATCATTTACCAAGAAAACCAAAACGTGGAACCACGTAGTATTTGATAATATATTTCAAAGTATGGCCTTTGCCTTGCGTAGGTGAAGTGGATAGGAGACTTGAAAGGGCACCTCTTCATTCTTGGCTAAACTCCATGAAAAGGTAAATGTCGAACTAGATAATATTTTGGATTAGGAAGAGACCTATTAGCATCAAAGATCACACCTGAAATGGCTTGAAGGAGGAGAAATGAACACTCATTTCTACCACATGATAGCCATTAAAAAGCAACGAAAACGCATAATCACATGTCTAAAAGATGAACAACGACAATGGACTGAAGATACTAGGATAATTGAAGAACTTATATAGCAAGCTCTACCAGACAGACATTGTAAACATGGAACAACTGAACATTATTCATCTTCCAGCTTTGATTGATGCAGACCTCCACCTGTTGAATAGACAAATATCATAAAAGCAAGTTGATGATGCTACCAAATGGGGAATTTCAAAGTCGCTGGACTTGATGGGATCCTTACTTGCTTTCTTATGAGATTTTGGCCCTCTATAAGTCCTTTAATTATTCAGTTTGGTTATAATGCTTTTGGCAAAGGAGAATTTGATGAGAAGTTCAATGAGACTGTTATCTCTCTTATACCAAAATGAAACCCCCCATAATCTGCCTCTTAATTCAGTCTTATAGCCCCGAGTAATATGTGTGTGAAGATCATTTCTAAAATTATAGCTAATAAAATGCAATATGTCATTGGAAAGTTGGTTAGTCATACTCAAGCTGCCTTTATACCTGGGAAAAGTGGGATTGATATTGTCCTTATAGCTCAAGAGGTTATGCATTACGTGAAAAATATGAAAGGGAATAAAGGAAAGCTGATGCTCAAAATTGACCTAGAGAAGGCGTATGATACAGTGCATTAGGGCTTCTTATAGATGATCTTATAGAAGGCTAGCTTTTCTACTAAGATCATAAGTTTGATTATGTTTGGTATCAGAACTACTAAGCTCTCAGTTCTTTGGAATGGGAAGAAACTTGGTCTAATCAGTCCACATAGAGGTCTTAGACAAGGGTATCTCTTAGCCACTTATATGTTTTGTTCATTGTCTGGAGATTTAGAACCAGGATATTAACAAGGCACTTTAAGAGGGTAGGTGAAAGCATGTGAAAGTTAATTGATCTGGGTCCCCCTCTCTCACATGTCTTTTGCTGGTGATTAGATCTTATTTAGTGAGACTTCTAATGTGCAGCCAAATATCATTATAGATACAATTGATAAAATTTGTCTCACATTAGGCAAGAAGGTGAGTTCTCAGAAATCCAGAATCCATTTTCCTAGAAATACTAATCATGAGCTCAGAGTCCTTCTCTGTGAGAGATCGAATATGCATGCATCAGATGACCTAAGTGCTGGATATACAGAAACCCTAATCCGGATCCGATACATAATTGGATCGTCAGATATGATTCACAACACCGATCGAGACGCTCGATCATGCACAGCGGAAGCTACAAATTAGATTCGTTTACGATTTTACCACGATATGATTCGCATAATAAATTAATCTACAAGAAGGTTAGTAGATCTACCCCAACCGGAGAGAAATAGGCAATCGACCAAAGGGGATTTAGCTTCTCATAAGAAAAAGATATTTGTCATAATCATCTTCACACCACAATTACCTATTCTCATAAGAAAAAGATATTTGCCATAAAAATAAGAGATAATTCCCCAAAAATCAATCTCTTAATTTATCCATTAATTATTTAACAAATAAATAATTAACTAATTACACATGTGACATAATCTAGAAAATCCACACACAAGGCGCCACTTTTGTCATTTTTAATAGAAAATGTCTTTTATGTTTTACATATTATTTACCAAATAAATAATATTACATATTCATTAAATAGACCAACTATTTAATTTATTCTCTAGAGTTCCATAAAACGAGAAAACACTAGCGTGTTAGGAGCCAACCCGGGGACCAGGGACCTATAACCAGTAGCTCCAATAAATTGAATAAAATATTCATCGAACAGAATATTTCTACTCAACTTATTAATTCGGGAATTATGTCACCATAAATCCAAAGCGAACTCATCGATTATAGATATAACTTATTCTCAAAACGTCGAGTCGATAAGTGTTCATTGATATAATTATTACATACTGAGACTAACCCTCCATAGACTATCCGTAACGAAGAAGGAATATTTTCGTAAACCTTCTTCAATACAATTTATCATTATTTACCATTAACCCACTAGTGATCAATTAGTTCAAAATCTATACGAACTCCCGGGATCGATCAGTTTCTAGAATTAACAAATAAGAGAATTGTCTTTCTACTTCCCGCGGGAAGGAATGGATTCCATATCTGTGAGACACACACTTCTCACTCATTCAAGAATAGTGTTAACGTGATAAAGTGATTCGGACCCCTATCTTGAAACAAGCAGGAGTCTGTAATCACTTCAGGATTAAGGTTAATCCATATATGATCATCTTGTGATTTATTAAGATTGCTCAATCACGGAATTATATGAGAAACTCAGATTAAATCGGTCCAGTCCTATATGAATACGTCATATATAAATGCCCCACTTAGACAACCAATGTTGACGGTCTGGATAAAACGGTCACACCATAAAGTGTTCTAGGCGCATTAATGGTGGTTTAATCAATAGACCCCATACTTTGATTAACTTCACCACGGATTAACATTTCAAGTGTATCACCATAAACTTAATCCTCATGTGTGACACACACTAAGTTATATGGATACATATGATACGACTTGGGGTTTTCAGTAGTGTATTACTTACAAGCACGAAGCAAGTAACAAGATGAGAATAAATTTGTCATTTATTAATTCTAAAAACAATTACATAAATTGTCTTTCGGGCGCTACTTCCAACAATCCCCCACTTGCCCGTATAGACAAGCAACAATTGTCTTTCGGGCACACTATATCTAACATTAAGATCTTATCTTGTTGTCCCCTTGATACATTCTGGTGTAACCAAGGAAACATATGGCTATATTGTGGATAAGATGAGAAATGAGCTTTCAAGTTGAAAGATCAAAACTCTCTCAAGGAGGCTGATTAATGATACTTATTGTGAGATCTTTATCCATTCATCCCTATTATACTATGTAGGCCACCAAGCTCCCTAATGGTATTCTTGTTGACAGGGGCGGACCCAAAGGTTAAATGGGGTGGTCTCAAGCCCACCCCAAAATTTGAAATTTTTTTTAGTAGTAGTGTTAATATTAGTATGTTATGTGTCTTTTTCTTGATGTTACTAAGACCAAGACCACCCGAAATTTCTATATACTAAGACCACCCCAAAATTTTTACATCAAGACCACCTCGAAACTTTTTTCTGGTTCCGCCACTGCTTGTTGAGATTGATAAATTGTACAAAAAATTCTTTTAGGGTAAGAAGCAACATGCGAGAAAATGCACCCCATTTATTGGAAGAATCTACGTCTCACTAAAGAAGTAGGGGGTTTTGGCTTCAAAAATCCTCAACGCATGAATCTTGCTCTCTTAGGAATGCTTGTATGGAAAACTCTTCTGGATGGCCAATCCTTATGGGTGATGGTCCTTGTCATGAAATATGACAGTCCATTTGTTCAACCTAAGGGGAATGCATCTTAATCTTGGAAAAGCATGTGTTTAGATGCTAATACACAAAGGGATGGGTTTTCAGTTCTCAATGACACAATCATTTGAAATGTAGTACTAGGCAAGAAGTATTTTGTTGCGCAGGGTTACTTATTCATTAATGCGAAGACTCCAGTGATTGTTGATACCACCTAGAGTGAGATTGGAAACTAAAGGAGCCTTCAATACTCAACTTTTTAATGTGGCAAGCTAAGCACAACTCCATGCCCACCTTAGCTTTGCTTTACATAAGATATGCAGCACAAGCACATGTTTTCTATGCAAACAAGATGATGAGTCCAATTTATACGCTTTTTGTGATTACGGATGGGATGAGAACTGGTGGGTCGTCAAGCCACCAAAAATAAATCACCTACAACCTCTATAGCTAGTATAGTAGAAGTAGAGGTCGAACCCACAAGGAATGGTGGACTTATTTCTTCTAATATTTATAAAATAAAATATATTTTTGTTTTTATCTAATTTCCTACGAAGAAAAGAAAAATAAAGGAAGAAAAGTTACAGTCAATTAATTGTTTCCCCCTCAATTCCTACAATTGATCATTGATTCAAGGATGACTCGTTAAATTATTAATAAATTGGTTATAGTTGACCACAACCGTGAATCAACAAATCTCTCCTAAATTCGTTAATTAGGACAACCACCACTAATCACACCCTAATTATGGCACACCCCGCAACGACTGCCCGGAGTTTGGTGACATAACGTACAGCCTTAAAGATTAGAGAGACCCAATTACTAGGTATTAATCCAATCGGCTTAATTTTAACCGTAGTATTATCTATTTCCACAACAGGGAATCCTATAGGCTACGAATCGGCAGACAATGTGTTGTTTACCACTAAAAATCTAATCTTTTATGGCAACCGCCTAAGATAGATTTTGGTAGTAGATCAAAATAATCGATGAATTATCGCGCGCCAACAATTAAACGAATAATTCTAATCCTATATCAATGAAATCAGAAAACAGACAAATATTAACAATCAAACGAGGATAAAAACATTTAGATCTCACAACCATATGGAATCGAGAGATTAACAATCAATCAACTGAAAGAAAACCTAACTATTCATAATAAATAAAATAATAAAAAGCAAAATAAAGGAACTGAAGTCGAATACTTTTATTACATGAGAAGCAAATTATGAAAGAAAATAGCCGGCGAAATGTTGCGCAGCTTTTATTTTCATCTCTGTTAAATTCTCCCAACCTAATCTCATATCTCCTATTTTTATTTATTTATTTTCTACTAACGTATGAATAGCCAAAAATAGGCTCAGCCCACTTGTTTCTTAAATTCCTATATAATAATAATAATAATACTTAATTATAAAAAGGGTCTTTTTAATAATAAAAGCCCAATGTGAATAAAAGAGCGAAAATTCACAGTTGGCTTTGATGGACATTATCATCTATCTCTTCATTAGTCGGGATCCCGACATAGACAAAACTAAAACTCTGAATTCTTTAAAATCCGTTTTTCTCCAATCTTTCACAAAGCTTCCAAAACCGCTCTAAAAGTACTGAAATCTTCCATCACTGCTCACGAGCTCTTAAAACCAGATAATCATCCAAAACATACCCGGAACAAAGCATCTCTCGGCAAAATAGATATAAAATAAGCACAGAAAACACCACAAAATACGGCCTCATCAATCCCCCACACTTATATTGTTGCTTGTCTTCAAGCAATGCACTCTCAATCCCAAAAATAAGAAAAGAAAAATGCATGAACCTAAATCTAAAATGAATGGTCTAAAAATACATGAATGCAAAGCACCACAAGAATTCCAACTATGACGCCTGTCCAACATTCTCATTAACCTCATATTCCCTAATGCAAGTCAAATGGTAATCAATCAATATACTCACACATTAGTGTTCATATGACTAACTTTAACTCACTCGATCGTAAACTTTAAAGTGGAAAAATAAAAAGAGCCCCAACTTGTCCTCACGGGTAAAACTCTCAATATAATGCATAGGGACAATTCACACTCTCTCAAAAATCAACACACAACCAAGCATTACCATATGTTTGCATATCTATCAAATCTCCACCACTATAAATTCAAAATCCAATGCACAAATCATGAGGTCTTCATCAAGGTTGTATCGGGGGCTGGGTGAAAACAAGGTAGGGAAAAAGAGAATATATGAGGCTAAAATGTCACGGAGAATGAATGAATAACCTTGCACATCAATTATCACACAGTCACAAAAAATGATTCCAATTGAAACGCACAACATGGCTCCAACTTCTATCACAACATCTTAAGAACTGAAGTGCAAACAACAACATCCGAAGAAACTTGCAAAAAAATGTTAGGAAACAAGCTACTTCTTCAAATATAAAACACTTCGTCACTGTAATTCCATCTTTTTTTTTAACATTCAACTTTTTTTTAAAGATATTGACATACGCCTTCATAACATAATCTCGAGCCATACTTCTCTAGATATTCACTTCTTGGTACTTCTCCAAAATTTCATGCAATTATTCATACAATCTCATGACAATAAGGTCAAAAAAAGGGATATCGTAAGAAAAAAGGCCATAGGTTTAATTTCTGGAGTTTAATCAAAGAAATGGTACAGGCTAGACAGGGTTCACTAAGGGGTATTAAATATGGGAAGACCAAAAAAAAGCGGGTCTAGAAGGGGTTAAATCCTAGGTGCCTCAATCATTTATGTGCACTGAACCAGAAAAAATGTGGTCTCGAAATGCATGTCAACGCAAATTCTAGAATGACATTGGACTGTGTGGATACCACTCAAAGGAAAACATGAGCGAGTGCGCCCTTTGGCTAAGTGAAATCCTCACTTTTAAGTGGCTTTTTGTTAAAGCTCAATTATTTTACCTCCAAAGTTCATAAACAAGTGACCTAAGGTGAGTGTGTATCAACCAAAGTGTGTGCTTGCATTGATCAATTACCGTTTGAATATTATTACTTCACACAAAATTTACATGAAAAAGTTGGTATAGTGTCATCAAAGGCAGTCTCGGTGCTTATGAGGTCCTAATATGTCCTAAATATGCAATTCTAATATGCAAATGCATGAAAAGCTCCCCCACACTTAAATCATACATTGTCCCCAATGTATGGTAAAAATGGAAGGAAGAATGCAATATATGCAACTAATATGGTATGCATGATATGCAACAAATACTAGTCTAAATATGGAATAATAATAAAATAAAATAAAAAGGATGAGAATACATTACAAGTCGGACCATGGGACGGTGAAAAGAAGCCTTGGAATTCATCATCAATGGCTCCGGGGTGGTGCGGGAGGGAATTATGGTTGAACATATTCCGGATTTGAAGTTGTCGCATGTGGATGGAGTAGATGAAGGGCGGAAGGAGGGTGGGTAACATTTATTATCCAAGAAAGTATGAGAAAAACAAGTAGGATCCCACTATTTTGAAAGTAAGCTAGCACACTTATAAAAGCATGCTAGATTTTTCATTTCGAGAACGGTGCGATCCTACCGTTCTTCCGTGAGCTTTCAAACAGACCTTTTATAATCTAGAAATCCTCAATCGCAAAGTGGTAGGATCCTACCATTTCGTATTTGAGCTTTCCAGAATTTTTATATTTTAAAATCCATTGACATATTTATTCTTTAACTAGCTCAACAAATTTTCTCCTCAATTTAAACCATCCTCAAACCATACAAAATGCACACCATCTTCTCAACCTTTGATTCATAGCCATTTAGCACACCTCATTGGGTTGCTTCCCAACACACGCCTTTCTTTTTCTTCATAGAATTCAGCTCTTCACCTGCAAGACTAGACAAAAGTCTCCAACAAAAGTGAAAATCTCTTTTTTTTCACTTATTAATTGAAAAAAAAAAAAAAATCACCAAATTTATTTTAATTGGGTTGCCTCCCAACAAGCGCCTTTCTTTAATGTCTTTGGCTAGACATACTTACCTCGGCTATCCATTGTCAAATGGAATAGTTTTTCTTTCATGATTCTTCCTTGCAAACTCAGTAAGCAAGCCATCCATATCATCTACAGGAAGAATCAATCGTGTCTTGGCTCTAGGCACTTTTATGAAGTATCTTCCCAATAAAAGAAAAATGGGATTAGGGGCCTCCACATCCCAGTTCAAGATATATGATCGAGTGGGAAGACCACTTCCTCCTTGCTCACTTGCATTTCCACAATTACCTCAACACTTTTTGGCTTCAACAGCTCCTCAAATGTGACTTCCTCCGGATGATTTTCTTCATGATTAGACACATTATCCGTTAACTTCTCCAACCCCGAGTGAATTTCTTCAACATTTTCTTGGTCATCAACATCATCGATCTCTGGTGTTGGATCAATCATGGGACAATCGTCTTCATCATCATACAATATTATAGGAGATGATGTTTGTAACTTCTGTAGCTTAAGCCGATCCACTTCAGTTTTCAGCTCGTCAATTTTACCTTGCATATTCTGAACCCATGTGCTTTGCTCTTCTCTGAACTGTGAAATCTCTTGCCCAATTTCTTGTAGAAACTATGCATTAGCTTTTCGGAGCATTTGCGTTAGATTTTTAGTAAGAGATTGCATCATGGCTTCAAGAGATTCATTTGAATCGGGAATCGGACTTTCAAGTTCAATAGACGGCTGAGAATCGGACCAATAATGAGACACATGTGAGTCACCATAATAGTGGTTTGATTGGTCAATCCACACCCTGGATTGGAAATCCGTGGATATGAATTGTAGCTCCAATCCGGATAACTCGGCTCACTAGGATAACATCTCTCCTCATATGTATTATTCAACCGGTATCCATACACATCACGATTCGCCATAGGAGTTGCGTAGTGGTAACCTGACATGCTTGCAAACAAGGAAAACACAAAACAACACAAAAAGAAACTATATTCAAAATTCTAAAAGAAATAAACCACTTAGCACCGTTCCCCGGCAACGGCGCCAAAATTTGGTGAGTCGTCAAGCCACCAAAAATAAATCACCTACAACCTCTATAGCTAGTATAGTAGAATTAGAGGTCGAACCCACAGGGAACGGTGGACTTATTTCTTCTAAAATTTATAAAATAAAATATATTTTTGTTTTTATCTAATTTCCTACGAAGAAAAGGAAATTAAAGGAAGAAAAGTTACAGTCAATTAATTGTTTCCCCCTCAATTCCTACAATTGATCATTGATTCAAGGATGACTCGTTAAATTATTAATAAATTGGTTATAGTTGACCACAACCGTTAATCAACAAATCTCTCCTAAATTCGTTAATTAGGACAACCGCCACTAATCACACCCTAATTATGGCACACCCCGCAACGACCGCCCGGAGTTTGGAGACATCCTTAAAGATTAGAGAGACCCAATTACTAGGTATTAATCCAACCGGCTTAATTTTAACCGTAGTATTATCTATTTCCACAACAGGGAATCCTACGGGCTACGAACCGGCGGACAATGTGTTGTTTACCACTAAAAATCTAATCTTTTATGGCAACTGCCTAAGATAGATTTTGGTAGTAGATCAAAATAATCGATTAATTATCGCGCGTCAACAATTAAACGAATAATTCTAATCCTATATCAATGAAATCAGAAAACAGACAAATATTAACAATCAAACGAGGATAAAAACATTTAGATCTCACAACCATATGGAATCGAGAGATTAACAATCAATCAACTGGAAGAAAACCTAACTTGTAATATCCTGATTTTTGAGAAAGGGCATTTCAGTCATTTAACGGAAATCAGAATATTAGATTTATTTTAATTTTGGAAATAAAAGGATATTTAAGGAAATTGATTAATTATTGGGAGTTATTAAAAAGGAAATACTCCTAATAACCTAATCGATTTTCGATTTGCGTTAGCATCAGAGAGATTGGCAAGAGGCGCCACTTTCATCTCTTTGGAGAAAAAGGAGACTTTCGATAATCGAAGGCTAACCATTGCTCGATTGTGCAGACATCTCAAGGAGAAAAGACTCCACGTGACGCAAGGATCGTGTGGATACAAGTTTCTCCAAGTTTGGAGAAGGTTGAGTTGAGAGCTAGGTATTTGTGGGAGTTGGATCGTTGTTGCTCGCAATTAAGGTAACGGGGTTTTCATATTGAAGGATTGTTGTTTTATGATGTATTTCCTGTGTTCTTACTGCATCTTTTCTGAGTTTAGAATGAAGTGGCTTGGAGTAGAATCGTTTAGAAATCGTTGGGTGTTGATTTTAGGGCAGAAATCTGGTTTTCTGATGCAGTCGGACCCTGTCCGTACGGATAGAACTGTTATCCGTACGGATATTTCACTAATCGGGCAGAGAGTAAACCAGAGATATAGCCGTCCGGTTGGGTCAATTTATCCGTCCGGATACCTATCTGTCCGTCCGGATATCTTTTTGTCTGTCCGGATAGTGCTGCTTTCCTTTATAATGTGTCTTAAGCGATGTGATGTTATAACCCGTAATGAACATGAAAAAGCCATGAATAATCTTCCGAAGCGTTTGGTTCTGCACCGAATGTATTCTTAAAGGGAATTGAAGTTCGAGACCGTCGGAATAGTAGGAGTGGCCTTGTGCTTTGGTGAATTAGTATTCATCAATGTACTGTAATCGCTAGATTGAGTCTAGAAGTCTAAGAAGAGGGAGTAGGGAGCTTTTGTACTGAACGAAACTAGGTGGTTAGTTAATCGCTTAATAAACATATTTGACTAGATAAAATATTAAGCATCATGAGAGCTTGAATAGGCACAGTACAACATCGGCAATGTGTTGGTTGGCCAGATAAAGTGGTGATGGTCTTTGCCGGATTCTAGACAAAGCCGATTAAAGTAGTGATCATACCGCCGGACAACCTCACTTAACGAGATAGTCATTCACCGGATAGCCTATAGAGCTAGCTTGGTCAAAGTGAGGTGATTGTCTCGGGACCGCTAGAGATTTATCTCTATAGGGTTGCGTCTTTTGTCTTAGTGCATTTCTTACTAAGTGTAGTGCCCTCGCAAACATGATGTAACAAAGATAAGCTAAGCTAGTAACCCTAGGGACCTCATATTATACCATGAATATAATGTGATAGTTAGATGTAAGATCATGTTCTTTTGGCCTAATAACAAGTTGTTGTTTGAATAGTTTCCGTTATAAAATGCATGATTTCAATAGCTTACACTCGTTACTAAATGCGTATGTACTTACCCGTTATATGTTTTGGGATGAGAAGATGAGCAGTTTTTGATGAAGATGAGTATGACGAAGATGTTTGATGCTTTTGGATCTGAAGTTAACTTGTGTTAAAGTTTTGAAGACTTTTATTTATTTCGTTTTTGACTTAAAACTATGTTGTCAATTCATTTTGAATCTTTGTTTCTTTTGGGTTTGGCTCGTTTAGTGGCCTTTGTTGTAAGACGTTTCATTTTCCATTTTCCTTTGGATTTTAGTGCAGCATTGAATCTGGTTTAGTTGGTCTTTGAAAGTTATTTTTCCCCGAGTCGCTTCGTTTCGCATTGTGTTTATGATATATGACGTAAGACTTATGTATAATATTAGATTATATTTAATATTATACATGACGGGCGTTCGTTTCCGGATAAGGACTCGGTGTCCGGGAACGGGGCGTCACATAACTATTCATAATAAATAAAATAATAAAAAGCAAAATAAAGGAATTGAAGTCGAATACCTTTATTACATGAAAAGCAAATTAAGAAAGAAAATAGCCATTTGGGTCTTTCCCCTTTCGCTATTTGGGTATCCCGCTTGCCACCACACACCTTAATTTTGCCATGTTTGGACCTTTTTTTTGATAAAATTACCAATCTTTTTGCATTTTGGAAAGGTTCTTCGCTTTCTTATGCAGGTAGGTTGGAACTTGTTCGAGCAGTTATCCAAGGGGTGGAATGCTTTTGGCTTAGCATTTTCCGTTGCGGCAGAGTGTGCTTGGTACCTCACCAGATTGTGCAGAATTTTCTTTGGGGTGACTCGGTGGCTCCAACAAAAAGCCACTTGTTGCTTGGAGGAATGTGTGTCGACCCAAAGAGGAAGGTGGCCTTGGCCTCCTTGATCTTAGAGCTTGGAATCTTGCACATCTTTCTAAGTGCCTTTGGACTATTCATAAAAAGAAGGATTGTCTCTGGGTGAAATGGATTGATCACATTTACCTTAGGGATGCGAGTTTGTGGGAGTACCAAGTTCGACCCGGCGGACTCCCTTTGTTTAAAAACTAATGTTCATCAGAGACCAAATTGTTCTTTTTGCGAGGTGACGCCACAGTGCCATTTCCATCATTACTTCTTGGGCCATTGAGAGCACCTTTTGCCCTAAGCTTTCTTATGATTTCTTGAGTGCCAAAAGGTAACAAGGTTTGGTGGTGCAACATCTTGTTTGGAAATCTTTTATCACTCCCAAACACTCTTTAATCCTTTGGCTCATTTGTTGTGGACCGACTTTTGACCAAGGATAAGCTTGTGTACTTGGAGCTTGATCCTGTCTGCAGTTTGTGTAACATTGACTTGGAGAGTACCCCTCATCTTTTCTTCACTTGCGGCCATGCGAAAGCTATTTGGGATTCCATTCGGACTTGGTTGGGTATCACTAGACAAATGACTACCATTTTGAGCAGTGTTCGTTTGCTTCACAGAGAAGCTAGAGGGACCGGCGTTCACTCCAAAGCGAAGAAGATTGCCTTAGCGGCGACCGTCTATCAAATTTGGAGAATGCGTAACTTTGCAATTTTTGAAGGCGAGAGCACTACTACAGATGACGCGGTTAGACGTATTAAGACTCATGTTTACCGTATCTTGTTTGCGATAATCCCTCACATGTTTAGAGGCACGCCTTAGCCCCCCTTGTTCAGTTCTTTTTGCTGAGGTTGATTGTGGCTCACACCTTTGGGCCAAGGCTCATGCCGAGGTATTTGAAGACTTCGTTTGTCTCTTATGGGTCGAAGCGACACCGGGGTTGGTATATTGACCGGTTTGTCGTAGTACACCCCTCTTTGAGTTTGGGACTTGTCTCTTTTGGGCCGAAGCGACGCCGGGGTTGGAATATTGACCTGTTAGTCATAGTACGCCTAATTGAGACATTTGCACGTTGAAGTTGAAGCGACGCCGGGATTGGAATATTGACCGGTTTGTTGTAGTACATCGATATGTTGTATACCCCAAGGCGTTGTCCCTCGGTGCCTTGTTCGATTAGTGTCTTTTGTTTCCACCGGAGATCTATGGAGGCAAAAGGTGGGATTTGCAGTCAACTTTGGCAATGTTTTTGTTTGGGCTTGGCTCTTTTTGATAGATTAGATATGCACAAGTTGTAATTACTAGATCAGTTCATTTGTAGCTCCCAAACTTTCGTTTGGTGTTTTAATATATTTTTACATTTCATCACAAATTTCAAAAAAAAAAAAAAAAAAAAAAAAAATAGCCGGCGAAATGTTGCGCCGCTTTTATTTTCGTCTCTGTTAAATTCTCCCAACCTAATCTCATATCTCCTATTTTTATTTATTTATTTTCTACTAACGTATGAATAGCCAAAAATAGGCTCAACCCACTTGTTTCTTAAATTCTATATAATAATAATAATAATAATAATAATAATAATAATACTTAATTATAAAAGGGTCTTTTAATAATAAAAGCCGATGTGAATAAAAGAAATGAAAATCCACAGTGGCGATGGACATTCATCATCTTCATTAGTCGGGATCGACATAAAAGCCAAGCTAAAATCAACTTTAAAACTGCGTTTTCTCCAATCTTTCACAAAGCTTCCAAAACCGCTCTAAAAAAAGATGAAATCTTTCCATCATCTTTCACGAGAAATTCTCTTAAACCTCGATAATCATCCAAAACATACCCGGAACAAAGCATCTCTCGGCAAAATAGATATAAAATAAACACAGAAAATACCACAAAATACGGACTCATCAAGAACATTTGACGTAGTTTACTTCCAAGTACAAAGACCTCTGACCTCTTTTTGAGGCCCAACATTGATGAGTGGATTCGTGCCATTGATAGGATTGGACATTGGCCTTATGTTTTTAAAGAAACGATTCGTGCGATATTGTTTTTGAGGAATCAAGTGATGTACCAACAATATGAAGATAGACCAACAATTCATATCAACATTTTTTTTTAGTAGGGTGAAAAACCTTAAAATTGCTTGGAGTGGTTTTGACATTTGTGCCACTCTGATGTAATTTTGAACATTTTGTACTGATTAATAAAAGTTCGTCTTCACAAAAAATAAATAAAATTAAGTCAATTGACATACTTAAACCCGGCAAGAAAATATGATTTTTTTAATAATAAAATTGAAATCTATGTTATAGAATAGTAATTGATGAATGAATAGTAATGAAATGATGAATTTGAGATCCGAAATGGGTGCATATGCATTTATATAGCATAGGAACCAAATTCGTCTGAAGATGCTTACGAACCACATACACAGACATAAATACGGACACATCACATGACAAGACAGATTCGTGATTAATTTAAAATTGACATGACAGGGATATCTGTTAAAAATATACGTAATAAAAATTAATTGTAACGACCCGATCCGGATTTTACCTAATTACCCAGATCCGAATCGCTCGGCCATGATCCAAATAATAATATAAATAATATCATATTGCATTAGTATAATACTACCGAGTCATTCCCTAACTTTACATCATCAAAAGAATCTCAAAAGACATCATGGACTGTTCACCTTCATGTAATCCACAACTTTTTACTTCCACCAACATTCCATTGTTCTATGAACACGTGGTTCCAAACATCTTCTCGAACAAGTCTATCTAGAATAGCGAGCCATACATTGTCTCTTCACCTTCTCGATACCCTGATATCCTCCTTCTTATCTGAAAAATATAATAACTAAATAAGTGAGCACGAATGCCCCATAAGGAGTGTCCAAGCATCAAGGAGGAACCGAGAAAGCCACGGAGCAAGCTTTCAAAGTTCCTTACGGTTAGTCTGGAAAATAATGATATGCTTACTTGAATATATATATCTTGTTAAACTACTGCATGCTATATGTACTTGAAACATCTGACTGGAAATAAGAAATATAGCTTATTTGAAAATAATCATTGTGGCAGAATAAATTATTGAACTGTTATAATACTACAACTAGCAACTAATCTGATATAAATTCTTGTAACTGGTATTATTTATTGAAATTAATACTTTCTTGTATTCTTTGGTAATAATGATACGGTTCCAATCTAATATGTGTCCTAGAAGGACTCAAAAGCTATCGAGGTTGCGGATCGGATTTCTGACCGGCTCCGCATATAAATCTGTACTCCTTATTATAGCCCAGGAGCAAAGTGCGAGGCCGGGATTCTCGAGAACTCACCGTGACCGAATCAAATCTGAATTCTCCCAAGGTGTCTACATCTGAGGAACCGTAACATTATTATATTATCTTTAAAACTTATTATATATACTTATCTGCTTGGTGTGTCTTTTATTATGAAAATACAACCACTACAAAGACACTAAACTTTCTAAAAACTGTACAACTTCGGTTATTACTTTTTCGTCTGACAACCCATTATAATCTGGAAACATATTATTTTCGGGAATATTGATAAGGTTCTATGAACAGACTTAGACCTCTTAAAACAGGATTTGCATCCATCTTTCTAAAACATAATTTAATTTAAAAGTAGTGTTGGTTCTATTCTTTATAAAAACTCTTTAAAAAGACTTATATGGTTGATGAAATATTATTTCTTCTAACCATTTCATATATTTTTAAAATAATATATATATATATATACACACACACACATACGTATATATGCATATGTGTGTGTGTATATATATATGTGTGTGTGTGTGTAACATCCCGACTTTTTATAAAAGGGTAAAATAGCCATTGGGTGTATTTACTACGACCTAATTATTATTTATCCTATTTATTTAATTAAGAAGGATTTAATTAAAAGGATTTAGTTATTTAATTAATGAATTTAATTAATGGCTATAAAAAAAAAATAATCCCCAAAATACCTTATTTGGTATCATGCGCATATTCTGAAAGAAAAAAAAGAGAATAACGGCGGCAACACAGAGAAATTTTGGAAAAGACAGAATGTAATCTTCAACCGTGCGGCCAATCCGTTCATCGTTTCAAGATGCAGCAGGAGAGAAAAGTGATCACCGCGACGAGACGCAACTTTGGAAAATAAAATATCCCTATTTCGTAAGTTTTCAGTTTAGCCCTAGTTTTCGGTATTCGTAGAGTTCGATTCTTGAAAAATTCGTATCTTTCAATCCGTAACTCTGCTTTTCAGCCATGAGTAGTCGAAACGATCGTCTTGGAGTGTAGATCATTCTAAAATTAGTTTCGCAGCAGTAATCCAGGTATTTTTCAGTTTTAGGCTCTTTTTCAGTTTCGTTTTTTTGCGGAAAATAGGATTTTAGAGTTTTGTTGATCAAATAGGTTTTGGGGTTGAGGATCACTTGGTTGTTGCGATTGCTTGACGTTTTGCTTTTGGTTTTGCTGGAAATTAAGGTAAAGAGGCTCTTCCTAATGAGTAATTATAGTTTTATAATGATAGGTTGAGTTTTGGTGAGTTTTGGTGTTGTTTGGTGATAGAATTCATGCTAAGTTGCAATTAATGAGTTGTGATATGTTTTGGTATATTTTTGTTGAGTTTTAAATTTTCTTTATTTTTTGATTCAATAACATTAATTAAACATAAGTAAGCTTCGATTGAGTTTCTGATTCGTTCAGTTAAAACACCGAATGTACTCTTAAAGGGAGTTGAAGTTCGGATCCGTCGGAAGGGCATGATAAAGTTTGTGCTTTGATGAACTAGAGTTCATCAATATCTGTGTATGTGCTAGGCCTTGTCCGTGTCTAGTGGTCTAAGTACGAGAGTAGGAGAGGTGAGGGAGCTTACTTGAAAACACCTAGGTGGCTAGTTAATTCAAAGTAAATAATTACATATGTGTAGTAAAAGCTAAAACGTCATTTATTCTTGGTTAGGCACTGATTCAAATTGGCGATGTGATACGTTCATAAAAGGTGGACAACGCTACTGGCTCAAAAGGCTGAAGGGTAGTGGAGGAAATCCATCGAACGTATATGCATACCGGGGAGATCCCGGGACTATCGGTGCTATTCAGCGTAGTTGGCAAGTATATCTCGTGGTGGAATTTTCACCATGCATTGTGTCCTTGAGTAATGATGTAACCAAGATAAGTTAAGTAGAAACGTATAGTCACGACATGTTGATGGACATGAAGTGAACCCTACATTGAGTTGGTCTCATAAAGATAATTTAATAATAATAATAATAACCCTTCGTTGTATAACTTAGTTATTCATTAGCTTCTCATTTTTACTAAGTACTTTGTACTTACCTCCTTTGCATTTTCTTTTGTATGCATTGTGGGGTGAGAAGACGAACAGGTTGATCAAGTGTAGATGACGACTTTTCAAGACTTGAAGTCTTGGCGAAGCTTAGTTTATTTCTTTGTAAAAATTGTACTAGACTAGTTATATTTCTTTTCTTAGACTTGTTGTACTTCTACTTTTAAGACTTCGTATTTTATAATTCCTTGGGTTTTTCGTCGTTGTAATTTAACTATCCATCTTTAGTATGGTTGTATCTATTCTTAGTAGCATTTATGTTTTTACCCGAGTCCTTTTAGCTTCCGTTTGCTTTATTTTGATACGACGACGTAGAGGCTGGCGTATAATATTAGATTTATTTAATGCTATACGCGCCGAACGTTTCTCTTCCGGATAAGGGCTCTGACAGACCTAAACCTAACCTTGGAAACGGCGCCAGAAAGCTGACGGACATTACCTAGGCTATACAGATCCTAACCGGCAGTGTACCGGGTCAAATTGTAGTGTTAGTCTGGTGAGTCAGAGTATCGTATCCACAGGGAAAACATGGTAATTCTTTTAAGTGGGGTTAAACACCAAGAAGCTATTATTAACTCGATCTAAGTCGCAATTTTTACTTTTTCCTGGGGTTAGATAGTTAGATCAGTTAGATTAGTTAGTAATGTTAGAGTTAGATGTTAGTAAAACAGAAAATAAAACAAATAAATACTAATATAATATATATTTTTTTTGATCTAGCCAAGAATACTTTACTGAATCAATATCTTTTTAGTAGAAATAAATGAGACAGATCTTCCTTTATTCAAGGTCCAATCAATTATACGAAACGGTATACTCCTAAGCTAGGCAATTTCTCCTCACACGAGCGTATGAAATTGTCATATGTCTTGTCCTCTGTCCAATGTCATCCTCAAGCATGGGTCACTCCCGTTTTGTCATTCGGCCAATTTTAAGGTATGTCAATTAAACAGGTGATTTCAACGTAATAATATCTCGAGTATAAATTTCAATAAGAGTTTGTTTCTCCCGAAACAAATCTACCCCGGTTTAGGAAATCGGATTCCGTTGTCACGTTTTCACTCGCCAATTTTACCCTCCGGTCTTTCTATTAACGAGTTCATAAACTAACTACGAGGTGTCAATTCATAATTAGATTATGAATTCTTTCATATCGATTAGCTACGTCAATACAAACATAGAAAGAGATTCATTATAAGCGATTTTAATCAATTTTAACATAGTCGTTATCTATTTCCTAAAAAGATAAAACTAATCCAATTTCATATCTTGGCTAGATATTAAGTTAGCCTAATATCATTATACCTAATATATAGATATAAAAACAAACAAACATAATAACATTAGAAAATTACCGATTACAATCTTCTTTGAATTGGAGCCTAATCTCGTGAAAGTAACAATTTCGAGAGACAACAATCCTCGATAATCTTCTCCAAAGATTACAACATTACTACGTTTATTCATACATATAAGCATATATACATACATACATAGACATATATATGTATACATGGGCCCAAACATAAAAGAAATAGAAAGAAAATGATAGAGGAAAGTATATATATAGATATATACATAAATTCGAGGCGGTGATCAAATGAGCTTGAGAGGAGTATTTATAGACCACATTACCGGCGCGTGCGAGCCTCACCGCACGTGCCGGCTACACAAAGGCATTTTTAATCATTAGGACCTTGTGGGCCCAGATTCGAGATTTTCTGCCATATTCGGCCTTCTCGGCGCGCGTGCCGCCATGCAACATATCGGATGTTCAGTAAAAACCTATCTCATTTGTAGACCTCAGTTGACATGATTTGATATTCGTTGGAAAGCTCTTTTGAAGGCCTACAACTTTTATTAAGGACTTTTCTCTGAAAATGCCTCTAAGTCAGGTCAAATGTCCGTCAATGATAGGTTATGGTAGAAGTACTAAGGACAATTGATCATTCGAACTTGTTAGCTTATGGCATAATCTTCTATTCCTCAAAAGATATGTTTTTAGGCTCAAAAATGTCGTCACTTGGGATCTTGGTAAGCGTATAATCCCGCAATAAAGTACCAAAACACCAAACGTAAATCCGACACAATACTCCGGTTACTAAACCGGTACAAAACTTAGTAAAAACTTATAAAAACACGATATTTTACATAATAACTACTACTAACATAATTAGATAAATATAAGGGATAATTGACTTGAATTGGTACAATAATGCTCAAAATGGTATCAAAAGTGGGGCGAAATGTCATAATAATGATCATAAATTTATCTCTCATCACAACCCCCTACTTAGCTTTTGGTCGTCCTCGAGCAAAACAAGCGATAAAACAAAATGAATAAGAGATAAATTCATGAAGGTATAAGATATAAGGGACAACCGGATAATACAACCATTAGAATTACAACCAGCGTTAACCTTAATATAAATGTATAGCAGAGTGTGTGTGTGTCAAGCCTTTTCAATTTCCACTATCCTCTCTTGAATAAATCAAGCAAAACACACAAATATCCATTCAGACAAAATTCTAATGACTTTCCTAGGTATAAGCGAGAGCGTTCCACACAAAGTTCTTCCGAGTACTTATTAGGATAATCCCTAAAGCATATCATTTCGGTTTATCTTTGGGGATAGTCGAGAAGATAGCTAAATTTTCAACCATGCTTAAATTTTTTATTTTTTATTTTTTTTTTCTTTTGATGAACTTAATTTCACATGTATAGCATATACCCTCATTCCCAAGCAATAGGGGCGTTCGTGATAACACCCTTTGGACTACTATCATCAGCGATCGGGAGCTTTTAAACCTCATAGTGATATAGGACGTTTCGTGATAACACCCCTTGCACTCCAATCATTGGTAGCTACAACCGACATATAGATAGTTCATCTTAATTTGATATTTTTCTTTTTTTTTTTTTTTTTTTTTTTTTCATAAACTTAACTTATTATATCCTCTATCACATTCAAACCTTCAGATATTCACAGTACACGTTCAAAAATTAGGTACTAAGTTACTGCTATTATCTATAGAATAACCACTAGGATACTGAATGGATACAGTTTAAAATTTTCGCTTCAATATCAAAGGCTTTACGTGAAGGAATTCATGTTACACAAATATATTTGGAATTACAATGCACTTACGGTTCACATTGGTTATACACATCCAAATTGATCATTATATCTTCAAATCCATGAAATATATACCTTATACAATTTATTTTAATCAACTAAATAATGTTCGAAAAAAATCGAAAACTAAGAGATTTATTGATACAAAATAAACACCAATGCCATTGCTAGCCAACGACTCCACTCCCCACTTACGAACTTACATTGTCCCCAATGTAAAGTGAGTGTAAATAAGTTGTTGGGAAAGCAATGGTGCACTAAAACAAGTCAAAACAAATCTTTGGGATGATATTAAAGGGTGGGTGGGTGGGATTAAAATATGATACTTATCATCACCACTCCCCACTTAGCTTTTTCTCATTCTTGAGCAATCAAAGCAATAAATATAAGGATACAAAGGAGATAATGTAATTATCCAGTTTAAGATTCTAATGCAGTGATGTATGCATTCAGCATTAAGATCATATGATGATTATGTTTTTCTAAGAGATTAATAGAGGAAAGTAGGTATAACTATCAAATTAATTATCATACATTATCTAAATGAAATTCTACATGCATTACTTACTAGATAGTTAAAATTTACAAATACTTTCAATCGCCACTAATGAAGATCCGGAATCAAAGACTAGGTCAAGTAGTTGGCAAAATGGCTTATAACGTTCAGGCTCAGGGTGTTGGCTAATCAAAAGGATAAATAAAGGATATTTAAAGAAGAAAGAAACAAGTTGTACATACTCATACTTTCATCTCAAAAACACTTTTGATTAATAACAACCCGATATTTATTCCGAAAACATAAACTTTCTTTTCTTTTACATTTTTTCTTTTTCTTTTCTTTTCTTTCTTTCTTCTTCTTTTTTTTTTTTTTTTTCATAGGATATTAACATATCCGAACTCATTGCCAAAATCGACTTATATTTTCAAGTGTCATGAGGTGAGATTGAATACATCAATACCTATCTAACTTTTCCAATCTCAAAGATATACCATTCTTTGAATATCGATACTTAGCTCTTTTATGTCATCATCTCCTTTCATAAGCACGTACAAACTCGAGGATTTCAAGGAAATGTAGACCAAAATAGGCTAAGGGTCGGTTATTTCTAGTTAATCATAATGGCTATTTCGAGTGAGGTCTTGATCACTCTAACAAAGGTTTGAGGTGGGGTCAAAATTGGAAATTTTTATTCGGGTAAGCTATTTGGCTATAGTTTATCAAAGTTATGCCAAAAATCTCATCATCCCTAATCCGATTCCATATTCATATTCGTCTTGATGAAAACTTTTCTAAAATTAACTATAAATGCAAGTATACTTGTCTAATTCCATAAATAAAATATTTGATAACAATTATCTAATTATACATACTCAAAAATAATATTAAAATCAAAGATAGACAAATATTATATTATCATAATGCTTCGTGTTACTCACATTATTAAAAACTTATTCTTTCAAATACACTACATCAAGTGTGTCAATTATATTTTATCACATTTGAAATACCTAAAAATAATTAAAAACTAAGTGTTTCTCAAACATTTTAGTCTTTATCCCCAGATTCTCAATAGCAACCTAAGTCTAAGAAATGACGTATTTGAACTTTTTCTTTAATTTCCATCGATTTTCGGATAACCACCTAATCTTTCCCTTTTAATGATATTCAAACATTCATCTTGAAACTTAGTTGTGCTTTACTACTACTGGGAAAAATAAAAACATCCAGTTCTTTAACGTCTGTCGGTAAAAGACTAAATTATGATTTTCATATTTTTACGGGTTGCCTCCCAAGAGCGCTTTTGGTTAACGTCGTTTGCTCGACAAAATTAAATGCCTAAAACGAAAATATAAAATACTAAACATAATAGGATACTTCTATCATTTACTCACCAAAGCACGTAACAATTAAGCACACATGAATCAACGAGAAATAAATGCTTAAGGAGTAAATAGGAAGGATAGTACCCGTGATAGTTCTAAATTTATAGTTTATAGCTAGACTTTATCTTGCTTCAACTTTTAATGCTTTGGTGGTGGGTCATCCTCACGACTTGCATCCTTCTTCAATACCGGTCTCCAACATAGAAGCGAGACAAATTCCGTCGAATCCAACGATTCTTGACCTTTTCCTCTCGATTTTTGAGCTTTCGTTTTGTGAGCTTCCACATTGTTGTTCTTTGAGTCATCTTCTTCAATTACCTGCGTGTTAGTACGATCCACAAAAAGAGAACACAAAGGGTCTACACGAGAATAAGATTCTAGTGGATATTTCAATAGATTGTAAATGTTAAAGACAACGCGCTCATCATTCACTCCCAAACTAAGCTCTCCTTACGAACATTGATCACAGCCCCACCGTTGCTAAAAATGGTCTACCGAGGATAAGGGTGCACTCCTACCTCCATATCCATAACAACAAAATCGACGGGAAGTAGAATTTATCTACCTTAACCAACACGTCTTCGATGACTCCTTTAGGATGTTTAATAGATCTATATGCCAGTTGAAGAGTCATCTCTCATGACGCTTAAGCTTACATATGCCAAGTTTCATGAAATCATTGTAGGACATGAGGTTTATGCTTGAACCGAGATCACATATTGAATTCTCAAACAAAAGCCCCCCAATATCACATGGGATAGTAAAACTACCCGGATCTTTAAGTTTAGGAGGAAGCTTATGTTGAAGCACTGCGGAACACTTCTCACTTAGACACACCATTTTATATTCTTCCAACTTTTTCTTTCGGGATAGTATGTCTTTAAGAAACTTACCATATTCCGGCATATTGATTAGAGCTTCAATGAAAGGGATATTAATAGTTAAGTGCCGAAAAGTGTCAAGAAAACGTGCATACTTCTTATCCAACTTCATCTTTTTCGGAGAATAGGAAAGTAATTCAAGATCAATTAAAGCAGTGTTAGAATGTATACTTCCCTTACCCTTGTCGTTAGATGAATATGGTAAAGCTTCCTCGAATGATTGTGCCTTTTGAGGACACTGTGGGTCATCATTCTGTACCTTTTTCTTCAAAATATGCCTTTGGATGTGGTCTTTGCCCTTTCGAGTTGAATCGAGGTGAATTTGGAGTGAGTGGATAAGGTTCGGTTTGAATTGGCCCTTTCAAACTTGATTCCATTCTATCTCGCTCATTGAACAAGGTTCTTAAGTCATTCGATCTTGAATTTTTCAATATTCTAGGAACCTTGACCCATTCCTCATTCTCCTTTCAGTTCAATTTGTCTTAGGAAATCTTCAATAATGTCCTCTTCCTCTTTAGTGAATTCGGTTTATTTTCCATATCCTTTTCAAATTTACCATCTAAATCATTCTCTACTTCATTATATCCGAAGTTTTCTAATCCATTACTTCCACAGATACTTCCACTTCTAGTAATAATGACTTTTACCTTTCTCGGGTTCCTTTCGGTATTACTTGATAATCCTCCTGAGGTCTCTTTGCTTTTACGTTCTACCTCTCTACTCAAGTGATATTCCAAATTCCGTAATGAAGCTTCTACAATTCTCATTACGGTATCATGTCCACTTATAGATGTTTTCAAGCGTACTCATATCCTTAGTGATTGTACTCTATAGAAGTCATCATGGTTTCTATATTCGAGCTTGAGAAGATATCACACCCAACATATTTTCCATTAATTTCTTCCATTTATTAACTCCTTCAAAGTTGAGTTGAACTTTGGGTGACTGGTATGCTTTGAGTGGTATATTGTGGATAAGGTCTAGGTAATATTGTAGATTCGATTCGATGTATCTCCTTGATAAACTTGATATGGATTCTTATCTTTGGATTGGATACGGTGGTTGTCCTTGCTTACTAGGGATTTCATACCAACGAAAAATAAGGTGATCTCTTCTAATAGCATTAAACGAGTTTGAATACGCGTTGTTCAAATTCCTATCTTTGTAAAAATTCACCTTTTCCTTGAATATCCTTTTGGTTCTTCCATCCCTAATGACACATTATCATGATTTGAGTAGTAATTGGTATGATATTTTACGAGTTTACATTTTTCTTGGCTAAAAAGCCGTCAAATTTCCTACTCAAATTCTCCAAGTGTGCTAGGACTTACGTATTCGTGTACTTTCTAACGCAAAAACTACTTTTCTTGTGCTAGAACCGGTTTCCCACATTCTGTTATTTTTGGAAATCTTTTCTATAGCATCGTAAACTATTTGGGCTTCACTCATCATTAACGAACCACCACATGCATGATCTACATCCGCACGTGAGTCTTTCCTTAATTTCTGACGAGAAAAGTTGGATTTGCATTTCTAAGGAATAACCATGATCGGGACAAGCTCGTAATAACTTTTAAATCTTTCCCAAGCATTCCGAGTGTTTCTTGAGATCCTTGTTTAAAGTTAGCAATCTCGACTATTAATTCCAATTTTTTCCAGGAGTAAAAATCTTTGCTTTAAGAACTCGGTTTGAATATCCTCCCAACTAGTCAGTGAATGATGTGGAAGTGACAGAAACCAATCTCGTGCTCTTCCTTTTAAAGAAAAAGGAAACAAAGACATCCTCGTTAATTCCCGATGAGCACCATGACTTTGGTTTGTATTACACAATTCTTGAAAGATAGAGGTGATGATGTGGATCCTCATCATCCTCTCCTAGAAATTGGGCTCTTGTGTCAATCAAACCAAAAGATGAGATTTTATTTGAAATTATTTGCTCCTTTATTGGGTAAAAGAATTGGATTATTAATCGATTCCTTCTACGATATGATCACAGATCGGTCTCGGGTTTGGTGGGTGATTATTACGATTATTCCGATTCCGATTTCGATTATTTCCATTCCTCGGGCATGATCAAGCCCTCGTTCCGGTGTTTCATCACTGATCGGCCATTTCCAGATTTCGATTCGAAGATGATCGGTCATCGCCTAACGAACACAGAAAATAACTCAAAAAAAGATAGTAGTAACAAAATTGATAACTTACCTATAAGGTAAGTATCAACGAAAAAAAGAAAATAGAATTGAGATAAAGAAGAGAGTTGACTTATTCTCGAGAATTTTGAGCTAATACAAGTAGTAACGCCTAGACACAAAGAAAGAAATTAGCGACGTTTTCCCGGCAACGGCGCCAAAATGACGATTGACCTAAACCTAACCTTGGAAACGGCGCGTAAAGTAGCGGACATTACCTAGGCTATACAGATCCTAACCGGCGATGTACCGGGTCAAATTGTAGTGTTAGTCCGGTGAGTCGAGTATCGTATCCACAGGAAAACATGGTAATTCTTTTAAGTGGGGTTAAACACCAGAAGCTATTATTAACTTTCGATCTAAGTCTTAATTTTACTTTTTCTGAGGTTAGATAGTTAGATCAGATTAGATTAGTTAGTAATGTTAGAGTTAGATGTTAGTAAAACAGAAAATAAAACAAATAAATACTAATATAATATATATTTTTTTTGATCTAGCCAAGAATACTTTACTGAATCAATATCTTTTTAGTAGAAATAAATGAGACAGATCTTCCTTTATTCAAGGTCCAATCAATTATACTAAACGGTATACTCTAAGCTAGGCAATTTCTCCTCACACGAGCGTATGAAATTGTCATATGTCTTGTCCTCTGTCCAATGTCATCCTCAAGCATGGGTCACTCCCGTTTTGTCATTCGGCCAATTTTAAGGTATGTCAATTAAGCAGGTGATTTCAAGCGTAATAATATCTCGAGTATAAATTTCAATAAGAGTTTGTTTCTCCCGAAACAAATCTACCCTGTTTAGAAATCGGATTCCGTTGTCACGTTTTCACTCGGCCAATTTTACCTCCGGTCTTTCTATTAACGAGTTCATAAACTAACTACGAGGTGTCAATTCATAATTAGATTATGAATTCTTTCATATCGATTAGCTACGTCAATACAAACATAGAAAGAGATTCATTATAAGCGATTTTAATCAATTTTAACATAGTCGTTATCTATTTCCTAAAAAGATAAAACTAATCCAATTTCATATCTTGGCTAGATATTAAGTTAGCCTAATATCATTATACCTAATATATAGATATAAAAACAAACAAACATAATAACATTAGAAAATTACCGATTACAATCTGCTTTGAATTGGAGCCTAATCCTCGTGAAAGTAACAACGACAGAGACAACAATCCTCGATAATCTTCTCCAAAGCATTACAACATTACTACGTTTATTCATACATATAAGCATATATACATACATACATAGACATATATATGTATACATGGGCCCAAACATAAAAGAAATAGAAAGAAAATGATAGAGGAAAGTATATATATAGATATATACATAAATTCAGAGCGGTGATCAAATGAGCTTGAGAGGAGTATTTATAGACCACATTACCGGCGCGTGTGCGAGCCTCACCGGCACGCGTGCGGCTACAAAGTGCATTTTTAATCATTAGGATCTTGTGGGCCCAGATTAGAGATTTTCCCGCCATATTCGGCCTTCTCCGGTGCGCGTGCCGGCCATGCAACATATCAGATGTTCGTAAAAACCTATCTCGAGCTGTAGACCTCAGATTGACATGATTTGATATTCGTTGGAAAGCTCTTTTGAAGGCCTACAACTTTTATTAAGGACTTTTTCTCTGAAAATGCCTCTAAGTCAGGTCAAATGTCCGTCAATGATAGGTTATGGTAGAAGTACTAAGGACAATTGATCCTGCTCGAACTTGTTAGCTTATGGCATAATCTTCTATTCCTCAAAAGATATGTTTTTAGGCTCAAAAATGTCGTCACTTGGGATCTTGGTAAGCGTATAATCCTCGCAATAAAGTACCAAAACACCAAGCGTAAATCCGACACAATACTCCGGTTACTAAACCGGTACAAAACTTAGTAAAAACTTATAAAAACACGATATTTTACATAATAACTACTACTAACATAATTAGATAAATATAAGGGATAATTGACTTGAATTGGTACAATAATGCTCAAAATGGTATCAAAAGTGGGGCGAAATGTCATAATAATGATCATAAATTTATCTCTCATCAGGCTCGGTATCCGGGTGCGGGGCGTTACAGTTGGTATCAGAGCGAAGCGTCCTTTCTTTCCTAGGCTTCTTCCCTCTAAGATAAGATTTCTTTAGACATTTTAGAACCTTCTGATCTCTCTTGATCTTGGTGGTAAATTCTCATAGGATTAGGAATCCTTAGAACGTGATTAAGTTGCAATAGGACCAAGTGAAAAGTCTCCTTAGGTGAAGGTTGAGTTTTAAGCTCATATCTCTTATGTGATCCTCTTAAGTTTTGTTCCTTTCGAGAACCCTTATTATGATCCCTCTTTCCTTTTGGAATCTTCGAGTCTTTCTCTAATTTTCTTTCTTTTTGAGGTTTTAATGCTTTCATAATGCTACATTTGGTTCAAATCACTTCCTTGTAACTTGGTGTTATGCAAAATGAGTAAACGATTTTGTTCACGTTTCTACATATCATGTTATATCATTTTTTTTGTTCTAAAAATTCTGTAAATTTTCAGCCACATAGAAAGTTGTCTTATCTACAATTTCTCTCTTTACATCAATTTAGTTTTCAATATGGATTGTTCACAAATTGTTTAACAAGGAGGGATACTCTGTTCAGAAAATTCTGCAGCGGTACTCTTACTTATCATTCTATTTTGAATAAGCTAAACACCTCCAAATGACTTGGATTTTTGATATGTTGTAGAAAACATCCTGTACTATAATTTTTGTTTTTGAACCAAGTGCAAATTCGTTTTTGTTTGAGCACAATATGCAACACAAGTCACTTTGTAAAGTCCTGAAAATTTTTGACAGCTTATAGCAGTAGATGAAAAGAATTATTTTGACCGAATTATGACTTTCCAAAAATTTTGATTTTTGAGCATCATATGTAAAACTTATATACTCACATATTTTCTCTTTGCCACATGTTCAAAATCAGTTCGGTTTGTTTTGTGCAAATCAATTATTTCGTGGCTTATGTATGCACCCGAATTTCTCAAAACCATTTAAGTCATCTGGTCAAGGAGGGATAGATGTCTTTCTTTCACCCCGTATGTTATAGTGTAGTAGGTTATAGGAGATGAGAATACTTTGATTTATCTGATTCTTAAGCTAGTTGTTACCCAGGATAAGAAGTTTGGTAGGTAGAGACTAGGTGTTGTCGTTATAGTGCTCCTCGATGGCAAGAAACGATTGCGTGGTGATTTTCCAATCTTATGTCTTCATCAATAAGGTTCTCTTTTCTAATCATCTAGTTTCCTACTTGGTTATCCCGATTTCAATGTTTCCCCATCCATACTAATTGTAACTCATGCTCTGGTTAAATCCTCCATTTGAAACTTCTGAAACTCGGTAAAAGTCTCTTATTACGCAGTTTTGTTTTCCAAGTGTGTACATTCATTTGATGTGACTTATTTTTTTAAAGATGTTTTCATCGTGTCAAATGCTTGATTTAAGAAAAATAAGTTTCTCATCCTTCGAACTATTTGAACTGACAATTGCATATCCTTCCAACTATATCTTGTTTAGCTATTTTGGGGCAACACACTTTTGCATCCTAGTGATTACCCTTAATGCATCCCCTACAAGATGTTTTAGTACATACAAATTTTTTTTAAAGACTCGACTCTACAAAGCCTCCGTTTTCTCTCTTTGCTATCGCTTGGTTTATGTTTACAAAAATTCTTTGACATTTGCTTTGCTTGAGATGGTTCTACACGAACTCCATGTGTAATTCTATTCTTTCCAAGTACTCTTCATCGTTTCAACTAATAGTGTTAAAGGTCTCTTACTTTGGCACATACTTTTCATCATCCTCGTGTTTGGCTTTACCCAACATGAGTGAATGCTTTGTTTCCGTGTTTTCCTTCAGGTTAAACAACTTACTGTGTTCCAAAAATTCTGAAAATTTTCAGAAAAGTAGATTACTGTCTTATGTACAATTTCTCTTTTACATCAACTCGATAATCATTATGGATTGTTCATAAAATTCATGTTTATGCCGGACACTCTGTCCAGAAAATCTGCAGCAACACTTTGACTTCTTCTTCCGTTTTGAACAGGTTAAACACCTTCAATTGATCTGAATTTTTGATATGTTGCAGACAAAACTTTTATCTACAATTTTCCTTTTGAAATTAAGCTCAGATTAGTTTTCGTTTGATCTCGATTTGCAATTCAACTCAGTGTTTATGAATCTGGAAATTCTGACAGCTTGTGCAATCGTCAGAAATAATTGTTTTTGACCGACTCATTTTCATTCAAAAATTACAATATTTTTATATCACCTGGGAAACTCCAGTATCTAAATCTTTTCTCTTTTTATCATGCTCAAACTCCTTTTCGTTTGGGCTATACAAGTCGATAATTACAGGGCTGGAGTAAATATCATACACAGCAACCTAAAAGGAATTCTCACCTCTTTGACTTAGGGTTTGGGCTACGAGGGTAGTAAGTTATGATTGTCATGTTTTAGGAATTCCTCGAAGTCTGATCTCCTTCTGAGTTAACCTTTTAGTAGGATGCTTGTAAAGCTAACATTATAGTTCTTTTACAGTTGTAAACAAGAACCAAGATGCTATCCTCCAAAGATGCCATGTTTGATGTTCGAGACCACTTTTCGTGCCCTTTTATAATTATACCTTTTCTAGTGATGTATTTCTCATGTAATCCCTCATTTGAGATCTTTAAACTCAACAAATCATTTTCACATGTTGTCATGAATTACCTCAGAAATATGTCTCTATAAGCCTTTCTTTTGAACAAGTTCTTACCTTCCTACTTTTCAAATCACGAAACAAGTTCTCTTCAAAATTCTACATTGTTGCACTTCCATCTTTCTTTTAAAATTCAAATTTGACCAAGCCTTACGATGTCACAACGTTTTTTTACTTGTGGTCATTCTAGAAACTTCCTCCCAAGGGTAGTGTCGATGTTGTAACTTTTTCACCTAATGCTGCTTTCTTTTAAGGTATGCATATCTTTTCTCGCCAGTCAAATTTTTAAGCCGACCATGACATTCCTTTTCAATTACTCACCCTTAACATTCTAGCAATTTATGCTAAACTAATTTCAAGCGGAAGGTAGTCTTTGCTAAGGTGCCTTTCAAACCTAACTAGCCAATCAACTTTTGAATTCTAAACTTATGATTTTCCAATTGAGTTATTGTTGTATCCTTCAGTTTTAACTCTCTTTCAGACCATCTAGAGCCATGAACCACCATATACACCTTTTTGACTTCCCATCTTCTGTTTTGGTGTTTCTGTTACCATTTTGATACACCGGTTGACTGCCTTTTGTTTTAACTTTTCCATTCTCTCATGAGGAATGACCTCGAGCATTTATTTCTTGGTAGTGTACTATTCCTCTTGAGTAGTGCAACCTTGAACTTTTGATTTGAATCGTCAATGATCGTTTAAACTTCCTTTGAAGGTTTGAATTAATTCTTTGAAATCAAACCTTATCCGACAATTCTTAAGTGTCGTTTCCTCTTCATTCAAGATCTTGCTTGCCGCTTACTTATTCAAACTTTTGATATTCCCTTACAATTCCTTGAGAGAAATTTCTATTTCTATTAAACCCTAAAATAACCTCTCTTTGACTATTGCAAATTTGGACACTTTTTGACAAGTGTTTATTTTATTCTGAGACCTTTTGGTGTACTTGTTTTGTCTCCATGGCTCTTTCATGTTGAGATTCTTGCTCTCTTTTGATTTCTATCTTTTTAGTCCTTCTGGTGCTCGACCTTGCACCTTTACCTTGATTTCTGTTGTGTGATGTTACCTTTAACGTCTCCACTTTCTCAAGGCTTATATGAAAGCTTATTACCATCATTTCAAGTTACCTCTGAAGTCTTTGCAGACCACCGTATCTTGCAGAATTCCTCTCTCTCAAAAAAAAAAAAAAAAAAATCATCATCTGCAAGGTGTCCTTTTGTTTTCCTTTTTGTGGCTATCCCTTGTATTATGATACAATGTCTCATTCTTCAGTTTGGAACCACCTTCAACTTTTCCCCAACACGAAATCATCTTGTCTTTCTTGTAACCCAAGCAACCTTTCTTATTTCAAGTGCATTGTATCATTCCTTGGCTTACCTAGTTGACATGCCACCTTGGTACCCAACTTGTCACTTTTCAATTTTATTTATTCTCCAAGCTAACTCTTTTTGGCATAAGAATTGGATCAGACCGTCAGAGAGGAAGTAGGACAATGCATGTTCCCCACCCACAGGGAGTCTCAGAAGTCCTTCAGCTGGGATCCTTGCAGTTCTTCATCAAGCTTGTGGTGCCATGATAGAAGTTGGGATCAAAAGAAGTCAAGTGTGCCAGAAGTGTGGTTTCGGCCGGGAAGATTCAGCCTTCCGGGTATAAGGCAGCAAGAGCAAGCAAAGAGTGTTGAACCAATGATTGTAAGATTCGAGGCAGTTGATGAGTTCGTGAAGGAACAAGATGAAGATCCAGTTGTTTCCGATTACAAGTGAGTGGCTGGAGCCCAACCAACCATTGGTCATGAGTTAGATGAAGATGGCAACAATTGGCATCGGAATCAGCTTTGGTGTCCGAATGCGGAAGATTGGGAAGGACGATGAAGAATGAAAACCTCGAGATGGCGATTCTTGATTCATCTCGGAGCGAAGAGTTGGAAGACGAAACGCTTTGCAAAGTCCAGAGTTCAAGTACCTCTCGGTTACATTCGATTTTCGAGGACGAAACTCCTCTTAAGGGGGAAGGAATGTAACATCCCGACTTTTTATAAAAGGGTAAAATAGTCATTGGGTGTATTTACTACGACCTAATTATTATTTATCCTATTTATTTAATTAAGAAGGATTTAATTAAAAGGATTTAGTTATTTAATTAATGAATTTAATTAATGGCTATAAAAGAAATAATCCCCAAAATACCTTATTTGGTATCATGCGCATATTCTGAAAGAAAAAAAAAGAGAATAACGGCGGCAACGCAGAGAAATTTTGGAAAAGCAGAATGTAATCTTCAACCGTCACGGTCAATCCGTTCATCGTTTCAAGATCGCAGCGAGAGAGAAAAGTGATAATCGCGACGAGGCGCAACTTTGGAAAATAAAATATCCCTATTTCGTAAGTTTCGGTTTAGCGCTAGTTTTCGGTATTCGTAAAGTTCGATTCTTGAAAAATTCGTATCTTTCAATCCGTAACTCTGCTTTTTCACCATGAGTAGTCGAAAAACGATCGTCTTGGAATGTAGATCATTCTAAAATTAGTTTCGCAGCAGTAATCCAGGTATTTTTCAGTTTTAGGCTCTTTTTCAGTTTCGTTTTTTTGCCAGAAAATAGGATTTTAGGGTTTTTGTTGATCAAATAGGTTTTGGGGGTTGAGGATCAACAGTTGTTGCAGTTGCTTGACGTTTTGCTTTTGGTTTTGCTGGAAATTAAGGTAAGAGGCTCTTCCTAATGAGTAATTATAGTTTTATAATGATAGGTTGAGTTTTGGTGAGTTTTGGTGTTGTTTGGTGATAGAATTCATGCTAAGTTGCAATTAATGAGTTGTGATTAGTTTTGGTATATTTTTGTTGAGTTTTAAATTTTCTTTATTTTTTGATTCAATAACATTAATTAAACATAAGCAAGCTTCGATTGAGTTTCTGATTCATTCAGTTAAAACACCGAATGTACTCTTAAAGGGAGTTGAAGTTCGGATCCGTCGGAATGGCATGATAAAGCTTGTGCTTTGATGAACTAGAGTTCATCAATATCGTGTATGTGCTAGGCCTTGTCCGTGTCTAGTGGTCTAAATACGAGAGTAGAGAGGTGAGAGAGCTTACTTGAAAACACCAGGTGGCTAGTTAATTCAAAGTAAATAATTACATATGTGTAGTAAAAGCTAATTTATTCTTGGTTAGGCACTGATTCAAATCGGCGATGTGATACGTTCATAAAAGGTGGACAACGCTACTGGCTCAAAAGGCTGAAGGGTAGTGGAGGAAATCCATCGAACGTATATATGCATACAGGAGATCCGGGACTATCGGTGCTATTCACCGTAGTTGGCAAGTATATCTCGTGGTGGAATTTTCACCATGCATTGTGTCCTTGAGTAATGATGTAACCAAGATAAGTTAAGTAGAAACGTATAGTCACGACATGTTGATGGACATGAAGTGAACCCTACATTGAGTTGGTCTCATAAAGATAATTTAATAATAATAATAATAGCCCTTCATTGTATAACTTAGTTATTCATTAGCTTCTCATTTTTACTAAGTACTTTGTACTTACCTCCTTTGCATTTTCTTTTGTATGCATTGTGGGGTGAGAAGACGAACAGGTTGATCAAGTGTAGATGACGACTTTTCAAGACTTGAAGTCTTGGCGAAGCTTAGTTTATTTCTTTGTAAAGATTGTACTAGACTAGTTGTATTTCTTTTCTTAGACTTGTTGTACTTCTACTTTTAAGACTTCATATTGTATAAGTCCTTGGGTTTTTCATCGTTGTAATTTAACTATCCATCTTTAGTATGGTTGTATCTATTCTTAGTAGCATTTATGTTTTTACCCGAGTCCTTTTAGCTTCCGTTTGCTTTATTTTGATACGACGACGTAGATGCTGGCGTATAATATTAGATTTATTTAATGCTATACGCGCCGAACGTTTCTCTTCCGGATAAGGGCTCGGTATCCGGGTGCGGGGCGTTATAGTGTGTGTGTATACTTTACAAATAATAACTATCTTTTAGAACCTTTGTTTTAACAAATCCTCAAGTTACATAAAAAATATTTATTGGTTTGTATTACTCATAAAATGTTTATTAAATGATGTAAAACATGAACAAACATATTGTTGTTCAAAACCGTATGTTATTCTGTTTTTCTAAAAATAGGTCCTACTGGCTCTCCGGCAGCCTCTCCACCGCTACTTGATATCGACTTTAATTTTGGAGAGATTTATATTATTCAACTGATTAATCTGATGCTTAAGGATTATTACACATGCTCAGCTATTTAACTGATTAATTTAAATTGATTTGAAATGTATGAAAAATGCTTAGAAACATGAAAATCAAAATGCTTGTAAAATAACCCTTGATACTACATTCCTTATCTTGAATTCCAAGCCACTTAATCCTTTATAGAAACGAAACGTCCCATCTTGATTTCCTATATCAATAACTATCTATATCAACAATTGTTTTTATAAAAACATTTATATATCGAACTTATGAATACAAATTGTATCTTAGAATACATACCATATTGTTGAAATAACCATTGTCTTAATCATCTCCCTCCACATATTGCCTTGACAAATTGCTAAGTAGAATTGGATTGGTGATTTCTTTCTTTCATTTTTCTTATTTTCCCTCATTTCTTTCTCTCATTAAATTGTTGAACTTTCTCTGCATTTCTTCTCTTTTGCAAATGATCTATTCGGCCTTCTCATTGTGTAAGTTAACCTCACTAACTCTAGTAACTCTCAAGCATTAAAGGTGAACTTAATTTCTTCTTTGTAACTCTTATAGTTAATAAGAATAATAATCATAATTAATCAACTAGATTAAATAAAATACTTTATATATTTTATCACTATTAATATTATTTAGTAAATAGATAAATAAATAATTTTACATATTATGATATTTGGAGAGAAAATGTTGATTCGGGTTTGGTTTCGGTTTAGACTCAGGTCAAATATTAAAATTGACTCGGGGTATTACATTAATATTTTTTTTGAAGAGTATTACATTAATATTAAATCATGTATGAAAAATATGGATTCAGAAGTGTCGGGTAGTGTCGGCATCTTGTCGGAGATGTGAGAACGTGTCGGATATTAAAATTTCAAATAATACTATTTCACTCATCAACATGCGTTGGAGACATATCAAGTCGTAAAAGTGTCCGACACCGACACGACCACCAGGTCTAGGTGGTTTGGCCGATAGCCTATGATTCGAATACACATCAACTCCGTAGACCACCACTACGGGGTGAATACATTTTTTTAAAAGAATGCTTTTGATGTAGAAAGTCTTAAAATCCGGATTTCTAGTGTGTGAATTTCCTAAGAAACGAAATAGAAGACTTATATAGCGATACCATAATATCAGATCGGAGCTCAATACTTTTTAGGAAAATATTATTAATTGAAGTGTCGTTGATTCCTATTTTCCGGAAGATAATGTTAACCTTCCAAACCCTAAGAATTAGGATCCTCAGCCGTGCTCCCCTCTTTCGTGTTCTGATCATGTTTAATATTCAAAACGACGTTGTTTTGATTTTTTTTTTTAGGTTATTCGTTGGAACCAAAACTTCCTTACCTTATTTGTAATATACACACCAGACGATCCCATCTCCAAACCCGAATTGGGATCCTCTGCCGTGAAAGTGTCCCTGCCGTGTATGCTGTGACGTGAAACGGCGTCGTTTTGCCTCCACACGACGCCGCCCAAATGTATCCGTCCTTGCCATAATTTTAAACTAGGACCAAAACGATGCCGTTTCTCTGCTAAGGCATCACAGCAGCCTCTGCTGTGTTTAACCTACAGCAGAGGATCCGACCTCCTCCAAACCCTAAACCCCATATAGCACACACTCAATCGTCAATTCGCGGAAGCAGATTAAAATAAAAAGAATACGAGAAAATGTGTTGTTTCAAATAAATCTGACAACTCGAGCAGGGTTCGTTAATGGCGATTCCCTTTGCCATTGGATTAACAAGTCGTCCCATCCTCAATCTTCGCATTCCTCTTCGCGTTTGTTTTCACAAGGCAAATGTGTTCTCTGCCGCGGCAATTCAGACGTTTGATGAATCAGAGACTTCTAAGGCGTCCGACTGGAAAAAATTGAGTTCTAAGGAGCTTGGGATTGTTGGTGGGATGATACCAAGGCAAACAAGAGTAGTTCTGAATAGATTGAAAAAAAGAGGGATTCGATGTTTACCTTGTGGGAGGGTGTGTACGGGATCTTATCTTACAAAAACACCGAAAGATTTTGATATTTTAACATCAGCTGAACTTAAGGAGGTTAAGAGAACATTTTCACGATGTGCAATCGTGGGAAAACGGTTTCCTATCTGCCATGTCCACATTGATGATAAGATTGTTGAAGTTTCAAGCTTTAGCACCAATGCAAGACAGTTTCCAAGACACTTCAGTTGGGATGTTCAAGAACGTGTTGTTGGATGTGATGAAAATGATTATATACGGTGGAGAAATTGCTTGCGGAGAGACTTCACTATAAACAGTTTGATGTATGATCCATACGCAAAAATGGTGTACGACTACTTGGGAGGATTGGCAGATATTAGAAAAGCCAGAATTCGAACTATAAGTCCTGCAAATGCATCTTTTTCAGAGGATTGTGCTCGCATTCTTCGTGCAATTAGAATTGCAGGACGGCTAGGATTTCGGCTAGCAAAAGAGACGGCATTGACTGTTAAGGAGCAGTCCTCTTCAGTGTTAAGACTAGATAAGGGAAGACTTCTCATGGAGATTAACTACATGTTGGCATATGGCTCCGCAGAAGCCTCATTGAGGTTGCTATGGAAATTTGGGCTTTTGGAAATCCTTTTACCGATTCAGGCCGAGTATTTTGTTCGTACTGGATTTCGAAGGCGTGACAAGAGGTCTAATATGCTTCTGTCTCTATTTAGAAATCTTGACAAGTATTTAGCGCCGGATAGGCCTTGTCATAGTAGCTTATGGGTTGCATTGTTGGCATTCCATAAAGGGATCTCTGATCATCCAAGCAATCCATCTGTAGTTGCTGCGCTTTGCCTTGTTATATATAATGGAGGAGATTTCGTCGAAGCCTCGAAAATTGTTAAACAAATCTCCAAACAACATGATAGTAGTTTTCCGGAGATACTGAAGAATTCTGAGGATATTAGAACCAAGGCATTGATAAAGGAGGTTAGAAATCTTGTAGCTAAAATTCACCAAGCTCTTAATACCCTGACAGATGAGTACTCTGTTTCAAGGGCTATGGCTGAATACCCCAAAGCACCATATTCGGATTTGGTGCTTATTCCTTTTGTCTTGAAATTTAAAGTATGGAAGATTTTTGAATGTGTTTTGGGTGGAAAAGAGAAGGGATTTATAGAAAAGCAAGGAAGTAAGATTGATTATGACTTATTAGCTATGGGAAGCCTAACAGAAGTCCGGCATGTTTTTGCAAGAGTCATCTTTGACACCCTTTACCCTATTGAGTAGCATCAGCCATTTTAAACTGCATGTTATCCCTACTATGGAGGTGAAATTTAGGGATGGAAGCAAAATTGAGCTTCATCATATAGTCCCATTTTCTCCCAATTGGTGAGCTCACATATAGGGTACTAATGTAGCTTACCCCAGAATTTATTTAATCATTTTTGCCTCGTGCGAATTTCCTTCTTTTATCTCCCTCCAAATTGCAAACGATTGACAGAGCCAGCCGTCCTCTTCTTCTCTAAAGGTTGTTTTTTCATTTTTTTTTCTTTAATTTCTTTGATGTTTTTATATACTGTTTAGCAGCATTGTTGTTATCTCTCTCCTATCTGTTGACTTGCTGGTATCTTTTCTTTTAGTGTAAAGGTTGCAGCTTTCCAAGGTGAATATTCAGGCTTGCATAAGAAGAAACCCATCCAGTGAAGATTGATTATTGAGAAAGGATGTAATTTCCCCGGTGAAGATTGACACTTGTTTCTTCTTTTATATTTAATCAATTGATTTCCAGCTTGAAATGGCTGTAAAGCTTTCGTCTTTAGTGTAGTCGAGGGGAACGACCAGAGGGATTTTCTTTAATGCATTTCTTTCTTCACTTTCATGTGCAAAAGATATCGAATTATACCCAGAAACAGATCAATTCCACCTGAACTTGAGTCAATTTCTTTTTTTAAAGAATAATCTACATCCAGATACTTTTGTTCATGCTTTAGATTCTTTTGGGGATGTAAAATCATCATTAAAGCTGTTTGAATGGGCTTCCCTTCAAAATATGTTATACTATTACAGAATGATGAAATTGGGTATGTCTGTACAAATTATAGAAATAGAGGGTTTTTTTGTAATTAAATGGTGAATGTGAACTGCCTGGGTTCTCATGTAGTTCTTCTAGGATTGATGAATTCTCTTGTCAAATGTGAAAGGTTTTATGAGTCTTTATGGGTTCTTTTTTGTTTGAATTATTGTTATATTGAAGCCTATATTAGGTGTTTTCAATGTTATGATGGGTGAACTTCTGAAGGCAAAAAGGGATTTTGTAGACGTGTTGTTTGTGTACAAAGAATTGCTTGAAGCTGGAATGGTTCGAGACAATGATAACTGCTGGATGGTTCCTTGAGGCTGATAGGATTGATATGGCTTTGAGTCATGTACAGAAGAATGAGTAAGAAAGGTTTCATTTTGTTATTATTTTAGAATCATTTTTATTCCAACGGCTATATTCCAATGGTATCACATCGCTTTTAGTGCAAATATGGTTCTCAGTGGAAGTACTATGATCCCGTGAGTGTGGGACATCTCATGTTAATGTTTAGACATTTTAAATGAGTTATTGTATCCATACTTGTCTAGATATATACGTTTGCCTTTTGTGTTTTACCTGAATGATGCTAATTTTACATTAAACCTGACAAGAGGATTATAAATATTAAGACCCCTTAGCAGTTTCCTTGTTTATTAATAAAGCTAGCTATGTAAACGGTTCCAAGAACGTGAACACAAAATAGACAGCACAAACTAGTTGTCTTGACTTTGTTTTGGCCTAGTTGTTTCAGTCATTGCTTATGTTTTGTTCACTTATTTCTTTTGGAGCCCTGGTGTCCATCTTAGCAAAGTCATTGCCTATTTCTTGATGCTTGATGGGTGACGATTTACCACGTTTGCACAAGGAGGGTTGTTGGCTTATTAACATGTTCGTGTGTTTCTATGGTTGGAGATTACGTACATTGATTGGCTTTGTACTGCATGATGTACACTACCGAAGTTTCTATTTTATTTTAATTTCAGGCATGGATAGATATAATTCTAGAATTGTGTGTCTGGCGGAAATGGGTGGTGATTACTCTCTTAGTGATGATCCTTACTCAGTTTACGCCAATAAATGATCCGGAAACCTTTATTGAGCTTGGACCGGATGATAATTGCAAAAGGCCATCTCGAATATGAGGACCTTTTGTTGGTTTTTGCTCGGGTTAACATAAGTCTAGATCCAATTCATGGCACCGATCAAAAGTTACTCAATATTGGAATAAAATTGGTGTATTTTTTAAGGAGTATAGTGCAGGAAAGTATGCGGCGCACTCAATTAGACGCCTGCAGACACGATGGAGCTTAATCCAACTAGCGGTAAACAAGTGGACATCTCATACAGGTAGAATTAGGCGCTAAATCTGACGCAACCGAACACGACTTGGTATGCTTACTTCCTACTTTATCTGAATTAAATAAATGTTGCAATCTTGATAGTTAACATTTTTTCTCTGCCACTCAAAAAAAAATAAACATTTTTTCTCTTGAGAATGACTGGGAAGTGGGATTTCTATCACTTTGGCTTTAGTAGTTACTCCCTCCGTTTTTTTTTAGCTGTCGGAGGGAGAAGAATCATACAGATTAAGAAAGTGATTAATGTGTCTGAAAAAGAGTGTAAAATAACACAATTACCCTTCATTCATAGTGCATGGAAAAATGTACCAAAATTTGGGTTATTGAAATGAAGGGTAAAAGGTGGAAAAAAATAATAATTGTTGCATTGGAAATGTTAAATGACAGATAAATAAAAACAAAGCAAATTCTGAAAAGGGACGGTTAAAAAAAACGGACGGAGTACTTTTTTAGTTAAATTCTTGTATGAAGAGTGTCTATTGTATGCATTAAATGTTCAAAGTAGAAGCGATATTCGATGAAAAGTGCAATAAAATAGAATGCTAGTTACTCCACGATGATACAAGATGGATCCTGTGTAGTTTCTTTGAACCATATCTTTTACACAAAACAAATGTAATTCTGGTTAATTGGTCATTAGGGTTTCAAATTGCATGGCTTTTATACATATTTTGGCCTTTGTTTTCATTTTTGTCCACTAACCGGTATCTCCTCCAATCTGAGCTTGAAATTTTGAATGGTTTAAACGTTAAAAGGAAGAGGGAGAAAGTTAAAGAAGGAAGAATGAGTAAAGGGGAAGCTATCTTGAAGGATAATCATGTACCTACATGCTTGAGAAATACTGAATAACTGGGACAAGATCATCTTGTTTTCAGAGAATTGATTTGTGAACTTTCTTTACGCTTTTTTTTTGGGGGGTGGTGCTGGTGGTGGTGAGGTCTTGATGCACATTTAGATTTGCGGTAAACGATGAAAAAATGTTTCAATGTTGATAGTTGAGGTATACGGTGGTGTTGTATCTATTATGTATGATGCCCCGCTAATTTTTTCTTCTGTGTTTTCGACTTGTGGTGGATTTGGTTGCTGATCAATGTGCTGGTTTCTTGCTGCTTTTTCTAGCTCTTGGACTTGAATGTTCCCAATGCAATCCTCTGTTTTTCGCTATCGGTGATCCCATTTTTTGAGCTCTGATTTTGAAATCTTTGCGTCGATATTTGAGTGGCATTAATGTTGTAAACATGGTTTGTTGGATTTTGTGTTGCGTTTTGTCTTGTCGGTAACAAACTGTTTATCTTCATTTGATTGCGTAACGCGTACCTATCTTTGTGCCATTGGATAAAACTGAAAAAATGTTTGAATGTTGATATTTAACAAAACTTTTTCTTTTTCTTTCTCTTGCAGATTGGCAAGGCTGACCGAAAATCTCAGTTTCGGTTCGAACTATGCTGGAATAAACCAAGGCATCTTGCAAAGTGGATGAAAGTTTATGAATTAGTTCATAAAATATAAAAAACATCTTCATGCAATTACTGTAGTGGATGAATCGACGTGTGGTCATGAATGATCGGTAAAAACCATTTCTCCTCAAAATTTCTGAATTCGGGTTTTTTTTGTGTTTCGGATCCTAATTCAGGTTTCTGTATATTCTGGCCGTTTGTTGTCTATCTTATTAGATTAGAAATTTTTCTTTCAAGCTTTTATCTGATAGCGGTGGGTGGATTTTCCGGTTGTGGGATTTTTTTTTTCCTTTCTTCTTCTCTCGGCTTATCGTCGGTGATGTTTTCTTTGCTACTTCTGCTCTTACATTACCTTTTTTTTGTCAATGTTTACTCTTTTGACTTCTTTGCTATTGACAAGTAGTCTTTCTATACTACCTACCATAGTTATTTTTTTTGTAATTAAGGGCTTTTAAGTCATTTTTTACTCTTTTGATGTTCAGGATCTGCAATAAGGAAACGACAGACTCTCCAACATCTCTAAAGGGGCCTATTCATAACCGCTATGGCATCCTCAGGAGTCGTTGCGGTCAGAACGATGAACTCGTGAACTCAAGTAACACAACTAATACGAATACACCAAAGGTTCCTATAGTAAGACCAACAATTCTTGATGATTAATAGGCATTTGTAAGAACAAAAAAACTAAATTTGACTTAAACTAAGCATGATGGAGAGTATATCACTGAAAATTTGACTTTTTATTTGTTATCTTAGAACTTTTCCTGTGGTCTTAGGACTCTTTTACAGCCCCATATAAATGTTTGATACCTTCTCATCAAATAAAATTTAGAAGCTTTCTCCTTGATCACTAACGGGCCCATTCATCTTGCTCTTAACTACTACCTTAAAAAAATGTAAATCAGTTTAGCATTTTGGATTTGTCTCAAAATATAAGTTCATTTAGATAACTAATGAAGCATTTAGTATATTTTTCTCATTTTTACCCCTCATTTATTATATATCACCCACTTTTCATTACTTTGCATTAATAACGGTCAAAGGTCATTTTAGTCTTTTTGTTTTATGTTTTCTGTTCCATCCGTTCGCCTCCAAAGTCGATCGATTCTGTTAAGTAATAAATTGTTTCGTTTTCCGTGCGTTCTGATAAATGTATTCTTTTAATCCGCTGCTTGTATGATGCGGCTGTTTCGTAAGGCTTATGTGCGCATTTTGATCACGAGATATGGCAGTGCCAAGCGACCTATGACCATATTTTAGCCTTGCCTATGGTTTGAGTCGTTAAAATTTCTGTTTAGTCTTGTTGTTTAGGTCTAGATTTTTTTTGGCTGGCTTTTGCCGGTGTTAACCCCGGATCTTTGTTATATCTCTTTTGCGGTAATCCGGTGTATTGTTATGTTTTTTTATGTGGTTTTATTCCAGATTGGTGCTGGGGTGTAGTCCAACCGGGTGCTGCTGGTTAGTCCAACCATGTCCGGGTTGTTTTCGGCTGGTCTTGTTATTTATTCCGGCGTTTGTCCGGTTTGTTATATAAGCTTTTGCATATTGAGAGAAAAAAGAAAAGAAAAAGGCAGGGACACAGACGGAGCTATGTAGCGGGCTGAGGGGTGCTAAAAAACCCAAATTCCTTTTACTTATTATACAATGAATTTGTGAATGACTCCACATTTGAATGCTACTCTCTCGTTTGAAATAATTGGCGTAGTTTGAAATAATTGAGGCACCACAAATCTGCATAGATTAAGGAAGCAATTTATTTTATCGACTTTGATAGGATATCATTATTATTATTATTATATAAGAGCCGGTGTGTTTATCCTGTCAAGTGTTTCCTCCCTTGAAAATTATTTCTCCCTTAATAAATTTATTTAATGTTAAAAATCAAATAAAAAAAATACATTAAAACTTTACAAAACAAATTCAATCAATTAATTTTACATACACAGCTGCTCACAGATACCATTTTACCGAATGTTGCAGTCAACCGAATTTGCGTAATGGGCTCATCTTATGGTAAAACATTAAATCTTTCCACACAAAAAAAATCAATCAATTAATTTTACCATTAATCATCATCAAATCAAATTAAATTAGAGTTAAACCATAATCATTATCATGATTATATTATGTTATTATATCATATAGTTGAAATATACATTATATTATATCATTATCAAACTTAATGTATTGATCATTATCCAACTTATAAGTGCCTACGGGTTTTCATTAAGTGTTTTTCTCCAACTAATTTATTTTTATTAAATATAATGATTATTTTTAGGCATTAAATAACGAAGATAAAAATGGTTTATATAAATGAAAACGTGGTGATCATTATTCAATTTAATGCATTAGTCATTATCCAAATTATTAATGAATACTTATAAGTTTACACTCAAAGATCTACATAATGTTTATACTCAACATCATATGTTGGTTGTGAGTGATTGTTAATGATGATTCTCTAAATAGAAAGGAAAAAAAAACACTTAAGTGCCTTTAACCATCAAATAAGAATAATGTTTACTGAATACTTAGAAGTTTACACCCAAAGATCTACATAATGATTTCAACATCATATATTGGTTGTGAGTGATGGTTAATGATAATGCTCCAAATAGAAAGAAAAAAAAGCACTTAAGTGCCTTTAACCATCAATTATTAATGAATACTTATAAGTTTACACCCAAAGATCTACATATTATTTAAACATAACATTAAATGTTGGTTGTAAGTGGCTGTGTTTTTATTTAGTTTATTTTACGAACTAAAAACATATGCCATGATGTTGAGTGTGGAAATAATATAAAGATTTGAGTGTAAACCAAAACTGGTGTGTTTCTCCAAGAAGTCTTTCTCCCAATTAATTTATTTCATTATTAAAATAATCATTGGTAGGTATTTAATACTAACATAGATAAATAGTTTTTTTGATCTAGATGAAAACTGTATCAATCATTAGCCAACTTGTAGAAATAGAAAAATAATAGAAGTGCGAGTGTGTTTCTTCCCTATATATTTCTTTAAAAATGTTTATCCCAACTAAATTTTCTCATTAAATATAACAATAACAGTTAAATATTAGTAAATAACATTGAAAAAATATGTGGTAATAAAAATAAGATGAAGATGACGTCTCTCAGAAAAAACATTGTGCTCATGGGTGTGGTCTGATGAGTTATACATTCTTGTGCATGATAACTTTTTAAGGCTGTGTATTCCCCGTCAATGTCGGTGTCGGTATAACTTTAATAGTAGTATCAAATAATTTTTGAACAAGAGCCTTAAAAATCATAAAAACGCCAACCACGTCATATTTACGAATAAATGGATTGAACCATGTATCCTTTGTAAAATTATCAACAAAATTATACAATATTTGAAACCATCACACATTACAATTGTGGATGTCCAAATGTTAGTGAAAATAATCTTTAAGGGATGGGAAGAACATAAAGAAGAAATAGCAAAAAAAATTGTGACTTTTATTCTCTAAACAAGCAAAACAATAAGAAAAGCAATCGAGGTGACAACTTCTAGATCATTTTGACAAAGAATAACTTGAAGAATGAGAGTAGCTGGGTGACAAAGACGATGATGTCAAGCACTTTTTGATGTTTTATTCACTGCGAAAAGCTAGAAGAGGGGAGATTGGCCATTCATCATCATTATCTGCATATGACCTTTTTTTCCCAGACGCTCATTTTGTATGGGCTTTTAGTTATCCATTTTTAACCGATCATTGCATCATATGAGTACTTGTCTCAAAATCTTTTGAAAAAGTTTAGAGGGTAAGAATTCAAAAGAAACATTATGGACTTGACAAAGTGATAGGTTCGTATTTGACTACATGTATGGTGCAATTTTAGGGCGTTTTTCTACTAAAAGATCTCGCTTGGATGGTTGTTTTTGGTGTATTTTAGGTTTAATATGATGGAGACATGATTTTGGATGTTTTGATTACCATTTGGCTTGCATTATGGAGCATGAGGTTGATGAGACAGTTGGACGGACACATACTTAGGTGCATTGATAGGCACTCTTAAGATTTCACCACACCATGAGTGAATTCGCATGACACTTTACCGGCACCAAATTTTGGCGCCGTTGCCGGGGAACGGTGTTAAGTGATTTATTTCTTTTAGAATTTTATATATAGTTTTTTGTCTGTTGCTTTGTTTTGTCCTTGTTTGCAAGCATGTCAGGTTACCACTACGCAACTCCTATTGCGAATCGTGATGTGTATGGATACCGGGTGAATAATTCATATGAGGAGAGATATTATCCTAGTGAGCCGAGTTATCCGGATTGGGGCTATGATTGGTCCAATTCTCAACCGTCTATTGAACTTGAAAGTCCGATTCCCGATTCAAATGAATCTCTTCAATCCATGATGCAGTCTCTTACTAACAATCTAACGCAAATGCTCCAAATAGCTAATGTAGAGTTTCTACAAGAAATTGGGCAAGAAATTTCACAGTTCAAAGAAGAGCAAAGCACATGGGTTCAGAATATGCAAGGGAAAATTGACGAGCTGAAAACGGAAGTGGATCGACTTAAGGAACAAAGGTTAAAAGTATCTTCTCCTTCTATATGGTATGACGATGAAGACGATCGTCCTATGATTGATCCGACACTAGAGATTGTTGAAGATGTTGATCAACCAAAGGGTGAAGAAATTCACATGGTGTTGGAGAAATTAGCGGATAATATGTCTAATCATGAGGAAAATTACTTGGAAGTAATCAGAGTTGAAGATCCATTGGTACCTAGAGTTGCTGAGAAGACCGTGGACATGCAAGTTAGCAAGAAGGAAGTAGTCTTCCCACTGGATCACTATATTATGAACTGGGATGTGGAAGCTCCTAATCCAGTTCTGATTTTCTTGGGAAGATACTTCATAAAGGTGCCTAGAGCCAAGGCACGGCTGATTCTTCATGCAGATGAGATGGATGGCTCAATTACTGAGTGTGCAAGGAAGAATCATGAAAAGAAAACTATTCCATTTGATAATGGATAACGAGGTAAGAATGTCTAGCCAAAGACATTAAAGAAAGGCGCTTGTTGGGAGGCAACCCAATTAAAATAAATTTGGTATTTTTTTAATAATAATTTAATAGAGATATTATTAATAAATTCTAATTAATTAAAATGCATAAAATAAAAGTCCAATGTGATAAAAGAGAAAATCCACGGTTGACTTTAATAGGCTCCGTCTTCTTTTAATTAGTCGGGATCCCGACATAGGCGGAAACTGTAACTCTGAATTCTTTAAAAGCCGTATTCTCCAGTTTTCCACAAAACTTCTTGAAATTGCTCTATAAGCCCCAAAATCTTCCAGTTTCTCTCTCGAGCCTCCAAAACCTGAAAATCAACCAAAACATTCCCGAAAAAGAGTATCTCCCGACAAAATAGATATAAAATAACCACATAAAACACCACAAAATATGGACTCATCACAAAGCTAAGAGATACATAATAAATTACGAGACATGTTGGGAACACAAAGAACATTAAAATGGGTGAGATCGGTCACCATATACGTGACACTCATCAGGCCTCACATAGAGTGATAAATGACATATCAACATATGAGATGGCATGAGCTCAGCTCGATATCAGCCGGGCCTCAACCAGCAAGCTCCATCTTTAGTACAACGCATGCTACCATTATATCATCAACCGACATAATGTTGGTCGTCCTATGTCTGACATGACACAAGTTGCCTTTTGTCCCTCATAATCGGCAATATTAAGACGTCTACGGTCCCTTATTACCGATGTCGTGCAGGTCTCCTAGGTAATTTATGCTCAATACAATACAGTCATCATCGACCTCAAGTAACGGTTACATTCTCTTCAATGAGCGTTTCGGACTTCACACATACATTAGTCCACAATAGTAAGTGCTACAGTGATGGCTTTAAAATTTTACGTTCCGCTTCATTACATCAATACATGGTAAACTATCTTGACCATGACTTCAATGCATCATAATTAACTCCTCTACGAGGGAGGGTTATATAAAGTATTGTCATCCTTGATTACAAAGTACACACATAATAGGCTTGCTATACATTCCTGCTTACTGTCTTAATAGAAATTCCAATATTCAAATATTGACTTGAGCGCCAGAATATCCACTAAAGGCAAGCTCCGCGAACCTTCACGTTTTTGTGTGTTTTGAAGGCCCACTCTCAAATCCAATCGAAAAGTTATTTGGATCATCACCTAAAGGTGCATTGCCAGAATAAGCCAAATTATTGAGACCAGTGGTAACATGATGCGTGACACCACTATCAAGAAGCCAAAGAGAAGATGACAGAGCATCCAAATGTGCTTGAAGAGGACACAATGTTGGAGAACTGAATCGAATGATAAAAATTTGTAAGAGGTTGAACCTGGTAAGAATTGCACCATTTCTCTGAATGTTCTTGCACTTTCCACACTGGAAATAACCAATTAGGGTTTTTAGGGCAAAAACTCGAGCCTACTGCATGAGAGAAATTATTTGTGCATGTTTCCAAGAATCAAGAATAGTAAGATGTGGAAACGAACCAGCACTGGGAGAGAGATTCATACGGCCAAATAAGTTATAGCAAGACCAGAAAAAGTGAACGGTTGCATCTTAGACAGAAAGAGTCTCGTAATTAAATAGCTTTTCTTGGAGCTCTTCAAAATCAATAGGGGTGTCACTTGTTTGAACAACCCTAGCCAACTCTTTATAGTCATCTCCCAAATTGTCTGAAATAAGATTCACAAGATCATCTTGATCCGTGACTAATTCATCAGGTTTAGTTTTCACAACATGAAGATAATTAAAGATTTTTTGAGAACATTTTTGAATAGATTTAAGGTACTGTTTAATTTGTTTGATTCGTCCACAGGGATGACTTTGAACATGTATCATATAAAGTATTCCATGCCTCACGAGAAGTCTTTTCCGGAGTGATTTACGAGATGATATTTTGAGAAAGAGAAGAAATAAGGGCATTTAAGATGAGTTGATCATGTCTAATCCAAAGATAGTATGACGGGTAAAATTGAGAACAAAGAGTAATTCCAGGTTTCATAATCCATCCGTTAAATAGGAACGCATTTATTACGCGGAAAGATATGTTGGATTGGTGTGTATTGTTTTGACAACTTCGTCACTTAAATAGGAAGAATGAAAATATAACTTATAAAATAACTGAATGATAGTTATAATAAGTAAAATATATGTCTAATCATTTACAACCGACAGTAAAATTCTATGGTTTCACCATTCTTCCTATCATACTAATTAAAATTGAATCTTAAATTCATACATCAAATGTTTAAAATATACTGATCATTATCACAAATGTTAATTTGTTTAATAAGTGTTACTTTACGTACAGTTACTAAAGTATATTCATAACTAAGATATAGTAAACATATAAAATTATATGCACATGAAACCCACACGCTACAATTTTCGCATGCACTTATCAAAATGAGTTGTTTAAAGTAAGAACATCACGTACGTCGCTTTTTTGTAAACGTCCACAAGTTTTCTAGATAATTATGAAGAACATGCCCTCAATAAATATTAAATACACAGATTTGTAAATTTAGAATGCTTATAATCCTTAAAAGGGTGATAAATGTATCAAGTATATGAATTTACAAAATCAAAAAGCTAATAAAAAACATAAGATCATTTGTATATATTAAAGGGTGATAATAGCATATTTATATTTTACAATGAATAAATACTTAACAAATTTTGTATTAATTAATATTGTTTTCAAAAGTTCCATTTCACTAAAACACTTGCAATTTACTAGTAGAATAAAATACCCTTATCAAACATTTGGAATTTGTTGTTTTCCTCTTTCAAAAAACACCTTTGGAATCCTCAGTAAATAGGAAGTGTGTTAATAATGTGCATTTGATGCAGTGGAAGAAAAAAAATTAAAAAAAAAGGGTAAAATGAGAATAATACATTAAATATTCCATTGAAATATATACTGCCTCAGTTATTTTGGAACGAATCTTTTTGGCAACTGCCTCAATTATTTCGGAACAGAGGGAGTAATTTTCTTGTGTAATTATAGTGTTCGAAGGTGTTTCGTGGTGTAAAAAAAATGCACCTAAATTTATGTTTAATGTTTCATTTTCCGCGCGTTCTGATAAATGTATTCTTTAATCCGCTACTTGTATAATGCGACTGTTTCGTAAGTCTTATGTGCGCATTTGATCACGAGATATGGTAGTGCCAAGCGACCTATGACCATTTTAGCCTTGCCTATGGTTTGAGTCGTTACAATTTCTGTTTTAGCCTTGTTGGCTGGCTTTTGCCGGTGTTAACTCCGGATCTTTGTTGTATCTCTTCTGCGGTAATCCGGTGTTTTTTTTTTATGTTTTGTAACGCCCCGTTCCCGGACACCGAGTCCTTATCCGGAAAAGGAACGTTCGGCACGTATAAAATAAAAGTAAATTCATTTTATACGTAAGCCTCTACTATGTCGCATCAAATGAAAGCAAAACGGAAGCAAAACTCGGGTATATTTTTTTTTTTCAACGTCTAAGAATAGAAACAAGAAATTCTAAAGATAGAAATGTAAATTATTACATTGGAAAAGTACGAAATCCCAAAAGACAGTACGTAGCAACCAAAAGAAACCAACAGTCTACCTCAGAATCATTACAAGAGCCACCAAAGAAAAAATAAAGAAAGAAACATTCTTGAAACTTCAACGAGCGCTTCACACGTCGTCGTCAAAACTCTCCTCGAACACCTATTCGTCTTCTCACCCCAAACACATAAAAGAAAATGCATTCGAGGTAAGTACAATGTACTCCAGCAAGAAAGAGAAGCTATGAAACCAAAAGAAATTATAAGGAAAGATATTTAAGTCGTTTATTTGGTTATAAGAGACCGACTCAATCTAGGGTTCACTTCATGCTCATCAACATGTTGTGACTAATCTGTTTCTAACTTAACCTATCTATGTTACAACCGCACTCAAGGGCACTACAAGATCCCCAAGCAGAGTCCTCTGTACTTAGGGTCTTTGACTCTGAGTTCTTCTACCTTGGGAACACTCTTTTGCAACATATTAGTGGATCACACCAATATCCACGAAGTCTAGAAAGGTAGACTCGATAGCACGCACACCTCACAGAGTCCCTCCGCACTTAGGGTCTTTTTGACTCTACGAAGTTCTTCCACCTTCAGAGAGGTAGCACATGCATCGCGATTTAGCTCTGGTGCCCAGCCAAGAGAGACATGTTGTTTAATCTTTTACTAGTCACATACGTTGTTTATTAGGTTATTAGCTAGCCAACCTAAGTATTTTCAAGTATTCTCCCTCACACAACTACTCTCTTCTTAGACCACTAGACACGGACAAGTCCTAGCACATACACAGCCAATGATGAACCCTAATTCATCAAAGCACAAGCCTATCATGCTCTTCCGACGGATCCGAACTTCAACTCCCTTTAAGAGTACATTCGGTGTTTTAAGCGAACGAATCAGAAGCTCAATTCAGGCTTGTCTAGGTTTATACCATTTTAACATATCATGTATAAAGGTTTCATAAAGATAAATCATGTTTATAAGGCTGAACAACAACCCACAAGGAAACAGTGACAAAACCAGCTAGACGCCCGTTTTAAAGGCATGGACGCCCGTCTGAACATTACTGGACGCCCGTCCAAAAGCTGGACGCCCGTCCACCTAAAACAGTATCAATCCTGAATGTAAATTAGCACCTCAGACGCCCGTCCGGATAGGCCAGACGCCCGTCTGAGATTCGACCTAAGCGGACGCCCGTCCAGAGAACCGGACGCCCGTCCACCTGGGTTCGACCAAAACCCTAACTTCATCATCATGCGATTACCAGATCGTATTTCAACTAAAAACCAGCAAAAACAGCACAGAAACACAGCAAACTTATATCCAAACATGCCATGATACTTATAGACAAAACTCAACCCATCAACACATCATTCTAGCACCAACTACAACCTACATTTGCATCTAACCTTATAAAAGCAAGGAGATCATAGGATTTATTTTCCTTACCTTAAAACAGCATTAAAATCGAACCAAAACCAAAGAAAAGCGCAACTTTGGCAACCAAACCGGTATCCAAACGTAGTCCTCTTCTCAACGATTCCAAAACTTGATTCCGATGCGAAAGCGGTTAACTCCTTCTCTCGAAAATGAGAAAACTCTTGTCTCTCCTCTTTCTCTCTCACGGCCAGAGGATGGGTTTAGGGTGTTTCAAATCCTGATTTGTGATTAACAAAGGGGTTAGGTCATTGTTATTATCCGTTTAAATACCTACTCCCAAAACTTAGGCTTTTCCTTATATGCCCCTTTTATAAAAAAAAACTGATCTTTCCTTTATTTATATATATACATAACTCAAGATACATATATATAAAACACCAATTATTTAACTCGAATAAAGGAAAGCGAATCCAATATTTCGTTTTTCGCAAAAGACACGCTGCGCTTTTCCGAAAATCGGAATATTACATTCTCCCCTTAAAAGGAGTTTCGTCCTCGAAACTAGAACATACAGTAAATCCCCAAACTCTTAGAACTCACTAAGCATGTCGCTTTCCACTTCCCAAGTTGCCTCCTCGGGTGAATGATTGCTCCATTCGAACTAACACCAAAGGGATCATCCGTCTCTTAATCATCTTTTCTTTCCGGTCCAGGATCTTGATAGGTCTCTCGTCATATGCAAGGTTATCTTGTAAGATTTCTGGGTCAACCGTAGTTTCCACATCCTTCTTAGTCAGACATTTCTTCAACATCGAAACGTGAAACACATTATGGACTCTCGACATTGATTCTGGCAACTGAAGCTTATAAGCTAACGTCCCAACTCTCTCCAAAATCTCAAAAGGTCCAACATACCTTGGACTTAGCTTTCCTTTTTGTCCAAAGCGTTTCACTCCTTTCATCGGTGAAGCTCGGAGGTAAACTCTATCGCCGACTTCAAACTCAAGAGGTCTTCTTCTAACATCAGCCCAACTTTTCTGTCTGTCTTGAGCTGCCTTCAGATTCTTCTTGACCAACTGAACCCTTTCCTTTGCTTGTTCTACCATTTCAGGCCCTGTGATCTGTCTCTCTCCGACTTCATCCCAAAACAATGGCGTGCGACATCTTCTCCCATACAACGCTTCAAACGGCGGCATGCCTATACTCGTGTGAAAACTATTATTATAGGCAAATTCTGCTACCGGAAGGTAGTCATCCCATGATCCGCCTACCTCCAAAACGCAAGCTCTCAACATGTCCTCGAGTGTTTGGATGGTCCTCTCAGACTGTCCATCTGTCTGAGGATGAAAAGCCGTGCTCAAGTCCAACTTAGTCCCGAAGGCTTCTTGCAAGCTCTTCCAAAACCGACTTACAAATCTCGAATCACGGTCTGAAACTATCGAGATTGGAACTCCATGTAGCTTCACTATGTTGTCCAGATATAGTGTCGTCATCTTCTTTAATGGCATGTCAACCTTGTACGGTAAGAAATGGGCGATTTGGTCAATCGCCCACGATTACCAAATTGCGTCGTGTCCGCCTCTTGTCTTAGGTAATCCGGTGATGAAGTCCATTGTGATCTTATCCCACTTCCATTCCGGGATATCCAATGGCTTAAGCATTCCACCGGGTCTTCTATGCTCCGCCTTAACCTTCTGACATACATCACACTCGGCCACAAACTTGGCTATTTCCACTTTCATCGGAGGCCACCAAAATCTTTTCTTTAGGTCTCTCAGACATTTTAGTAGCACCGGATGAACCGCAAAAGCTATCCTATGTGCTTCTTCCATAATTCTTTGTCTCAAGTCGCCAACGTTAGGTACACATAGACGATCCCGATACCACTGATTTCCACTTTTATCCAACACGTAACCAACCGTAGGCTTCTCTAAAGCAACACGCTTCAAGTCCAACAAAACCGGTCTTCGCCTTGCTTCCCCCGAATATCATCCATCAACTCGATCTTGCTAAACAACGGTGCCAAAGCGCGGTCTTCAATCTGATCAAGCTTCGATTTCCAACCCATCAAACCTTTCGCCATTACTCTCAACACTGGAAGCCGCAAACACCGGTTTCTCGCTCAGAGCATCCGCCACTACATTCGCTTTACCGGATGGTACTGAATGTCCAAATCATAGTCCTTAACGAACTCTAACCATCTCTCTACATCTCATATTCAGGTTCTCTTGTGTGAAGAAATACTTTAAACTCTTATGGTCGGTGTAGATCCTTGCTTTAACCCCATATAAGTAATGCCTCCAAGTCTTTAAGGCAAATACTACCATTTGCCAACTCTAGATCATGTGTCGGGTAATTCTTCTCATGTACCTTCAATCGCCTAGATGCATAAGCTATCACTTTTCCTCCTTGCATCAACACACAACCCAAACCCCGTCCCGAAGCATCCGTGTAGACATCATAGTTATCAAAAATCTCCGGAATCGCTAACACCGGTGCCGTAGTCAACTTACTCTTCAAGGTATGAAAGGCCTTATCACACTCATTAGTCCATTCAAATTTCACATTCTTCTCGTGTCACCTGGTGAGTGGAGTAGCTATCTTGAAAAATCTTGTACGAACTTCCGGTAGTAACCACCAACCCAAGAAAACTTCTTATCAAAGCGTGGTAGGTTTAGGCCAATTCTCAATCGCCTCGATCTTTGCCGGATCAACTTGAATGCCATCTCCGAAATGACATGACCCAAGAAACTCACTCGATCCAACCAAAAGTCACACTTAGAAAACTTTGCATACTGGCGATTCTTCTTGATTGTGTGTCCAACACTATCCTTAAGTGTTCCTCGTGTTCCTTCTCATCCTTAGAGTAAACTATGATATCGTCTATGAACACTATCACGAACTTATCCAAGTACGGCATGAAAACTCGCCGCATCAAATCCATAAATGCGAGATGGAGCATTAGTGAGTCCAAAAGGCATGACAAGGAACTCATAATGTCCATATCTCGCATCGAAAGCCGTCTTGGTATATCTCGCTATCTTAACCTTCAATTGATGATATCGGACCTCAGTCGATCTTGGAAAACACCTTCTTACCCCTCGCAGAATCGATTAAACAGGTCATCTATCCTTGGTAGGGATACTTATTCTTGATGGTAAGGTTGTTCGATTGCTCTGTAGTCGATACACATTCTCATGTCGCCATCTTTCTTCTTCACGAACAAAACAGGGCTCCCCATGGCGCAGGTATCTTGGGCTGAATTATGTTCCTTTCAAGCATATCTTTAAGTTGAGCTTTCAACTCCTTTAATTCAGCCGGTGCCATTTCGTAAGGTGCTTTAGCAAATCTGGTGCCGCTCCCGGTAACAAATCGAATTTCAAACTCTATCTCTCGTCCGGCATGTTTCCGGTAACTCTTCCGAAATACCTCGGGGTATTCCTCACTATGAGTCTCCTCGAACTTAGGCCTCACTTGTTCCACGCCCATTGCATACAACAAGGAGCCTTCACAACCCTTCCGACAAGCCCTTACCGCTTAACCGATATGATCGGATGTTTCTTCTTACTCGGCTTGTACACATTCCTTGATACGCCTTGTCCGATTTCCGTGTACTTTAAAATCACTTTCTTCTCTTTCAAATTCCAAGTGTACATAATTCTCGGATAGCCAATCTATTCCGAGGATTACATCAAAATCCGAAAAGTCCAAAACTGTAAAGTTGCTCTTACATCGATAAGGTCCGACTCGAACTTCCACTTGTGGTATCATTCTAGTTACCCTTGATACCTTCCCTAACGGCGTAGTTATCTCCAAAGTGTTCCTTAAAGGTTCTGAAGGTAAATCCAACTTCTTAGCTACCTTGGTTGACACAAAAGTATTTGACGCTCCCGTGTCAAACAAAACCTTGACCACTAGGTTTTCTAACATTATCGCATCTAGTATGCATATTCATTTATTTAAATATAGTTACAACATGAATAATCACGCTATAAAATATCTTAATAGAAGAATAAAACCATAACATGGTACCGAAAAATAACGTCATCCTCTGGTTCCACAAAATTGGCATCCATTTGCAAAAACTCGAACCGGTCGGCTCGGGCCGCTCTCCCGCTACCTTGGCTCGAACCACTCTTGTTTCCTCTGTTTGGACACGCTCTAGAAAAGTGTCCTTGCTCACCACAAACGTAACAACCGTTACTACTCTGCTGCACTCTCTCAGTATGATTTTCGTTGCACTTGGGGCAAAGTGGTGGCCTGCTCGAGCCTTAGCTGCTTTGTAGGAGCCGTAGTCTTCTTGGTCGCTTCTTTGTGGCGCGCCCCTATAATCGCTTTGACTTGTCCCAAAAATTCTCTTATTATCAACAACCATCTGTAGCTCTCTTCCGAAAGTTTCGACTTCCAAGGCTTTATTCATCAACTCGCCATATTCCTTGCCGTGAATCCTAGCATGCCCGATCGAATCTCGTAGGCCAACCCATCCTTATAGAGGGCCATCTTTCTCTCTTCTACCTTCATCAATTCCGGATAGAACCTTCCTAGCTCATTGAACTTATTAGTATATCTTTGGGCCACTGCCAGGTGATTACCTTGCTTGTGCTTCAGAATTGACTTGCTTTATCTCGCTTGAATCAGAATCGGGAAGTACTCATTATAAAACATCGTCTTGAACCCTTCCCAACCGTTACCTTACCGTTGTTGCTTTGGATGGCATCAATCCATGCTTGCTTCGCTCCCAACATAAAGCGATCGCTATTGTGCTATTTACATCTCAGGAACATGTATGTTCTACAAGCTTTCTCGAATCCCTTATCCACTCCTTTGCTTTAGAATGCTCCACATTACCAAAGAAGTTCTCAACTCGATTTCTCCTCAATCTCAGATACCAATCCACCGGTGTGTGTTCAAAAGCCGGTCTAATCGGGTGGGTGAACCGGAGGGTAACCGAAAGATACATGCGGTTGATACTGCTAGCGATGTTGAGGATGATGTGGGATTACTTGAGGCTCATTCGGATACGGATAGTACCTCGATAAAGACCGATCTTTGTTGAGGTCGCCGATAACCAAAGGGTGGATGACCGACGCCTTGCTGGTGGTCAAAGCGTGGTGAAGGTGGTACTGTAGGTTGAGGAACATGACCTACATGAGGAGGGTAAAAGACCTGCTGCTGCTGAGGATACACTGGAGGATAAGCACTAGATGGTGGTGGATACACATTGGTCACTGGTGGTGGCGCACTAATCGGTGGAATGTCGCCTATTACAGTGACACGAATAGGTGCTTGTCCAGGCTCTCCATAAATGTAGTTATATCTTGGCGGTGGTCGGGGTGGCAGATTCTGATGCGGCCTCGGTGACCCATATTGTTGAGACCTTGGTGTAGGTGTGGCTGTATGGGGTGGTGGTGAAAGACTCAAACGAGGCGAAGGATTATGCCTCACAAATCCGCCCCCTACTACGGGCACTGGGCTCCTCGCCTTGACTAACCCCGAGCTCCCACCCACGAACGCGCCTCCTTGTCGTTACCATGCTGAAAGATCAAGAAAACCAGATGTTACTAAAGATCTAAAGAAACTTATCTTAAGGAAAGGAAGTCTAAAGAACGCTAATTCTCTGATACCAACTGTAACGCCCCGTTCCCAGACACCGAGTCCTTATCCGGAAAAGGAACGTTTGGCACGTATAAAATAAAAGTAAATTCATTTTATACGTAAGCCTCTACTATGTCGTATCAAATGAAAGCAAAACGGAAGCAAAACTTGGGTATATTTTTTTTCAACGTCTAAGAATAGAAACAAGAAATTCTAAAGATAGAAATGTAAATTATTACATTGAAAAGTACGAAATCCCAAAAGACAGTGACGTAGCAACCAAAAGAAACCAACGATCTACCTCGTAATCATTACAAGAGCCACCAAAGAAAAACAAGAAAGAAACATTCTTGAAACTTCAACGAGCGCTTCACACGTCGTCGTCAAAACTCTCCTCGAACACTGTTCGTCTTCTCACCCCCAAACACATAAAAGAAAATGCATTGAGGTAAGTACAATGTACTCAGCAAGAAAGAGAAGCTATGAAACCAAAAGAAATTATAAGGAAAGATATTTAAGTCGTTTATTTGGTTATAAGAGACCGACTCAATCTAGGGTTCACTTCATGCTCATCAACATGTTGTGACTAACTGTTTCTAACTTAACCTATCTATGTTACAACCGCACTCAAGGGCACTACGCAAGATCCCTCAAAGCAGAGTCCCTCTGTACTTAGGGTCTTTGACCTCTGAGTTCTTCTACCTTGGGAACACTCTTTTGCAACATATTAGTGGATCACACCAATATCCACGAAGTCTAGAAAAGGTAGACTCGATAGCACGCACACCCTCACAGAGTCCCTCCGCACTTAGGGTCTTTTTGACTCACGAAGTTCTTCCACCTTCAGAGGTAGCACATGCATCGCGATTTAGCCTGGTGCCTAGCCAAGAGAGACATGTTGTTTAATCTTTTACTAGTCACATACGTTGTTTATTAGGTTATTAGCTAGCCAACCTAAGTATTTTCAAGTATTCTCCTCACACAACTACTCTCTTCTTAGACCACTAGACACGGACAAGTCCTAGCACATACACGACCAATGATGAACCCTAATTCATCAAAGCACAAGCCTATCATGCTCTTCCGACGGATCCGAACTTCAACTCCCTTTAAGAGTACATTCGGTGTTTTAACTAAACGAATCAGAAGCTCAATTCAGGCTTGTCTAGGTTTATACCATTTTAACATATCATGTATAAAGGTTTCATAAAGATAAATCATGTTTATAAGGTTGAACAACAACCCACAAGGAAGCGTTGACAAAACCGGCTAGACGCCCGTTTTAAAGGCATGGATGCCCGTCGAACATTACCGACGCCCGTCCAAAAAGCCGGACGCCCGCCCACCTAAAAGCGATATCAATCTCGAATGTAATTAGCACCTCAGACGCCCGTCCGGATAGGCCGACGCCCGTCTCGAGATTCGACTAAGCGGACGCCCGCCCGAGAACGGACGCCCGCCCACCTGGGTTCGACCAAAACCCTAACTTCATCATCATGCGATTACGGATCGTATTTCAACTAAAAACCGGCCAAAAATAAATGTAAACACGGCAAACTTATATCCAAACATGCCATGATACTTATAGACAAAACTCAACCCATCAACACATCATTCTAGCACCAACTACAACCTACATTTGCATCTAACCTTATAAAAGCAAGAGATCATAGGATTTATTTTCCTTACCTTAAAAAGCATTTTTAAAATCGAACCAAAAACCAAAAAAGATCGCAACTTTGGCAACCAAACGGTATCCAAACGTAGTCCTCTTCTCAACGATTCCAAAACTTGATTCCGATGCGAAAGCGGTTAACTCCTTCTCTCGAAAATGAGAAAACTCTTGTCTCTCCTCTTTTCTCTCTCACCCTTGAGGATGGGTTTAGGGTGTTTCAAATCGATTTGTGATTAACAAAGGGTTAGGTCATTGTTATTATCCGTTTAAATACCTACTCCCAAAACTTAGGCTTTTCCTTATATGCCCTTTTATTAAAAAAATCGATCTTTCCTTTATTTATATATATACATAACTCAAGATACATATATATAAAACACCAATTATTTAACTCGAATAAAAGGAAAGCGAATCCAATATTTCGTTTTTCGCAAAAAGACACGTCTGCCATTTCCCGAAAATCGGAATATTACATGTTTTTTATGTGGTTTTAGTCCAGATTGGTGCTGGGGTGTAGTCCGACCGGGTGTTGCTGGTTAATCCAACCAGGTGTTGCTGGTTAATCCAACCAGGTGCTGGTTGTTATCGGTTGGTCTCGTTATTTATTCCGCTGTTTGTCCAGTTTGTTATATAAGCTTTTGTATTTTGAGAGGGAAAAAAAAGGGAAAAGACGCGGGGCCACAAATGGAGCTGTGTAGCGGGCTGAGGGGTGCTAAGCCCACCCAACCCAAAATCATTTTACTTATTTGAGCACTCGCATCAGTGTCTCTTAACAAATTCTCTGCTTTACAGACTCAACCACTACTTTTTCTTACTTTACAGAATCTCTACAAATAGTCAATTGTATCAGAATCTCTACTATATGCATTAGAATAACTACAACCCATTAAAAATAAGATATATTCCCACACAAGATATATATATATATATATATATATATATATATATATATATCATATAGTTAGTATACTATTAAATTTGCATGTTTGGTCGTCCGGCTTTTTTATGACGCTTTGTCGTTCGGCTTTAGCGACGTTTTGGCGTCATTATACCAAAATTTTTGTCTTTTCCTTTTTTTTGGTTAGGTAAAAGCGAAGTCGTATGATTTGATACGGTGTTATCACATCAACGTGTTTATCACTAGGGTTTTTATTTGAAGCATTGAATTCTCTCGATTCGAGTTTGGAAATTTTAATTGTGTTATTATGTATTTTCTATAGATAATCAAACTCTGGTTTGACTTTTTATGCACGAAGGTGCATTTCGATTTTCGAAATTTTTGGTTAAGTAAAACAAAGTCGTATGATTTGATACGGTGCCACAAAAACTACTAGAAAATAAAATATTGTAAAAATTAGATAAGGAATGAGAATGTTTCATTCGATCATGATACATAAAAGATACATAAAAATAAAAACGAGATCCAACTCCCATTTATCTTACTTATCCTTCGGTTAATTTACTTTGATAAAAGATAAGAAAATGAAAATCTTCCGAACCTTTTCTTTTTTATTTTTTTATTAGTATTAGTTAGGGTTAAGTCGATACATAATAATAATATTACATATTAACAATTCATTTATTCGAGTTTGGGAAATTTTAATTTTGTTATTATGTAGTTTTATTGGTTCACGAAACTCTGGTTTGACCTTTTTGCACGAATGTGCATTTTGATCTTTGATTTTTCCCCACATGTAACCTTTCTTGCTGCAACACGCATGATAGCGTCACCTCTAAATGATGTTTTAAATATTTTTCAGCGTTCAAGTAGGTTGATATCTTCTTTATTTTCTTTAAAGTAAATTTATTGTGACATAAAACTATAATCTACAAGATAAAAAAGTGAGACAGCTGCAGATAGCGCTGCCTCTACTAGTATATATATATATATATATATATATATATATATATATATATATATATATATATATATATATATATACCTATTTATAATAAGCAGTTGAGAAATGCGAAAGAAGGTGTACACGTCGACTGCATTTCCATTTAATTCCCGCCTGGGCTTATGTTCAGGCCCATTAAAAGAAACAAAATATGTAGCCCAGCAAAATGGCCAATTAAGGGTATGCGCCTTGTCATTTTCTCCAGATAAATACTATAGCTACCGCTCTGCTACTTCAGTGTAGAGAGTGGAGGTTTTTCATTTACCAGAAGCCGAACAGTTTGGTAGCTCAAATCTTCATACATTTAACTTCATCTGAGTGCGATTCGTCCTCGTTTTGGTCTTCTGAAGCGGAGAAATGGCCCGAAAAGCTAAGCTTTCTGACCGCAGAGGTACATTTTTCGTCTAATTTCCTTTTGCGGAAGTGTTAATATGATGGCATTTCTCAAGCATTTAGGTTAATTAGCTGGAAATGTTTTTTCTTCTGTGCTGTATGTGATGTTTTCTTCTTGTTATTTCTAAGTTGGTTCAAATTTTGATATAATGATGCTTGCAGATCATACCCGTGTGGATGAGCCGGAATATGGGAGACTTGTTGACGAGGACGATGATGATGAAGACGGTACTAAAGCTTTTTAGGCTTTTTCCCCATATTTTTTCAAGATAATGGGGGTTTTAGGGGTTTGTTGCAGTGAGGGGAGGTTGCATGTTGGGATATGAGTAGAATTTTGATGATAATTTGTGTGTTCTTGCTTGTTTAGGGTTTGTCATTTGCAGTTCGGGGGAGATTTGGGGTCTGATTTCTTTCTTTCTATTAGCTGGATCCCTTTTTTTTCTCTCTCAAAAGAGAAGTTGCAAATGTTTTATTGGGATGTGGGCTAAGGATTACTAATTGATATTGCTCAAATTTTGCTTGAGGTTTAATTTTTATTTTCCAGTACAAGGTCTTTTTTTTTTGGTAATGGTAGGGGGGGGGGGAGGGGAGGGGAAGCTAGAGGCTTTGCATGTTGGAGCGGGAACAAGATTTTGGTGAGAATTTGTGTTGTTCTCATACTTTTTAAAGGTTTGTAATTTGTGTTTGGGGATTTAAGATATTTGAGGCGCTGATATGTGTGTGGCCTTAAGGTTTCTGCTTGATTGCTGAAAATTTTGCGTAAGGGTTTATTTTGTATATTTTCCCCCGTTCAGTAATACGGTAATTTTTGTGTTAGTGTGGGGACCGGGGGTGGGTAATAGATTCTGTTCGTAAAATCTGCTGGAGGTTTATACATGAATCTACGAGCCTCGCCTTAACTCTTTGTTTTGTTTTGTAATCTTTTCGTATGAAGTCAAATACTTGTAACGAGAAAGATTGTGTGGGGAATAACTTTCCTTGAATGGGAACCGGATCTTATAAAACTTCAGTTGTAGTTTCGTTTAAAGGTGTAATTGTATAATTGTATTATTATTATTATGATGGTGATGATTGTTATTGTTATTGTTATTATTATTACTATCATCACCATTATTATCACTATTATTACTATCATTAATAGTGGAAGCCGATGTTTAGTGGATTTTATATTTTTGTTCTTTAAAATGTTTTGTGCTGCTGCTTTTGTCTGGCCAGACGATGATCAGGATCAGTTTGAGGATGATGGTTTCATTAATGATGACATCGATGGAGAAGAGGACGAGGACGATGAAGACATTGGAGGTGGAAGACACAAGAAGCGCAAGAAAATTAAAAGGTGTTTTTCTTTTTTCTTTTTCCTTTTCTTCTTCCAATCTTTCTTGTTTCCTTTCTACATCCGGGCGTGTTATGTGATACCCGATGATTACCTTGACAAATTGATGTTTGTGTATCATGTAATAAATTCTGAAAAGGCATTTGCCTTAGACGAGGATGACTATACGCTCCTTGAGGAGCAAAACATCAGAGTTACCAGACCAAAGCCTGTAAGTTTCCTGTTTTCTGGTTAGGCCTACGTTACTTTTACCTTTCTTTTTCTCCTTCTTATGACATCCAATGCTTTTGCATGCATAACTTGAGCATTTCTTGGCAACACTAGGTAACTCCAAGTTTAAGCGGCTGAAGAAAGATTGAAGGGATAAAACAGAAGGTCCACACCATTTAACTTGATTGCCTTAGTTGTATCTTCCATTTTTTTTTCCAACTCAAATCATTTCATTGCTTCTCCACAGAACACAAGGTACTTTTAGCTCAAGTGGATATAATAACTAGATCCCCTAGATATCAATTAATTTTACTTAACTTCACAGTTCTCCAAATCCTGGATACATCATGATTCTCATGATGATATCTTAAACAATATTCACCAGGCCCTCTCCTACTGCACACAGAACCTACTATTCCTTTCCTTAATGTTTTATAATGATCGTTGAAAATGTTCCTTCTGACATAATTGGGCATTCACTAGAAAACATCATGGAAGAAGAGCCCAAATGTGATGTGCATGATGGAAATGAGATGAGTGATTTCATTGTGGATGATGATGACATCGACACAAATGAAACTTTAAGGTAATCCTTCGTTGCAATTCTGCTAATAAAATTAACTATCCCATGACATATCATTTCATGTTTGCAGAAGGAAGAAGCTGAACAAAAATAGGTCCATGCTATCACCTGGAGTTTCATCCTCTGCCCTGCTGGAAACTGATGACGATTCTGATGGGGTTCCGAAGCAGCAAAAGAAAAAGCAGCATAAGCACGGTTTGGTCAATAGTGGAAGCTCTGGTGTATCCGGAGACAGTACTGAAAGTATATTAGCTGACAAATTTGAACCTATCATTGCCTCTGAGAAGTATACTACTGCGAAAGATGATCAGACCCGGGAGATAGGTGTTCCTGAGAGAATGCAGGTTCTTGAACATCTTAATAGTATTTTGGTTTTCTGGTTTCAAATTCTATTGTCTTCTTTTGTCAATATGTATCTGCTATTCAGTAGATATTAGAGGAGATCACAGGTCCTCTACCAGCATATGAGAATATCATTGAAGAGGAGAGCTCCTGGATTTACAATCAGCTCATTAATGTTACATTGCCATTGTTGGGGAAAGCACATTCTACAGACATGGATGGGAATCAGCAGCCAAATGACAAAGATAACCTGCTACATAATATCACAAAGTTCTTGGAGTTAACTCATGCACAGAAGTTAGATGTAGGTAACATCTTTTAAGTAGAATTGAGGCAATTTGAGATACTGCATACTCACTTAGATTTGTTTTTTTTTTTTTTTTTTGGTTTCCTTTTCTGGTAGGTTCCTTTTATTGCTATGTACCGGAAAGAGGAGTGCTCAAATCTTTTGGACGATCCAGAGGGGCATGTAGCTGAAAATGATGATCAGATCGATTCTGTAAATGCGCCTAAACTTAAGTGGCACAAGGTATGTAATATGGCCCTTACTGTATATTTTTTTGTGGTCCGTTTAACTAATGGAAATGGTGAATACTGCAGATTCTGTGGGCCATTCAGGATTTAGACAAGAAATGGGTCCTTCTTCAGAAGCGAAAGAATGCTTTGATCTCATACTACAGAAAACGTTATGAAGAGGAGAATGTGATGGGTGGATTGGATGAATATGTACAGTCTCATGGACTTGTAGCTGGATTGGATGAATATCCACACTACAAGTCCATTAATGATGACTCGTTAGTGAAAACCAGCTACTTGCTTTTCTTTTTATGAGAATTTTTGTGCAATAAGTAAAGTGGAAGATAGAGAGGAAAATGTGATGTCTCTTAGTCAAAAATTGGACAAGTAGTGTGGGCTGTGTGGCTAGCAATGCTAATTGGTACTAAGATTGTGTTTTATTAATGATAAAAGCATAAATCGATGAGTCTTTTTGTTTGAAACTCACTCAAGATTTCTTCCACTCATGGCAGGCACTGATTGATTCATGGACTGTGCCATTCCTTGATGCATTCAGTAAATGTGAGAAGGCTCGATTGTTAGAGGTATAGCAACAATGTATGCATTCAGGGACTTTATTTTAAGTATATTTACGTGATTTGATATATTAATATAATGTTGAAGCTAAACTGTAACTGCATATGTGATTGCGAAAAATCAACAGCAGGTTTCCTTCATAGCCTCATGGTTACTGACACGTGGACCGATTAAGAGGTTGCTTCTTCGAATTATGAGAAAATCTAGCCCAAATGACAAGAGGGATGCATTACAGAGACAAATTGTCTATTCATTTGGTGATCATTATTATTTCAGGAAAGAGCTCAAAATACTCAACCATTGAGTTGTAAGCAAGGGGTGAAAATGTCCAACTTTGGTTATCCATGTTTTGATGCCATTCTATTCTCACAGGTTCAAAAATCGTCTACTACAGAACATGAGAAGGGTTTCAACTTTGATGTTAGGCTCATGCAAGGTGGATAAATCTGATTAGAACTTCTTGTTATAAATCTCCCAGATTTCTTTTATATACCACATTGATTGTTTTTGGATACATTGAAGTAAATTGTCAGTTTATCAGGTAATATACCGCAGATAATTGTCTGAGACTATCAGGTAATAGTTGATCGTTATGCCTTGCTATTAAAATCCTACTATTATCATGTAGTATTAAATAAACCTCTTTTGCTTGTAATCGTACTGTTGAACTATCAGCCTTGGCTGCGACATCAATATGATGTATGCTTAGCATATTACAAACTATTACCACCTATAGTGGTAATAGTATAATAATATCTTTTGTTGTATAATATGTTGGGACTTTCAAAACGATCAACGTTCGATGTTGTAATGTATTCCTATTCCGTGTTTCATTATTTCATCCTTACTACGTATCCTCGATTTCATATCCACGAGTGTGTATACACACGCCGCGTTGTGCGGCCCCCCCACTAGTATATATATAAGCTTTGGTGGTACCAAGCAAGGCACATAAAGTTTATCAACATGCAATTAATTTTTTTTCTAAATATTTTGAATAATAGTTGAAAAGAGGAAAAAAATTTTGCCTGATTGAAAATATGTAATAAAAGGCATAGGTCACTTAATTAAAAATACATAGAATTTCTTTTTGCAAACAGCAAAGTGGCAACCAACACATCAGCTAAATTCTTAACCTTATCCTTACTATGTAATAAGAAAGGAATTGTGGGGGATTTGTGACACTTGTATTTTTTTATTGGTTACCCGTTTTTACGGTTCATCGGCCCAAAAGCCCAGCCTTTTTTTTTTAAAAAAAATACTGTTCATCGGCCCAACTTTTTCTACTGTTCATCGCCCATGCATTTTACTGTTCATCAATTTTTTTTTTTTTTTTTTTCAATTTTTTTAAAATCTACATATTAGCCTTAATTTAATCTTATTATGTGTGTTGTGCTTAAGATGTATCCGATTTTAATTTAATTACATATTATTTTGCTTTGTGTCTGAATCACACAACTCTCTCGAGATAGACACCAAAATCATTAGTGAGAAGAAAAATGGATCGGAAACAACCCCACGCACTCCTTCTTTTTATTTGTTTTATTTTATATATTTGCATTTATCTATATTTTGAAGCTTAAAGCAGATATAACATTAATATTTTATTACTTCATTCGTTTCTATTTATATGTCGCAGTTGCTGAAATCAATTTTTTTTAATATGTCGTAGTTACATTTCCAATACATATTTTAATATTATTTCCGCTTTTCAATATTATTTTTCAACTTCGTAGGCTCATTTACTGTTCATCGGATTTTAATTTTTTTTTTCCCAGATTTCTTTTTCAATTACTATGTCGCGTTTGAGAAAATACATAAATTAAAAAAGTGATTAAGCCCCTACCCTCTACCCTCTACCTCTTCCTTTCCTCTTTCTTTTGATCTATTAACCGTCTCGATTGCCGAAGGGAGATCGACGTAAAATGTTTTATTTTTCATTGTTGCGCTTAAAAATTGCGTTCTGAACGGTTCGTTACATGCTACATTTCTTCGTATTTAATATCGTCAAATAAGTTCAAACTTATATCATGGGCACGCCGTTAGTTAGTTTAGTGTGGATAAAGGCCAATTTTTACTAATACCATGGTAAATGTATTTTATTCATGAGTGTTAAATGTAGTTTGGAACTTTTGTTTTTTGTATCAGGTGTCCATGTAAGTAAGTCGAAAACATTTGCTTTCCGTGTTAGGTGCCTATTTAATTAAGGTTAAAAAATTTAGCATTGTTTTGATAGTTAGGTTAAAACATTTAGCACTAGCCTAAAAACCCGTGCATCATGCACATGTATGAAAAATTACAAAGTGGTGTAAAAATCAAACAATTTATCACAAAAGTAAGATAAAGATACTACTACAAATTGTATAAATATTCATTGATTTTGCCTCATTGTCAAATCTTAATTTGGTTTTTCCATGTAATATAAGTTTTAAGAAAATTTAACACATAATGTGCTCATTCCTATCTAAAAAATTAATGTGTAAGACCACACTATAATACAACCCTATCCTAGATGTAGGCATGGCTAAAACAGTTGCCTTATTGTCATCATGTGAAATGATTGATATCGGAATGCTATGTATAATAACTTAATTTTATCATTTACTATATTATATGTAGTCAAATTGTATGATGTTGCACAATCCTTTTCTAATAGGATTGCACATTTACTGGGATGTGGCATATTCACACACACTATTTTCTATTCTACTTTAACAAATAGTATTTAACTTCATAATTCATGTACACTTAATAGGTTAAATCATATAGCATGGGCCGCACTGTGCTGGGCACGGTGCCTGATCTTACTAGTACTGAATTATGGTGAGATGAAAAAGAACACGTGGAGGAAAGATGGAAGTGATCATAGATAATCAACAAAAGTTGAATGTACAGATCTTGTGAGGATACGGTAGATGTCCAACAAATACTTAAGAATCTGTTGCAACAGACTTAAATAATAGATTCTACCGCAATGACATTTTTTATGGATCTGAAGGCTTACAATCTGTAAAATACAAATTTACTACCATTTACAGATTCTACTGCAAGTGCTCTTAGACAATTAAATTGTTAATGACTCCACATTTAGATGCTAATTTTCCTATGTAATTATAGTGCTCGAAAGTATTTCATGGTGTCAATTGTCAAAAAAAACACACATAATTTTTTTTAGGGAACACACCTAAATTTATGTTTAATATATTATCTAGTCCAACCCACAACTAAATTATACTAATTTAATTATGGGTTGGACTAGATAACACAACACATTGAATACACATATTAAGTATCGAATCGTATGTTTTGTTGTTGTTATTTATGAACTTGTAATATTCCGATTCTCGGGAAAGAGCAGTCGTGTCATTTTACGAGAACGAAATAAACATCCCATTACTCCTAGCAAGTTGTCATAAAAGTAAAAACACGAACTCTGCAAGTTGAGAGCAAAGAGAAAGGCAAAGTTACTTCTTAAAAATTCTAAGTGAATTTTTGGTGGTTTTCAAATCAAAGTAGAGCATTGGAATCGTGAGAAGACGGGAAACATTTTGTCTGCAAGATTTCCAAGTTTCATCAAGGTATGAATTTCGCCCTTTTTGGAAGATCATTGGACATGATCAAGTTTTAGTGTTTCTCTTGGAATAATTCGTAGCCCTAGTTGTTTAGAAACCTTGATCGTAATTGGTTTGTGAATCGATTGTGGATCAAATAGGTTTTGTTGGAGTTTTGGTCAAGGGCTGTAGTTTTCCTTTGAGGTTTGGTGTTGGAATTGCTTGGTAGAAGGTAAGAGATCTTCCTATTGTGTTATTTCAAGTTTTATAAAGTTTGGATAAGTGTTAGAGTTGTTTTGATGCAAGAAATCTTGTGAAATGGTGATTAGAGAAGCGTGTTATGTTATGGCATGTTTAAGTCGGGTTTTTATTGTTGTTTTGCTGTCAAACTTGATGTAGAACACGTTGGAAAGGGTTTGGAATCGTAAAAGTGCAGAAAAACTGATGCTAGGGCTTTTTGGGTCTAATGCGTGCTCACTAGGAGGAATGCGTGCGCATTGCGGGATCAGAGAGTGGGAATCGGATACTGGGGGTTTTGTGCGTGTGCATTAAGTGTGCATGCGCGCGCATTGAGGTCCCATAAGTTAAATTTAGGATTCAGAGAGTTTTGTGCACGCGCATTGAATGGGCATGCATGCGCATTGTCTGAACATGAGCATTCTGAATGTTTCTGGTTGGTCAATGCGTGCGCATTGTTTGGCATGCATGCGCATTGAACCCTGTTTTGGGGTTTAGAGAGTTTTAAGCCCCGAGACCAGTTTTAAATGTTATTTCTTGATCTAATAACACTAAATGAACATGAACAAGCCTTGATTTAGCTTCTGATGCGTTTGGTTCCGGCATCGAATGGATCCTTCATATGAGTTGAAGTTCGGGACCGTCGGAAGAGCATGATAGACTTGTGTTTTGGTGAGTTAGTATTCACCAATGTCTGTGTATATGATAGGGTGTTGTGTCTAGCTAGCTGTCTAAGTGAGGGAGTAGAGCTGCTAAGGTGAGGTTTGCCTTGAAAACTCATAGGTGGTTAGATAATGACTAATAAATACATAATTGTGTAGTAAAAGACTAAATGCCATGTCATTCTTGGTTAGGCACAAGTATCACGATGTGTGCGCGGTCAGTAAAAGTGAACAACTTTACTGGCCTATAAACGGCTGAATGGTAGAGGGACTTCGAACGCGTACACTATCGGGTTAAACCCGTGGCTATCAATGTGATCCACTGATAGGTTGCAAACGATATTTCGTGGTGGATATACACCATGCATAGTGCTCTTGAATGCGGACGTAACATAGATAAACTAAGTTAGAAACGTCTAGTTATGACGTGTTGATGAGCATGAAGTGAACCCTAAATTGAGTCGGTTTATCAATGATAACTCAATATTCGTGTATAGGGCTGTAAATGAGCTGAGCTACTCGTGAGCTACTCGTATTTGACTCGATTCGGTTTTTTTCGAGTTCGAGCTCGAGTCGAGCTACTCGAACAATTAACTGAGCTGATCTCGAGTTTCAAAATGTATTAATCGAGTAGCTTGCGAGCTTAATCGAGCTTGATTAAATAATTATTTAATTAATTAAATTTATTATAAAAATTATTTTTCATAATAAAAAAATATTATTCAAGTCGAGTATTAGACGATTCGAGCTCGATCTTGTCATATTTCATAAAAAATTAAATGAATTTTAGGAAAATAATCGAGCTTACGAGCCGAGTCGAGCTATATCGAGTACTTTGCGAGTCGAGTTTGATCTTGCTTTTTCAGGCTCGATCGAGCTCGAGCCGAGTTTCGAGCCCAAACTTTTTTAGTCGAGTCGAGCTCGATCCCCAGAGAGTATCGACTCGACTCGGCTCGATTACACCCATTCGTGTATCATGCTTTGTATACTTTGTTTAATACAATAGCTTCTATCTTATACTAAGTCCTTTGTACTTATCTCAAATGCATATTTATTTTGTGTTTTTAAGGTTGAGAAGATGAACATGTGGAACCGGAAATCGATAAGGATTTTGAGGACGACATTTGAGGATGTCTCATGTTGATGCCTTCTTTTACTATTTCTGTTAAGTTGTGTAAAACTATGTTGTTGTTTCATCTCTAGACTTTCGTTGTACTTTCTTTTAAGACAAGTTTGTAATTTGTATCCTTTCTTTTAAGTATCGTACCTATGTAAGATTTGAAGATTTCGTTGTAATGAGTTAACCTTTCTATCGTTAAATGTTGCATTTTTATTCCTGTTACTCTTATTCAAAAAAAAAAAAATAAGGAGAGTTTTAAATTGATTAATCTTAAACTCGATACGACGTAGTAGAAATACCAGATATATAATATTGATTTAATTAATAATATACGTGTCGAATATTCTTTTTTTTACGAATATGACTTTATTGTTCTAACGGGACGTAATGTAACTTTTAGAAAAAATTGCATTATACCATGACATTACAAACAATTATATCCACATGAGTAGAAAATCTTATAACAATCGAGTCATTTTTATTGTTAATTTTAAATATTTAAAAAAAATCATAATCCCTTCCAAAAAAAAAAAAAAATCATGATAAAATAACAATGTATGAAATCCGGTCCATCTGAAAAAAAAAATGCTGGCTCCTCGCGCGGTGCAACGGAGCTCTGTCAGTTTTTTCCATGAAAAATATCAAAATGAAGTATTTTTTATTAGTAATATTTTATATATAATAGTGCTTATTCTTTTTTGTCAAGAAAAGTGAAATTGATTTTTATCACAAGTAAAATATCTGTCCATATATATATATAGAGGCTGATTGTCTTTAAAAACAAAGGGTAATGCATAAACGTGCTTTAGTCAAAGCAAAAATATCAAAGTCTGACAACTCATCAGTCAAAGTACTTTATGTTGTTTCTATTAAAAAAAAACAATGTTTGGATTACCTTCTTTTAATTATTATTTTTTGGTTTAATTCGTAAATCCATAACAATTAACATTGACAGATGTAAATGTAGCAAAATCAGCACCTGCATATATATGGTAAGTTGATAATGCAAAGGTTATGGTGCATGGACTGCGGATTAATATGAAGTAAATAAAAAAATAAATAATCTAATATAATTGTTTTTTTGTTTGTTTGAGAAATCTAATATAATTGTTGATTATAGTAATTAATGCAATAATTATAACATTATGAAGTACATAAACATATAAATAATCTAATATAATTGTTGATTACAGTAATGCAATAACTATAACATTATAAAAAAAATGTTTATAGCTAGAGTGATGATAAATTAATGGTAAGAGAAAAATACTAATTAATGCCATATTGATATTTTAAAGACATACATTATTATATTATATAGACGGAATCAAAGAGTTATAATAAATATACATAATGTTTAATCTAGTGATATAGATACAATAAAGAATGTTATATCATGGATTATTATTATTATTATATATTTAAAATATAGCTAGCACTCTCTTTGAGAGTATTATTTGTGTGGAACATGTATCCCTCTCCTTCTCATATTATTCGTGAATGTTTAGAAGACGTTGATTTATATTTCCTTTCAGCTTTCAAAAAAATTAAAAAAATATTGTATTCTCCTATTTTAATAACTATCATTTTGTAAATGAAATATTATTCCAGAATTTGTCATGTTAGTAAAACAATACATGAATTATTTTTTCTTTTCCAATTATTACCTTAATTGTCTCTTCATTAATTCACTCAACAAAATAAAGCATTGAATAAACAAATATGCATCCATATACAACCATAAAAAAGCAAAATATTTATTACCAAGTTTTTATTTGAAAAAGAAAAATTATTTACACTTTTTTTAGGCGGTAAAATAATGATACGTTTTGCTAAGCCTCTGTGCTCTATACATTTCAAAAATGTTAACTAAAATGTTAAAAGGACAGATTTTATCATACAAATGGTATAATAAGAATATATTAAGAGATAGTAATACATAATTACATTATACAATTTCATATTTATTCTTTTTCATTTTATATATCTTTACCAAATAAAATCATATAAAAATAAATAAATATGATATATATTATTTGATACAACATTCGTGAGTCAACTTGTTGATTCATTATACTATTCATCACAACATAACAACCTTCAGAAATTCGGTTCTCACCATCGATATTTATATTTTTTACTCAATAATCGACTTTCTATAGGTCGTTTTGATGTAGTGAAAAAAACTCTCTCCATTCTGAAATAATTGAGGCAGTTGTAAAAAACATACATATTAAGAATGCGAGTTAATGCTTTAATTTGAATGCCAAAATGACTAAAAAAATACATAGTCTATAATTAATATAATGTTGTATTTATTTTCTCATCCATTAATAAATAAGGATGGATGTAGAAAAAACACAATAAATAATATATTGAAAATGTAACTGTCTCAGTTATTGTAGAACGAATATTTTTGACAATTAACTCAATTATTTCGAAACAGAAAAAATAATATACTACCGAATAAAAATGTGGTGGTCCAAATAAAAGCTCCGTTTGTTTTTATTTAATTTTCTTAAGTTTGGTAATGGCCCCCTCCCAAAAAAATAAAAAAAAAAAAAAAATGCCGCTACTTCCAATATTTCGTTTTCGAGTTGGAGTATAAAGATGATATCGTTGAATTAAAAAAAAAAACAAATAAGAAATAACATTTTCGTATTAAATTTGAACTATTTTTCCCCCATCCCGCTCCCTTTGTCTTTGAAATATATACACAAACAGTTGTCACTCTCTGCTCTGCTATTGCTCTCACTCCCTCCTCCCTCGCCCCCACTCTTTCTTCTTCCTCTTCTTCATCAATTTGAAGCCTGCAAACCCTAGCTCTTTAATCGAGGAAGCTCACCTGCTATGCTGCCGAAATCAAATGTAGAATAAAAGCTCAGCTCATTTTCTGTTTCTTTTACGATCTACAGATTTTTCTTTTATTCTTTTTTTTTGGGTATATGATTTTATTTGTGCGTCTGAATTGCAAAGCCGAGATAGTGGGTGTAATGTTTATTTAAGATGAAATGTATTGCATGCTCATTTGTTGAAGGTTTTATGAATTTTTTTTTTTTTTTTTTGTTTTTTTTTTGGGGTTGTAATGCGGTGGAATTTGAAATGTTTGGAGCTTCTTTTTAGAAATTCAATCATTTTGCTTTAAAATGTTTTTTATTTTCTTCTTCCATTTTATCCCCTTTCTTGGGGATGGGTGGATCTGTGAGAGTTACTGTAAAATTTCTTTTATTTTCTTAGGATCCTCTATGTTTCTTGGATTCTTGACTCTCTTTTTTCAAATTTTAATCCTTTTTAAGCTCAGATTGCGTGTAAGAGTCTCCTGGCGCCGTTTTTGTCAGGTGTTCATGTTTATTTTTTAGAAAGAAACTACTGTTATTTCAAAGAAAAAAAAAAGAATGAAAGAAAGAAAGAAACTTGTAAGCGGAGATATTTTGTTTTATTCTTTTCTTTTCTTTTCTTTTTTTTTTTTTTTGTTTTTGTTTTTGTTGCCGCTAAAGAACTGTGCGATGTAATTCTTGAAAGCATATTATTTTCTTTATTTTGTAAACTTTGGTGATTTGGTTGGAAATATTTTTAAGAGCTTAAGAAGAGGTTGCTTTTACTGTTTTTTTTAAAAAAAAATTTAAAATCAAAATTGGATCCTCAAGAATTTTGTGACTAGAACTTTAAACTAAGAAATGTTGAGTCTTTTGGGATACCGATTAGCATTCTTTATTTATTTGAACTTGGGGTAGAAATAGAAAAGCTTGTTATTTGAAACATTTGCTTACTCATTGTGCAGTCCGGAGCTAGTTTCTTGTTTGCAAAAATTGATTTGATTGCTTTAATCTTAGACTTATTTCTGCAGGCTCTTCTTTAGGTCACATTAGTATGAGGAATGCAGCTCTTTAATTGAAGGACCAAGAGTTTGCATTTGTACTCAATGCAGGTTTGTCTTCATGCTTAATTGTGAATCTTACAGTGTACAAGGTTACTGAATCTTTAATATAAAGCCATATTCAATACATGGTCTTTTTTTCTTCTTTCTTTATCCTTAAATATTCTTTTTCAACACTTCTTAGTTCACCTTCATGAGAGCTAACCTCTGCACAAGGAGAACCATGTTAGCTTTGTAGAAAAGGGTATTTGTCTGATTGTCTATTGATTGAATGTATCGAATGCATCATGGTGCTTAAGGTTGTCTGCATCTTATGTTTTAGTTGGTTATCATGTGAATTTCCTCTTGGAATAGATCGGGGGTGCATATATATATCGTCCTAAGCAACGTATTAAAGATAATGCTAGTTTCTTAGAGCGTCTGACCATAATACCATCAGACTCTCTGTTATGGATTGCAGATATTTTTATAGGATGCAAACACATCTTACATCTGAATTTTCATTCTAGATTTGAAAAGTAGTGAAATTCATTTCCGTTATTATGCATATGAAGATTATCGTCTACCTATAGGCTATAGTTGTTAAATAGCTTCATACATTATGATGCAGGTCTAATAGACAGCATACAAGATTGATTGATCCTGTACGCTGTTTTTTCTACAAGACATCATGGGCGAAGAAAATGCAAGCTCCCTACTTGAGAAACCCCCTCTAAGGCTTACTCGAGCTCGAGCAAGAGCCTTGGGTCAGTCAGGAGGATTACCTCCGTTGCACCCTATGGCAAAACATGATGACAAAAGGGCGCCTCGTGCAAACTTCAAAAGAGCAGCATCAGATGAAAACAAACCTCCTATCAGCACCGGTGCTTGTCTTCATAAGAAAAGGGCAGTCCTCAAGGATGTAACTAATGTAATCTTTGAAAATTCTTATTTGAATTGCATTAATGCAAGCAAGGTTCAGGTAAGCTTATTGTCACTCTTACCCTAACAAGGTAGCTTAAGTACAATTACAAACAAATGAGAATTCTGTATAAGATTTAAGCTGAAGCATACTTTATTATTTACACAATGCAATTTTACTTGAGGTATTATATTTTCAGAGCCAGCTAAAAAAACACAACAAGAAGGAATCCTTAAAGGGAAATGCAAAGGTGGTACCTGCTGTTCTCCAAGAGAAGCCTCAGGTTCAGGAAGAGAAAAAAGAGACTATCAATGAAAAGGAGAAAGTAGAGACAGAAAAAGATTTTGTGTTGGCTGAATTATCTGAGGCAAATTTGTCAACTCAACCTACTAAACTTATCACTACAACAGAATTTTTTGTACCAGATAGTATTCCGGCAACAAAGGATTATAATAGCAAGCTTGCTCAGCTCCTGACTCCGTCAAATATCGGTTAGATATTCTGTCTTCCTATTATCTTGTTGTCTGGTCTTATTAACTTACAAGAAGAATGTTAAACTTGCAATTCTTATGGATTACGTAAGAATATGCTTCATTGATCTGCTAGTTGTAGTCTAAATGAAAGAGAATAACAAACAGTAACAGAGAACCTGGTTGGATTTGTGTTCATTAATTACAGTATCTGGTATTAAAGACCGTTAAGCTTGTATGGCAGAATAATTCTGCCTGTGGAACAAAGGCCGAATCTTTACAGAACCCTTTGAAGTTAATGACCAAGTGCAAGTGAAGGGGTTGAGACAATTGTTTGCCTCATTATTCTTCACAATATAACTTTTTCTTGGGGTGGGTGATTACTTGAAATTTACTTGTATCAATGTAAAAAACTCATAATACTGAACATCTGCTTAAGGTTGTTGGCAACAAAATAACCATATGTCAATTTGTTTGAAGTCTGAAATTGAAATTCTTTTATACATCTTACTGTTTACACGATGAAGTAGCTTAATCTTGTTCAGCTGTATGGTGCAGAAGAAAACAGGCCTTATGAAAAAGATGAATGCTCAGACAGGCTTCGTGTGTTAGACATCGATTCAAAACATAAAGATCCTTTGATGTGCGCAACATATGCCCCTGCTATTTACAAAAACATGTATGCTACGGAGGTACGTGATTTTATCGCCTTGTTTACTGTGTAGTTCCTCTTACATGCTTGTTGTTTTATCCTAATTTTACTTCAATTTCTTAATCCTGTGTTTGAATGTTAAATGATTGATCATTCGAAACTCTCATGCAAATGATATATATGTCCAACAAAGTGAGGTGACCTATGCATTTTCCTTCGTTTAACAGTAGGATTGCTTAATGTAGTCCTTTGACTCTGATTTAGTATACTACATATGATATCGACTTAGTTTTGTTAAATCTGTGAAATCTATTGATAATGTCCACTTACAATCTTGCAGCTTGATAGGCGGCCTTCAATTGATTATATGGAAGAACTCCAAGAAGATATCACTGAGGGTATGCGTGCTATACTGATCGACTGGCTTGTGGAGGTTAGTTTATTGCTGTACGCATGCATTTTTTATTTTTTTTTTAGGGGGAAGAAGGGGCAGGGGATTTTTTTTCCTTACATTTTATTGGGGGAGGGGATGGGGATTCGAACCCTGGTTGATACCATGAGTGCAATGACCTTTACCACTAGGTCAAGTTCACTCCCCTAAAGGGCATTTGTCTGTCCTAGACAATTTTGTTTAACCACAGTTATTGCATACATTTTTGGGTTTTGCATTTAGCACTAAACGCCTGAAGGTTTTCAATCTGTCAGGGTAAATTTTTTGTACAATATGAACTTATGCTACATCTGATCTCAAGCGCATTGAAATTAGGGGTTAAGTGTAGTCCATTTCCTAGCCAAACCTCAAAGCGTTTTGTCATTCCGTCCTCATCTAGTATTGTGCAAGGAAAACTTTCCCTTATAATACACTTTGCTCGATGCAGGCCAATGATTAGCAATTCAATTTCTAAATTGCATTTTGTTCTGGTACTGTACTCTGGTGAAAATACCGTCTAGCTGAATTTCAACAGCCTTAAAATTCAAGCAACAAATGTTTCTTTGTTTTCATTTGAATTGAAGAATCAGTGAAAACCGTAAGAAGCAACCATGCTACTTTGGTCAAAATTTTAAATGTGGAGATGGTGTTCTCACATTTATACTCACTGAGACCTTTCAGAAATTTGTGTCGGTATATGTCTGTTGCTTACGAGTTTTTCATAGTATGATTGTAATATGTTGAGGCTTACGAGGTAATGATGATCAACAATCATTTGCTTCTTTTCAGGTCTCTGAAGAGTATAGGCTTATTCCAGACACCCTTTACCTAACTGTAAACCTCATCGATCGTTTCTTATCTGGAAATCTTGTAAAGAAACAAAAGCTGCAACTTCTTGGCATCACCTGCATGCTTATTGCTTCGTAATATCTCTTTTTTCCTTCTCTTTGTTTACGTGCATGGATTATGCGGTTATCATCTCATGCTTTTTATGTCTCCTTATTGCCATAAGTCTTTTTGGCAGTCATTGCTGAACTTTTTTATTTTTAAAATCCTTTGCGTTTGTACTTGAAGGAAATACGAAGAAATCTGTCCTCCTCGTGTCAAAGAGTTCTGTTTCATCACAGACAATACCTATACCAAAGAAGAGGTACGTCAAAATTTAATGGAAATAACTGTAATTAAGAACAAGAATGTCCATAATCAATAACATTATGCTGAATATGGAACATCATCACAGTTCTGCTTAACCATATGCTTGAATTCATGGATTTTCTCATGGCAGGTAGTAGAAAGTGAAAGCAAAGTACTCAACTTTGTGGGCTTTCAATTGTCTGTTCCAACTTCCAAGAAGTTCCTTAGGTACCAAGAATATATATTTTACGTTTTATCGACCATAACTTCTGTTTGTTATATTTGATGACAATCTGATGCATGTTGCTGCATTTCCTCTTTCGAATTTCTAGGAGATTCATCCAAGCAGCACAGATTTCATACAAGGTATAAAAGCTGGAAGTTTTAGTCTATAATCTTTGGAAGTAGTATATGTTAATACCTGGAAATATGCAGCATAAAATAATCGATAAATTTCTTGTTTCTTTTTTTAGGTCCCTTCTGTGGAGTTGGAATTTTTAGCAAATTATTTAGGGGAGCTAACTCTTCTTGAGTACAATTTCTTGAAGTTTCTTCCATCCCTTATCGCAGCTTCTGCCGTATTTCTAGCTAGATGGATACTTGATCAAGCAGATCATCCATGGGTATGTAATGTAACAACCCGTATTCCTTTAGGATAAGAGTCCTAAACGACACAATATGAAAGATGTCAGGCAAAAAGGACTATAAGAAAAGATTTTTGTCAAAAAGGACATTTCATTAGTGAAAGTGAAAGTGAAAATGAAAGTGAGTGAATTACGTTGATTCACTTTCAAATTCACTTTCACTGATGAAATGTCTTTTTTGACAAAAATCTTTTATTGTAGTCCTAATATCATGATATCTTTCTAAATGTGTCCTAAGTGACAATTAACTATATTCGGTGTTTATCGTATTTGGTATGAAAAATGAATCTTGAACCTGGTGGTGCAGACTTCGACTCTGGAACACTACACTGGGTACAACACTATGGGGCTGAAAGACACAGTTCTTGAACTACAAGAATTGCACCTGAACACAAGCGGATGCAAATTAAACACCATCCGTCAAAAATACAAGCAAGACAAGGTAAAAAAAAGTAGGGTGTGTGTGTGTATGTAGATTCAACTTTTTGAAAGTCGGTTTTTATGTATTTTGACAAAATCTTGTTGCTATTTGCAGTTTAAGCGCGTGGCAACCTTATCTGCTTCAAAACCAGTTCAGTCACTGTTCGATGAGCCTCTTGATGCGTAATCAGAGTATTTATCCTAACCGCTCTTCGTGATCTTCTTCTGCATTGAGATATATATGCTTTAACTCGAAAATTCGATCAACCTGCATTAACCACAAAAATAATCATTCTTTATATCTCTGCTGTATCTAATTTAGATGTAATTGTCCAGCAGTAACTTTAAGTACTTTTTTGTTATGGTAGTAGGCAAGTTTTTTTTATTTTAACAGTAGCTGTCAACATTTTGCTGGCATGTAAACTATGGAGTTTTAAGTTTGAATTAATCTTGTAATAAACATGATATTGGTGCTGATTTTTTTTATATCAAATAAGCTTCTTTATGTTAGTTAATTTTGATCACTTTCTTTAAGACAGTCAAAGACTTAAATAAAGCTGAGCAAAATTAATGGGAAAAGTAGTATTATTATTTCCAATTTATTAATGTCATAAAGTATAGGAAATGCTCCATGTCCTAAAACAGAATGCTTCAGGACACGAGACAGGACGACGGCCGCATCCCAAACAAATTCATGTTTCGGGACGAGACGTTAAAAAATACAGGCGTGACGAAATTCGAAAAATATACTCAGGAAATTCATATTTTTGAAATTACTAGTAAATTAATCCGGAATAACTTGGATTTTCAAAAAATTCAATGCATGTTTTGGAAACTTGGGGGTCTTGGTTTGGGCATTTGCAACCCTTCAGGCAATTTCAGTCATTGTAACAAGTTTGTTCTGAACACGACGGGGTATTCGAACTATCGGGTTCTTCTTCTTCTTCTTCTTCTTCTCTTACGCATCGCACCCTAACATCGGCATCGCCCTGAGGACAATAGCAACCACATGGGCATTCTGAACTATCTAAGCAAGTTGTACTTCCACATTCATTATGCAACAACTAATGGATAAAAAAAACTGATTTTCCAATTGCTGTTGTTGTAGCTTTGAAATTTTTGTTGTAGTTTCCATTGCCTTGGTTAGTATTTTGTCCCACTGCACAAGAAAAAAAATTCCCAAAAATATTTTTTTTTGAAGGGACTACATGGTCAATTTTTGAAAGAGGATATCAATACAGTATTGATTTATACGAGACTGTTTTAGTGTTAGGTTGCTTATATTTTTTTTTTTAAATTTCTTTTACCCCTCCTCGATATCGACTTTTTTTTTGGTTGAAGCACTAGAACAAATTCAAAGATCGAGTTAGAGCATTAGTAGTATTTCTATATTTTTTACCATCAAAACTATATCGTTTTTCAGATTTTAGTGGAGGCAGTGAACTCCACCCTGCTGCACTTGGGTCCGCCCCTACCCCTGGTGACACTGATTTCTGGATCCACCTCCCCATCTCCCTTGCTGTGATATATAGAATAATACATCACAACTATATATAAAGTGAATGTGTTTTCGCAAAGTAAAATGTTTGAACACAAAGAAAAGGGAGCCTTTAAACCAAATCTACACCACAACAAGTTTAAAAATATACATGAACTGTGGTGTTCTTATTGGTTTTTTTTCTTTTTCTTTTCAGGAAACTAAAGATTTTAACACACATTTTGCCTCTTATTGGGCTCGAACCCTGACCTCCAGGTTGGGTTATAGTCTAGGTCACCACTAGATCAATGCATCTTGTTCAAGTAGGCTTACTGATTTAGTCTAGGAATCATAGCATTTTGCTACATGCCATTTCCTTGCCTCCTTTAAAAATCTGGATCAAGACATTTAGAATAAAAAAGTTACATTTTCAAAATTTGATATTAGTAGAGTTTCTGAAAAAGAAGAAATAATTATTAGAGAATATAGGTAGATACTCTAAATATATATTCTTATATCATTTCTAGAAAATTCTTATTTATTGTAATATTTTATTACAATTAGTGAGATTGATTTAGGCCTAAAACTTATTATGGTTGTTTATATATTCAAACCTCTCTGATTAATACAATTATCTCTGGGAGTCTTTAAGTGCACCACATTAAATCTACCATTATCCTTAAAAGCACCACAATTTATATAGTATATTTTTAAACTTTGCTGCCCAAGTAGTTTTGGTGTTGTGCCCTTAAAGACTCCCTTATATTTTCCTATCTCAGTTATCTTTCTATTATGGTATCAAAGCTCCAATTCTTTTTTTTCGGTCCAATCCTCCCTCCCCTCCATCCACCATTAATATTTCCGATGATGGCGTGTTTGGCCACTAATTCCGCTGTTATCACCCACCAACCTGCAGCTTATCAGGGCAAGCACACGCCGGCGTGCCAGTTCTGTCGAGTGCACGGCTAGAACGCTCGTCAGTGCCCGTCCTACCATGTCACTCACTTGACAAACAGGGAATTGACTTCCAGAATATTCAGGTACATATTTGATGGCCACCGCCACTACCGGAGCCGGAACACCACCGGTCTCCTTCGATCCTCCCATTTCTGGTGAATGAGGAATCTCCATTGACACAACACAAACTCCCATCTCTATTGGCCTCAGTACTGCCTTCCAAAGTCTGACTTCGTCCTTCTCGTCTATGCCGTTTGCCACCGGATTCTCGTCGCAACACTATGTTCCCGGTTCGATCGTCACCTCAGGTGCGAGGTTTTTTCCCTGTCAGGATCAACCTTACCTGTTTCTCTTGGAAGCTCAGTTGTTGGCATAGCACCGTTTGGAGGTCATCTTCCCCAAACCTGCTCTGTGAAACTCGATCGCAACAATTTTCTCTTGTGGAAATCAACAGACCTCCCCATCATCCGAGGTCATCGTCTTGATGGATATATTCTGGGTACTGCATCTCCACCACCGGAGTTTGTGATGACCACCGCTGATGGTTCCTTCATCATGTCTACTCCAGTCAAGAATCCAGGCTTTGAGATTTGGACCACCACAGATAATCTGCTCATGGGTTGGCGTATGAGTCAAATGATAGAACAAGCTCTTACCGATGTTTTTGGGTGCAATTCTGCTCGGGAAGTCTGGATCACTCTCGAGCAACTCTTCAACAGTCAATCTGAGGCTAAGATGCTGCAATTGAAAACTGCCTAGACAAGAACAGAGAAGGGAAACAAGTCTATGATGGATTACCTAGCTCAAATGAAATCGTACTCTGATGGACTCACTACAGCAGGCTATCCTATAACTAAATCAGAACTCATCCTTGTTGCAGTAGGTGGACTTGGTAAGGATTACGAGTCAGTTATTGTTAATCTTACATCTCGTATAGGATCTCTGTCATGGCAAGATGTACAAGCCCAACTTCTTACACATGAGCATTTAATTGCACGATTTAATCCATCTGTTGGTTCAGAATTTGGGCATTCTTCCCATGTTGCTACAAATAGAGGCGCCGGTACTGGAAGAGGTGGTTATGCAAATAACAGAGGAGGTTATCAGGATTCCAATAGAGGTAGAGGAAGAAACTCTGGTAGAGGTAAAGGCAGGGGAGGGAGATCAGGTAGTTCCCCTGCTCCAAATCGTTCCAACTCTAATGGTTCCAAGCCCACCTATCATATTTTCAGCAAGGTAGGGCATACTGCTGCAAAATGATGGTACCGGTTTAACTCAAATGTGAATCCAACTGGAGAAGATGGAACTCCGAGAAATGCAGCTTATCTAGCCTCACCTAACACTGTTGGTGACCCAAGTTGGTATGCAGACAGTGGGGCAACTAGTCATGTCACCACAGATCTCAACAATCTGAATATCAACTCTGCTTATGAAGGATCAAATGCCATTACTATAGGAAATGGTGAGCACTTGTCTATTGCTAATATTGGTCATACCACTCTTAATACACCTCACTCACAAATCAAACTTAGACACATTTTACATGTTCCTAAAATAACTAATAATCTCATATTTGTCTCTAAGCTTACATGATAATATGTCTATATTGAGTTTCATTCTGGTTCTTGTTTTGTTATGGACAAAATCACAGGGAAGGTCCTTCTGGAAGGCAAAGTTAAGAATGGCCTATATCAGCTATCTATCCCTCCAACCCAGCTCTGTCCTCAAGCTCTCCTCAATCCAAGCACCCTCATCAGTCTCTTTCAGCTACTCTTCAGTCATTTACAGCCTTGTGTCAATCCTCTAGTAGTTGTCAAGTTAAGAAAGAGTCTGTAAACCGCTGGCATGAAAGGCTTGGCCACCCTTCAGCCAGTGTTTTGAGTTTTGTCTTAAAAAAATGCAATAAAATTTCGAATTCTGATTTTGTGCTTTGTGATGCTTGTCAAATAGGTAAAATGCATGCTCTACCCTATCATAACTCTTCCACTAGGGCTGAAAATGTGTTAGACATCATTTATGCTGATCTGTGGGGACCAGCTCCTGTTCAAAGCTCTAGTGGTTTTCTATACTACATTCAATTTCTTGATGACTCTAGTAGGTATGTTTGGATTCACCCTCTGAAACTAAAATCTGATGCCTGGCAAGACTTTATACATTTTAAAGCTCTAGTTGAAAATCAATTTAGCAGAAAGCTTAAATGCCTACAATCTGACTAGGGAGGGGAGTTTAGGACTTTTGAACCACATCTGAAGGACTTTGGGATTGTTTTTAGACATCCTTGTCCCCATGCCCACAGTCAAAATGTTAGGGTTGAAAGGAAGCATATGCATATCACTGAAATGGGGCTCATCTTACTCGCTCATGCTTCCTTGCCACTCAAGTTTTGGTGGCATGCTTTCCAATATGCCACACACCTGATAAATATCCTTCCCACACCTCTCCTAAGACAGAAATCTCTCTTTGAGCTATTGTTTAAGAGACAACCAGACTACCCCAGTTTGAAAGTTTTTGGATGTGCTTGTTTCCCCTACCTGAGACCCTTTCAAAGCCAAAAATTCCAATTCCATACCACCATCTTGGCTTGAGTCCCAACCATAAAGGTTTTCTGTGTCTTGAACCTAACACACAAAGGCTGTATATATCCCAAGATGTCAAGTTTAATGAGTCTGATTTCCCTTCCTTAAAAAGGTCTATCACCCCTAACTCTACTTCAGTTATTGATGCTCTTCCTACCACTTCCTACCTCCCCATCATTCCAGTTGCTCACACCAATCCTGAATATCCTATGCAAATCCAACCATCCATCACTGTCCCACCAGAAACAATTTCTTCACCTTCATCACATGATCCTACTCCTCATCTGATTCCTGGTCTTAGTCCTGCTAATCCAAGTCCTGTCCTACCTTCAATTTCTTCACCCTCTTCATCTCATTCTTCAACCTCAGTTCATGATCCTACTGCATCTTGTCAATCCCCAGATCCAACTCCTTCCTTATCCACTGAAAGCTCTCACTCTTCTTCCTCCTCCACTTCTACACCACCACAGTCACTTCAAAATCTACATCCTATGCAAACTAGAGCTAAGGATGGAATCCTCAAACCAAAAAAGATTTTCTCCTATGTAGCACATGACAAATGCTTACCTTATCCTACAGAACCCCCAATGGCATCTGATGCCTACAAAGATCCCATATGGAAGAAGGCAATGAATGAGAAGTTCAAGGCTCTGAGTCAAAACCAAACCTGAAAGTTAGTACCACCCTCTCCAGGTCAGAAACTGGTTGGAAACAAGTGGGTATTCAAAGTAAAACTGAACACTGATGGAAGTGTTGCCAAATACAAGGCAAGACTGGTAGCCAAGGGGTTCAGCCAAACCTACGGTCTTGATTACTTTGAAACCTTCAGTCCTGTTGCCAAAGCTCCTACAATTAGAGTAATCCTTACTGTAGCTGTGTCCCTGCAGTGGCCCATACACCAAATTGATATAAATAATGCGTTTCTAAATGAGAATCTGACAGAACAAGTTTTTATACCTCAACCTGAAGGGTATGAAGATGCAGATAAACCACACTATGTGTGTTGCTTACAAAAAGCATCGTATGGGCTCAAGCAAGCCCCCAGGGCATGGTTTGATGCCTTGAAAAGTTAGCTTGTGCAGTGGAACTTTAAACAGTCCAGGGCAGACAACTCACTGTTTGTATTTCAACATCAGTCCAAGATTCTGTATGTACTTATATATTTTGATGACATTCTCATCACTGGGAATGTCAGTAAGGTTATCAAAAGGTTCACTGACTTGCTGCATTCCAAATTTGCCTTGAAGGATCTTGGACAGATAAGTCATTTTCTGGGTTTGGAAGCCTATAGGGATGCCTCAGGCTTGCTCCTTCATCAGAGTATGTATGCTGCACAGCTCTTGGACAGATGAAATCTGGGAAATTTGAAACCATGCCCTACTCCTCTGGCTACCACTACAAAATTGTACTTTGAGGACAGTCCTCTTATGACAAACCCTTAATTATACAGAAGTATCGTGGGAGCCCCGCAATACCTTACTCTCATTAGACCAGATCTAACATTTGCTGTGAATGTCTTAAGTCAATTTATGCAGGCACCCAGAGAAGTACATTGGCAATGTCTCAAGAGGATTCTGAGGAATGTCAAGGGCACACTACATCATGGTCTACACTTCAAGGCTGCTCCAGCTCTGATACCAACTTGACAAACTGGGAAAACTCAATTCAATAATCAACTTCCAGAATATTCAGCTACATATTATTTACCCTAACAGTCAGGCCCAAGTACAATAATCAGGCCCATGACTTGGTTACCAAGATACTTAACTAAAGGGGTAAATAAGGAATAAAACATACACAATACAAATAAGTATAAGACTAGTGCTATACTTTAACACACTCCGATCGTCGCCTCTGCTCCATCCCGTCTTCTCCCCAATTGGAGTCCACGTAGGCCGCAAGCACATGTCGTAGCATTAACAATACCATCATCAGGGACCGATGATCCCTGGATCTTAATAGTGGGGCAACCCACCACATCACGCATGACTTAAACAACTTGGCTCAGCATTCGCCATACCATGCACCCGAGGACATTTTGATTGGTGATGGCACTGGCATCCACACCCGGACTGGTTCTATTTCTCTCTTGTTTCCTAAATATTATTTTCATCTCGATGATGTGTTTAGGTTTCCAGAAATGTAACCGGGGCACTGTTTCATGAATTTCGACGCTTTTAAAGCCAAAAAAGACCGATTGGGGCACGGCTGCCATGGGACGCAGGGCGGCGGCGCTCGCCCAGACAAAAAATCGTATTTATTTTATGTGTATGTGCGTGATATATAGAATAATACATGACAATCATAAGATAATGTCGGATGTAATTAAATCGACACAGGCCAAAAAAAAAAGAAGAAAAAACTATGTAAAAAGAGGGGAAAATTAAAGAGAAGGAAATTGGATACTAACAAATTGCAGCAACTAAAATAGCAGAAATGATCACCATCTCAAGTATACTCCGGGTCATGCCTACAAGTGTATGTTTGTTAGTCAGTGCAAATTATTGACATGCTGAGCCTCTTGCACCAGTATACATATATGGGCATCAGTTTCAACCGCTTTGTTTTTTGGGGGAATGAGGGAGAAGGACAAAAATATTTCATCAATTGAGTAGAAGACGATCTTTTGAAACTTTTGCATAAAGGACAAAACTATTTATTCATCGTCGAAATTCACTTGTGTTCGAAATTCATTATTTAAATTCATGCCGAAATTCACCGTCGAAATTCACTAATTTTCAAAATTCATTATTTAAATTCACTAATTTTAAGGATTCACCGTCGTAAATTCATTTCGTCAAAATTCACCGATTTAGGATTCATTGTTCATTCTTCTCATTTATAAACATTATGCGATTGTCCTTCTCCTATAAAAAATATGTAAATTGCCTCATATTACTTAAAAATATTAGGATTATTGTCCTTATCCCTAATTTTCCATTGTTTTTTTATGTTTGTGTAATGGAATCCCTCCGTTCCAAACTATCGCAGTTGTCAAAAGCACATATATTAAGAAGGGTAGTTAATACCTTGACTTAATATCAAAATGACAATAACACCCTTTGAAAATAATTAATGCAATGTTGTTTCAATCTACCACCCCTTAATAAATAAGGGTAGATGTACAAAAACACAATGAATAATACTTTGAAAATGTAACAACGACAGATAAAAATGAATTTTCGATTTTGACAAATGCAATAGTTAAATAGGAACGGAGGGAGTAGTATTTTTTTTAAATTTATTTTTGTTTGTATTTTAGCTTCTTGTTTTTTTTTTCCTTATTTTCTCAGGATGTGTGTGTTTTAACTTAGAGATATATATTACTGTTTTATAATAACAAATATCAAATTTTCCTAATTAATAGTCATTTTCTTGTCTCATTTTTGCATTTTTAGACATATGGAATGAACATTTAGATTGTCAAAACTTGCATGGCATATAGGATTATTTTTTTTTTTTTTTTTTTTTTTGTACATTCTCGTTTGTACTATTTCTCTTCATTTTGGCATGAAAATTTTCATTTCTCCGGAAAAAATAAAAACAAGTAGGCTTATTGATTTAGTTTAGGAATCATAGCATTATGCTACATGCCATTTCCGTGCCTCCTTTAAACATCTGGATCTAGACATTTAGAATAAAAAAGTTGCAGTTTCAAAATTTGATATTAGTAGAGCTTCTATAAAAAAAGGAAGAGATTATTAGAGAATATAGGTAGATACTCTAAATATTTATTCTTTTATTATTTCTAGAAAATTCTTATTTATTGTAATTATATTTTATTACAATTTGTGAGATTGATTTAGGCCTAAAACTTATTATGGTTAATTGTTTTATATATTCATACCTCACTATGATTAATACAATTATCTTTGGGGGCCTTTAGGACACAACACTAAATCTACCATTACTCTTAAAGACACCGCAATTCATGTATATTTTTAAACCTTGCTGTTGTGCCCAAGCATATTTGGTGTGGTGTCCTTAAAGGCTCCGTTATCTATCCTCTCTCAGTTCTTTTTCTATTATGGTATCAGAGCTCAAATATTTTCTTTTTGGTCCTATCTTCCCTGCTCTTCTTCTCATCCCTTCCATCCACCATTAATATTTCCAACGATGGCGTGTTCGGCCACTACTTCCGCTGTTATCACCCACCAAACTACAGCTTATCAAGGCAAGCACACGCCGACGTGCCAATTCTGTCGAGTGCACGGCTAGAACGCTCGTCAATGCCCGTCCTACCATGTCACTCCGACCGTCGCCTCTGCTCCATCCCGTCTTCTCCCCAATCGGAGTCCACGTAGGCCGCAAGCACATGTCGCAGCCTTAAACAATACCATCATCAGGGACCGATCCCTGGATCTTAGTAGTGGGGCAACCCACCACATCGCACATGACTTCAACAACTTGGCTCAGCATTCGCCATAGCATGCCCCCGAGGACATTTTGATTGGTGATGGCACTGGCATCCACATCACCCACACTGGTTCTATTTCTCTCTTGTTTCCTAAATATAATTTTCATCTCGATGGTGTGTTTAGGTTTCCAAAAATGTAACTGGGGCACTGTTTCATGAATTTCTATGCTTTCGAAGCCAAAAAAGACCGATCGGGGCAAGACTACCATGGGACCCAGGGCGGGGGCGCTCGCCCCGACCCTCGAATGCGCAAAAATGCCCCTAATTATATTTACGGGTTGCTACATTTTTAACGCTCTGTTCTCGGATACCGAGTGCTTATCCGGAAAAGAACGTTCGGCGTGTATAACATTAAATAAATCCAATATTATACGCAAGCCTCTACGTCGTCGTATCAAAATAAAGCAAACGGAAGCTAAAAAGACACTGGTAAAACCATAAATGCTACTTGAATAGATTACTAACCATACTAAAGATAGAAAATTATCTTACAATAACGATGTCTCTAATTTTACAAAGTACAATGTCTTAAAAGAAAGTACAAACTAAACTTACAACATGTCTCGAAAGAAAATACAACAAGTCTTGAAAAGAAATGCAACTTAGTTTGATACATTATAGATAAAAAAGAAAAGGAAGTCAATGAGTAAGTCATGGCCTCGTCAATTATCATCCTCAAAGTCGTCATCAAACTCCGGGTCAATGATGACGGTCAAGTTATAAAAAAATAACTCGATACCTAAATAACCAACTAGCAAGAGAACTAGGTTCAATCGTAGTATAGCTAGATAGAGTCGAGGCCGATCCCACAGAGACTCGGCTTAAACAAGTACAACGTTATTAAACTAAAAATAGATTTTAGGGCGGTCTACGACCAACTATAATGTAGAGATAAAGGTTGACAAGATAGAAAACACAAAGACTAACAATACGACACAATACACTAAACACTTATTTTTATGGTTTTATAAGACTCTAATAAACGGTATTGATTACGCTAGTAGTAATTACTCCCATATATGTATATCTAAACCGAGGCAGTAAAAGACATTAAGGTTGATTATATTCAGCTCACGGAGCCATCCCCTAAGCTGGATCTAATTCGTGAACGGATAGAAGATCCCTATGCTTAATTACTTAATCCTTCTGGGACAGATAGAACATCATATAACAAGCATGCTATACCAAACTAGGGATGCCGATCTAAAATCGTCACCTCGCCTGCAGGCAACCACCGTGGACGGGTTGGCACACCTCCTAAACGATCGGCTAACTAATGTCCTAGTAACATGACAATTTTCACAATATATCATATTAATTTACGAGAACAATGTAACAAATTGGCCAGATCTATTACATGTGTATATGAAAAACAGAAAGCACGACGTAGCCGAAGTCATTCATAGAGAATTACTAGAATCTTGATGGCTAGATCTAACCATATAGACCATGGTAGATCTAGACCGGTGACTCTAGAATTTACTCGTAAAATGCCTTCGTACGGCTTAGATCTACATGAATATGGGTTTGTTAATTAACTACATCACAAAATCAATACACAAACGACTACTCCATAACGAAATAAAATAGATCTACGAATAAAAACGACATTTGGATAGACATTACCCTCGTAGAAGGAGGGTCCTCCAATCCTTCAATGCAATCTCTAATCGATGAATCCATCGCCTCCGTGATGAAGAAACATAATATAAAATAAGAAGAACTATATTGATAAACTAAAAGTATTGTAATATTGTGTTTCTAGAGTGTAACTAATAAAATTCGTGGCTGCTCCTTTATATAGAGACTTAGACCGACTTAAAGATATATTTGAAAACCCTAAAACGCGTAGAGATAACTCCCAGCCGATCCTCGAGTTTTGGTCAACTCGCTCCCGGCGAATCCTCACTCATTTGCCAATGAGCCCGCTTGCTTCGATTGGCTCATTGGCTTTTCTTGTTCCTTACTCCACTTTTCGTCTTTGCTCGGTATTTATCTTTAATGCAATCCGATTACGCCTTGATTTATCTTGAGATTTACTTCCTCCGTTAGTAGATATCCTCCGATTCATCATAATCTATAAAATCAATATTTATCACACAGTAAATCATATTTAAATAATAAAAAAAGATAAATACCAAATTATATCCTATAAATCACATAACATTAAATAATCAATATAAACATGTGATTTAATATAAAATATATATTATTGAGCTCGATTTAAGGACAACGTTGATGACCTTTACGTGTATAATTTGACCGTCATCAACTACCCCCCACTTAGACATTGATTGTCCCGAGCAAAGCATCAATAAGTCATTCCCCAGGACAACATTTTCCATGGTCAAATCATACTTACACAAAAAACTTGAGTCAACTCATACCATTCATTCTCATAAGGTATCCATTATCCACTACTTGCTATGAATCGAAGTGATGTGTGCATGTGCATTCAGTTTTATATATTCGTGGCAAGATTAAAATTTATGCTAACTTCACAGTCTTAACCTACCAACATCAGCATTCCCACTTCTTAAGCCTCACATGGGTAAAGACAAGGTGCAATAAGCAAGAGCGTCTTCCATAAGGTTTTTGGACTCGGAGACCGAGAAAATACTCAAAGTCTCTTAAAAATTTGAAATTCTTCGCATTTTCATAATTTCAAGCTTTAACACCTCTCAAGAAAGAAACTTGCTTTAAAGGTAAAGTATGCATTGCAAGAATCCCCTCTCACGGATTAGTCAATTGTATTGAATATTACCACAAGCGTGGGGCGACTTTGGTAATGTTACTACAAGCCCAGTGTTTAACGCATTGTTAAAACACAGATAATTCTCAAGCTTATTACTCCGCTTTGATGGCCAGAATATAGGAATACATCAGCAGATAAATATCGACACTAAGTTTACATAACCAATCATCTATGCAATGTACACACAATTCTTTCAGTTATTATAATTCGTGTGGTAAACGTCGATTCAAATTGAGTAATCGAATAATAAACAACTACTTGCAACAGTCGGCATGAATGTCCTTAAATTTACATTCACATAAGTATAAAATGATCACGTACTCATGCAACTTGGTTCCTTTCTAATCAATTCATTGTTTCTAAGGGTACGAGATACTTAATTTGGCATTTGTTCAATTTTTTCAATTTTTCACCGTTTCATTCAATTTTCAATTATAACACATCATAGCTAAGTCTCCTACCCCCCCCCACTTAAACTTGGCATTGTCCCCAATGACAAAGAAAAAAGAGAATTTAAGAAAAAGACTAGCTCTGGAAACGACTCTCAAGTAAATGCAGAATATAGTAGTAGTCCAAGCACGCCGTGGAGAAGCAAACGAAAAACTGTTTAAGCAAACCAAACGAAACTCCACTTAAACCGTTAATAACATGTCAATGGAAGTTATAAAATAACGTGGCAGTAATTAGATATAGAATATCCAAAAATAAATTAAGCCAATTTATGTCATACAACCAATGACAAGGAAAACCAAAGAGTTAAAACTACAAAACACACATGACGTCTATCAAGGAAAAAACCTCGTTTATTCCGAACTGAGACTCGGAACATGGCGAGATGAAAAAACCTTAATAGTCTCATGCTACTTTATTAAAAGCAAAAACAAAAACAAATCAAGAATATAGTTTTAAGAAATAGTTCTATGGTTATAGTCGTTAGCTCGACTGTACTCACATGATGGACTAGTTGTAACTAGGATTTCCTAGAGTAAGTACTTCTTCCTCTCTATCAAAATGATTCCCGAGGTAATGCTTTAATCGGTGACCATTGACCATAAAAGTTTTTCGATCATCTAGGTGACTTACCTCTGCAGCTCCGGAAGGAAATACTTTACTCACTTTATAAGGACCAAACCATCTTGATTTTAACTTTCCCGGGAAAAGTTTCAAGCGTGAATTGTAAACTAGAACCATATCACCCACCTTAAAGGTGCGGTCAAGGATCTTTTTATCATGAAATCTCTTAGTGCGCTCTTTATAGATCCAAGCATTCTTGTAAGCTTCAATGCGAAACTCTTCTAGGCGAGTTAATTCCAACAATCTCTTTTCTCCGGCTAAACTTTCATCTAAATTCAACATATGAGTAGCCCATAAGGCACGGTGCTCAAGTTCAACCGGTAGATGACACGCTTTCCCAAAAACAACTGCACGGGACATACCTATGGAAGTCTTATACATGATCCGATAAGCCCATAAAGCGTCATCTAAATTCAACGACCAATCTTTCCTTGTTGGGTTCACAGTTTTTTCCAGGATGCGCTTAATCTCTCAGTTCGTGACCTCAACTTGACCACTTGTTTGAGGATGATAAGCGGTAGCTAACTTATGTCTCACCCCATACTTTGCCATTAACTTCTCAATCGGCTTATTACAGAAATGGCTTCCATTATCACTAATTATGGCACGAGGGATTCCAAACCGGGTGAAGATATTTTTCTTTAAGAACCGCAGTACAACCTTTGCATCATTAGTAGGTGAAGCAATTGCCTCGACCCATTTGGACACATAGTCGACTGCCACCAAAATATAGCGGTTTGAAACAGAAGAAGTGAAAGGTCCCACAAAATCAATTCCCCATACATCAAAGAGTTCTGGTTCTAGGATACTCCTCAGTGGAATTTCATGTCTCCTTGAGATATTGCCCGTCATTTGGCATGAATGACAGGATCTAGCATATTCGTGCGCAGTTTTGTAGAGATTGGGCCAGTAAAAACCACATTGGAGAACTTTGGCAGCAGTCTTGTCCCCTCCATAGTGTCCTTCCACTTCATAAGTATGGAAATGTTTAAGTATATCGAGGAATTCACTCTCAGGAACACATCTTCTAAAGATGTTGTCTGAGCAACGCTTAGGGTTCATCCCAATAATAGTGTTTAAGGTCCACAAAGAACTTCTTCTTTTGCTGCTGGTTCAAGTCTGGTGGCAAATATCTCCCGGATAAATAATTCACATAATCTTTAAACCATAGTTGTTGCTTCTCAGCCTTAACAACCTCACTTCACGAAGATATTTCGGCGCAATCACTATTCCCTAAAATGGTAGAGATGGAGGACAATTTCTCATCGGGGGGCTTTTCTAAGCATGTTTCTTTAGTTCCAAAGGGTGTAAATGCCTCCTTATGATCTTTCTCATCATCCCTACCATCTTCTAGATTTTCCTTGTTCTTTGGGATTGGTGGAGTAAGCTCCTTTCCAATTCTAGTCATTATTGCATTCACATCCTTAGGGTTCCTATCAGTGTTGCTTGGAAATCCCCCTGGAGGTCTAGTTGACAGTTGTTCAGCTAATTGTCCAATTTGACGAGAGAGATTATGGACTAAGGCTTCTTGGTTGGTGACTTTGGCATCATTATTTTGAGAGTATTGGTGAAAGTTTGTAGCCAAGTCAGTAATGGATTCTGCTAATTGAGTCACAGTGTCGGACATTGTCCTACTCATCTTTTCAAGTGCAACTTCCCAACCGTAAGTTTGAGCTTGCTAAGGTACATAAGTGTTGTGTGGTTTTACCCCTTCATTCGGATCACTCCATCGGAATTCAGGTTGGTCATGATTTGGTTTGTAACCGTCATAGTGATTACCCTGTCTCCCAATGTAATTGGCTTCTTTAGTACCCGCATTCTCTAGTTGATTAATCGTTTACGTCCCTTTTCCAGTCTCCACTCATTGAATCCTCTCATGCATACCATCCACCTTATCATTTATGAGCAATAAAGTATGCAGGATCTTATGCGATACATCCTCCTCAAATAAATTATCGGCCATCTTCACAGTTGCTATTTCACCACCTCCCCATTGGCTATTCATTGCTATTTGCTCCATCTTTCCTTGTGCCTCCTTAGGAGATAAAAGAACAAACACTCCATTGCTGGAGGCGTCTACTCTTATCTTCTCCGTATCCCTCAATCCATGGTAGAAGGTTTGCATTAAAATCCATAAAAGGGATGTCATGATGAGGGCACTTCCTCATGGACTCCTTAAAACGTTCCCAAGCTTGATCAAAACTCTCCCCAAGTTGTGCTTGAACCCCTGGATATCTTGGCGTAACTTAAAGGTCTTTCCTATAGGGAAGTACTTATTCATGAACTTTGTAGCAGCTTCCTCCTGTGTCGTGATTGATCTAGCCTCTAAAGAGAAAAGCCATTTCTTAGCTTTATCTTTCAAAGTGAAAGGGAAAAGTTTCAGCTTAATGTTATCCTCAGGAACCAGTTCTGGCTTCATGGTACTAACGATCTCTAAGAAATTCATCACGTGAATGCCAGGATCTTCATTCAAGATACCATGAAAAGTGGAATAGTTTGCCACCATTTGAATGACATTAGGTTTCGGGTGATAAACTTCAGCAGCATTTTCAGGTGCTACGATAGCAGGAATGAATTTTTCAATGGTAGGCGTTGCATAGCTTTGCAAAGTACGCCTTTCCCATGCAGCCACAACTTGGTTAACAAAATTTGCATTATTAATATTATTTCCATTTACCTGGTTGGCTTCATTCAATAATCCTTCCATGTCTGAGTCAGATTGATCGTAATGTTGTATTCCTTCAGATTTTTCCTCGCCTTGCTCTTCGATTGGATCCTCAGAAATCCGGGTAGCTTGTTTGTTATTTTTTTATTTATTTATTTTTATTTATAATTTGCAAGACAAAAACAACAATAAACAATTAATTTACGCCAAGGCTACTGCCTTTGGCGAGACTATAAAATAAACAAAAATAAAACTGACTCTATATGAAACAGAATAATTAAACAATTAAAAACCTTAAAGGTGAATCCTTTAACTAGACTCAATAAATAAACACTAAACTAAAACAGAATCTAAAAATACAAAAATACAAAAATACAAAACAGAAACTGTGTAAAACAAAAGCAGAAGTAAACCGCCTAAAAAAAGCGGTGGCTCTAGCGAACCGATCGCTCACGCCAATGAGCTCGCTTGATTCTGGGAATCTTCCCAGATTTATTTTATGACTCTTACAGGTTAATTCTATGTTATAAAAACTAATTAAACAGACACTATTTACACTTCTACTTTTAATAAAATAAGCTATACTTAATTTAATGACACGAGTGCCCGGCAACGGCGCCAAAAACTTGATGACGGTCAAGTTATAAAAAAATAACTCGATACCTAAATAACCAACTAGCAAGAGAACTAGGTTCAATCGTAGTATAGCTAGATAGAGTCGAGGTCGATCCCACAGAGACTCGGCTTAAACAAGTACAACGTTATTAAACTAAAAATAGATTTAAGGGCGGTCTACGACCAACTATAATGTAGAGATATAGGTTGACACGATAGAAAACACAAAGACAAACAATACGACACAATACACTAAACACTTATTTTTATGGTTTTATAGGACTCTAACAAACGGTATTGATTACGCTAGTAGTAATTACTACCCCATATATGTATATCTAAACCGAGACAGAAAAGACATTAAGGTTGATTATATTTTGGCTACGGGTTACATCCCCTAAACTGGATCTAATTCGTAAATGGATAGAAGATCCCTATGCTTAATTACGAATCCTTCCTTGGACAGGATAGAACATCATATAACAAGCATGCTATACCAAACTAGGGATGCCGATCTAAAATCGTCAACTCGTCTAGGCAACCACCGTGGACGGGTTGGCACACCTCCTAAACGATCGGCTAACTAATGTCCTAGTAACATGGCAATTTTCACAATATATCATATAAATTTACGAGAACAATGTAACAAATTGGCCAGATCTATTACATGTGTATATGAAAAACAGAAAGCACGATGTAGCCGAAGTCGTTCACAGAGAATTACTAGAATCTTGATGGCTAGAACTAACCATATAGACCATGGTAGATCTAGACCGGTGACTCTAGAATTTGCTTGTAAAATGCCTTCGTACGGCTTAGATCTACATGAATATGGGTTTGTTAATAAACACATCACGAAATCAATACACAAACGACTACTCCATAACGAAATAAAATAGATCTACGAATAAAAACGACATATTTGGATATACATTACCCTCGTAGACGGAGGGTCCTCCAATCCTTCAATGCAATCTCTAATCGATGAATCCATCGCCTCCGTGATGAAGAAACATAATATAAAATAAGAAGAACTATATTGATAAACTAAAAGTATTGTAATATTGTGTTTCTAGAGTGTAACTAATAAAATTCGTGGCTGCTCCTTTATATAGAGACTTAGACCGACTTAAAGATATATTTGAAAACCTTAAAACGCGTAGAGATAACTCCCAGCCGGTCCTCGAGTTTTGGTTAACTCGCTCCCAGCGAATCCTCAGCTCACTGCCAGCGAGCCGGCTTGCTTCTGATTGGCTCGCTGGCTTTTCTTGTTCCTTACTCCACTTTTCGTGCTGCTTCGGTATTTATCTTTAATGCAATCCGATTCTACCTTGATTTATCTTGAGATTTACTTCCTCCGTTAGTAGATATCCTCCGATTCATCATAAATTATAAAATCGATATTTATCACACAGTAAATCATATTTAAATAAGAAAAACAGATAATAGCAAATTATATCCTATAAATCACATAACATTAAATAATCAATATAAACATGTGATTTAATATAAAATATATATTATTGAGCTCGATTTAAGGACAACGTTGATGACCTTTACGTGTATAATTTGACCGTCATCAGTCAACCTGTTTGTCTTCTCCCCCCAAAAGCACAAAACAAATATGCAATTGAGGTAAATACAAAGGTACTTAGTGAAGAGGTAGAAGCTATTGAATAATTAAATTTTACAACGAAAGGTTCATATTATTGTTTAGTTATCTTTGTGAGACCAACTCGAACTCTAGGGTTCACTTCATGCTCATCAACATATCGTGGGATCCTACTTGTTTCTAGCTTAGCTTATCTTTGTTACATCAGTATTCAAGAGCACAACGCATGGTGCTACTCACCATGAAGTATCCAGGTGCAACCTATTGGTGGATCACACCAATAGCCACGGGCTAGCCCTGATAGTGTACACGTTCCGTGAAGTCCCTCCATATTTGAGGTCTTAGTAACCTATGGAGTTATTCATTCGCGAAGTCCCTCTACTACTGGTGCCTCTCAAATGCCAATAGAGTTATTCATTTTATCCGACCGCCTACACATCACGATATAGACTTGTGCCTTACCATGAATAACATGATGATTAGTCTTTTAACTACACAAGTACATATGTTATTAATCGTTAACTAGCATCCTAAGTGTTTTCATAGAAGGCTCACATACAACTTCTACTCCCTCACCTAGACCACTAGACAATGACAAGGCCTAGCATATTACACCGACAATGATGCATACTAATCCATCAAAGCACATGCCGATCATTCTCTTCCGACAGTCCCGAAATTCAACTCTTAGGTAGAATCCATTCGGTGCCGGAACTAAATGCATTAGAAACTTAATCATGGCTTGTTCATTTTCATATAGTGTTATTAGATCAAGAATCGACATTTAAAACTATATTCGGGGCTCAAAACACTCAATATAGAAAAAAAAAAAAAAAAAAAAAAAAAAAAACAGGTTCGGCGCGAGCTACAAGCCTTTGGCGTTTGCTAAAATGAAGGAGCATGCTGAACAACTTTCTGTTTATGTTTTGGTGCGCGCTACAGCTTCCATGCGCGTGCTAAAAGCTCTCTGAATCACCATGTCCCATTCTGTTTCACTTTTAGCGTGCGCTACACACCTTTGGCGCGGGCTAAAAGCTCTCTGTCAAAAATCCCCCATTTTTGGTTTCGTTTTGGAGTGCGCTAATCGCCTTTTGGCGCGCGCCAAAGCCCCTAAATTGCCCTAAACATGATTTCTCATCACTTAACGATTTCTAATCAAATCCCAACCATTTTTTACAGCAAAACAACTCAGAAATAGAAGCAAAACAGGTTCTTACATACCCAAAACATATCTTGCATCAATAATAACTTAAACATGAAATTCTAATAACAAAGGCATGACAAAACTCAACCTAAAACATCATAAAACTATAATTGATCAATAAGAAGATCCTCTTACTTGTTAGCAAGCTAAAACCAAAGCAAAACTTCAAGAACAACTGTAGCACTTTTGAACTTTTCCAAGAAAATCTATTTGATCAACAATTGGGCAAGAAATTATTGTGATCAAAAGCTTTTAAACGATTAGAACTACGAAATAGACCGCTTAACAAGCAGAACTTGATCAAGAACCAAAACTAGGGCCTATCAAATATCCATTCAAAGAGATTCCAAAAAATTTATTTCTTGGAACATATTGATCAATGGATATCAATTGGATGGATTATTCAATCAAGGTTTGGAACGAATTCTAAAGTTTAAGAGATTGGGACAAAGTTCATGGGATACAAATACACGTGTAGATTGTTTGCATGGAGAATGTAATGAAGCTGTTAAGTGTCTTGAATTGATGCAACATTCTGGAGTGAAACCAGATTGTAGAGGTTCTGGAAAACAAAAGGATGATGCCTTTATTATGTCAAAGAATGTGGTGTTGGATTATATCATACTTGTCGTTAGCTTTACATTCTATACAACCATTGAGGGTGAATCGGATTCAATATCAGAAGTTGATTTTGCAATTGTAGAGGTTGATGGTGGATTTATTGGTCACATTTGGGCAGAAAAATTGGGTGGCCCGTAGAGTGCAGCACATTGTTCATAGCTGGCAGATGGGTTGGTTGAGTGCTACAATGGGATTTGAAGACATTGGATGGAATAGTGAGGCACCCTTGCAAGTTGTGATTGTTGTTAGGCTTTTTGGAACATGATTAAGTACATTGGCCTTGTCCGATTCGATGCTGAAGAACCACGTTCTTGTGGTTATTCAGGGAACGTATGATATAGTGGGAAATTTTGTATGGGATCCGGGTCAATGTGTCATTTCCGTTTAGTTACTTAACTAACATAAGCCTTCTTTATGTCAGTTAATTTCGATCACTTTAAAGATACATGATCATGTTGGTTATTTGTGATTTCATCTTGTGCTAAAATGCTGCAACAGTCTAAGCAGCTGATCGGATCATTTATGACTCTAACTGTGGTGAAGCCAGAAAAAAAAAAAACCTATGAGTAGTATTTTGTGATCATACAGTAACTGTGGTGCAAGCCTGAAAAAACAGTCAAAGACTTAAATAAAACTGAGCAAAATTAATGGGAAAAGTAGTATTATTATTTCCAATTTATTAATGTCATAAAGTATGAGAAATGCTCCATGTCCTAAAACAGAATGCTCCAGGACACGAGACAGGACGACGACCTGCCATCCCGAACAAAATCATGTTTCGGAACGAGACATTACAAAATTCGAAAAAGAAACTTAGGAAATTCATACTTTTTGAAATTACTAGTAAATTAATCCGGAATTACGTGGATTTTCAAAATTCAATGCAAGTTTTGGAAACTTGGGGGTCTTGGTTTGGGCATTTGCAACCCTTGAGGCAATTCCAGTCAATATAACAAGTTTGTTCTGAACACAACGGGGTATTCGAACTATCGGGTTCTTCGTCGTCGTCGTCTTCTCTTACGCATAGCACCCTAACATCGGCATCGCCCTCTGGACAATAGCAACCGCCTGGGCACTCTGAACTATCTAAGCAAGTTGTACTTCCACATTCATTATGCAACAACTTAATGGATAAAAAAACTGAGTTTTCAATTGCTGTTGTAGCTTTGAAGTTTTTGTTGTAGTTTCCATTGACTTCGTTAGTATTTTGTCCCACTGCACAAGACAAACCTTGCATACCAAAAAAAAAGAAAAAAAAAAATTCCCTTGTAAAACGACTCAATCGAAATTTCCCAAACTGCATATAAAAGTGAATCTATTTTCACATACCACAATGTATGAAGACAAAGAAAATTATTGTCAATTTTACCCTACAAAATATTTTCCGCACTTACATTTTGTGACCGAATTTTAGACAAAATGGTGGAACTTTTCTGGGGAAATTCATTTTCTACCCTTTTTTTGAAAATAAAAACGAAAATTACACCCTTCTAAATTCAAAATTCATTGCTATCCCCCGCCTAAAAGTGGGCGAAATCGCCCAAAAATAGGAGAAATCTCTCATTTATCGCCCATGTTTCGCCCGTGGTGAGAGATCCCGCCCTTCCCCGCCTTCGACACCTCCCGAATTTCTCCCAAGTTTCGCCCGTGGTGGGAGGCCCCGCCCGAAAAGACGGGAGACTCCGCCCGGTTTCGCCCACATTACCATAATGTTTAAATGCATATTCACAAACAAAAAAAAAACGATTATAAATGAAGAAACGATTATTAACAAAAAGATGATATTAACACGAAATTTACAAGAATGGTGGAGAAATCTGAACCTTCGAATTCTTCGATTATGTTTAACTGAAAATCGAAATCTTGTGGAACTGAAATTTGACGAAACAATTTGATAAAGCTCGAAATTTAGTACAAATAAATGGGTTTTGTGAGAAGAACAAGATACAAAGAAATGATTTGTTGATGAAGAACTCGAAAATCTGATAATGAAGAAGAAATGAGATGAAAAGAGATGAAAAATCAGTTTAAAAGCGTCCTCATTTTCTCTTTTTAAACCGGGCGGAGTCTCCCATCTTTTCGGGCGGGGCCTCCCACCATGGGCGAAACTTGGGAGAAATTCGGGAGGTGTCGAAGGCGGGGAAGGGCAGGATCTCTCACCACGGGCGAAACATGGACGATAAATGGGAGGTTTCTCCTATTTTCGAAGTGCGCCGCCACTTTTAAGCGAGGGGATAAGAAATGGTTTTGAATTTAGAAGGGTGTAATTTTCGTTTTAATTTTCAAAAAAAGGGTAAAAAATGAATTTCCCCAACTTTTTTGCCATAATTTTGGTTAGAATATATGACATATATTTTCTGGCAGATATTGGGTCTATACAACAACCAAACCAACTTTTAACTCAAATTAAGTCAGAATAATCAACTAAATTGTCCGACTCATTTTGGATCAGAATACTGCGTGCAGTTTGAGAAGATGTTTGCATATGAAATCATGAAGTGCTTAATGTTAAAAGGGATTTTCGGTGGCCTTTAGACTAAACAAGGCTCTTGTTGTAAATCCTAAATTTAAGATATATTTCATATTATGTTAGCATACACAACACCCCTCATTTACTCCCTTTGTTTGAATCATCAATCCTAACAATAAGTCTCCCTTCCCAAAATAAAACAAAACAATAAATCGTATTTATTTCGTGTGTACGTGCGTGATATGTAGAATAATAATAGTACATGACAATAATAAGATAATGTCGGAGGTAATTAAATCGATACGGGCACAAAAAATAAATTTAAAAAAAAAAACTATGTAAAAAAGAGGGGAAAATTAAAGAGAGAAGGAAATTGGATACTAACAAATTGCAGCAACCAAAATAGCAGAAATGATCACCATCCCAAGTATAGTCCTGGTCATGCCTACAAGTGTAAGTTTATGAGTCAGTGCAAATTATTGACATGCTGAGCCTCTTAAACCAGTATATATGGGCATCAATTTCAACCGCATTGTTTTTTATGTTTGTGTAATGAATAATAGTATTTTGTAGTATATATATATTTTTAATTTATTTTTGTTGTTTGTATTTTAGCTTCTTGGTTTTTCTAATTCTATTTTTTTATTTTCTATTTCCTCAGGATGTATGTGTTTGAAATTAGAACACTGTGAAAACTGCCAACAAACAAGCTTAGAGCTGCCCTAAAATAAAAAAGAGCTTAGAGATATATATTACTGTTTTACAATAAAAAATATCAAATTTTCCTAATTAATAGTCATTTTCTTGTCTCATTTTTGCATTTTTAGACATATGGAATGAACATTTAGATTGTCAAAACTTGCATGGCATATAGGATTATTGTTTTTTTGTTTTTTGTTTTTGTACATTCTCGTTTGTACTATTTCTCTTCATTTTGGCATGAAAATTTTCATTTCTCCGGAAAAAATAAAAACAAGTAGGCTTGTTGATTTAGTTAAAAGTGTCATAGTCAAAGTGGGCTTCGGTTTTTACGATTTTCGAATCGAATCAGTAATTACGGTTTTGATCTTTTCGAATCGAATCGAATTGGTCATTTTTTTCGAATTGGGTGAACCAATATATTCGGTTCGGTTCGGTTTCAATTTTCGTGATTGTATTTTATTTACCATAAAATTTTGATTTTTTTCTTCTAAAATGAGACAAACACCATTATTGGCACCATAAGCGGCGGGTGGTCGTTGTAATGACAATTTCAAAGTTGCTTTCACCTTTCACGATCAAAGGATGAAGAATATTAGAAGAAGCAAGAGCGGCCGGTGAGCTCAAACGGCGGTTATCGTGCGGTTGAAAGCATTTAGGTTTAGGTTTAGTAGTAGAAGCAGTAGTATAAGGTTTAGAAATTTAGGGTTGTGTGTGTGTGTGTGTGTGGGGGGTTATAGTAGGAGCTAGTGAACAAATTAAATTTTATATATATATATATATATATATATATATATATAATTAAAAATGAAGTATAACGGTTCGGTTCGGGTCATACTGGTTTTATGGATAAAACCGAAAAGCGAATTGGATTTCGGTTCGGTTTTTCTTCAATGAAAAACCGATTGGAAAACCACGGTTCATCATTTTCCGGTCCGGTTTAATCCGATTGGTCGGTCGATCAGCTTTTCCAATTTCGTTGTACACCCCTAGATTTAGTTTAGGAATCATAGCATTTTGCTACATGCTATTTCCTTGACTCCTTTAAACATCTGGATCTAGACATTTAGAATAAAAAAGTTACATTTTCAAAATTTGATATTAGTAGAGCTTCTAAAAAAAATAGAAGAGATTATTAGAGAATATAGGTAGATACTCTAAATATACATTCTTTTATTATTTCCAAAAAATTCTTATTTATTTAATATTTTATTACAATTTGTGAGATTGATTTAGGCCTAAAACTTATTACGGTTGTTTTATATATTCATACCTCTCTCTGATTAATAGAATTATCTATGGGGACCTTTAAGGACACCACGCTGAATCTACCATTATCCTTAAAGGCACCACAGTTTATTTATATTTTTAAACCTTGCTGTTGTGCCCAAGTAGATTTGGTGTGGTATCCTTAAAGGCTCCGTTATCTATTACTTTCTCTGTTCTCTTTCTATTATGGTATCAGAGGTCAAATGCTTTTTTTTTTTGGTCCTATCCCCCTGCTCTTCTTCTCATCCCCTCCATCCACCATTAATATTTCCGACGATGGCGTGTTCGGCCACTACTTGCGCTGTTATCACCCACCAAACTACAACTTATCAAGTGCACGGCTTGAGCGCTTGTCAATGCCTGTCCTACCATGTCACTCCGATCGTCGCCTCCGCTCCATCCCGTCTTCTCCCCAATTGGAGTCCACGTAGGCCGCAAGCACATGTCGCAGCCTTAACAATACCATCATCAGGGACCGATCTCTGGATCTTAATAGTGGGGCAAACTTAAACAACTTGGCTCAACATTCGCCATACCATTCACTGAGGACATTTTGATTGGTGATGGCACTGGCATCCACATCACCCAGACTGGTTCTAATTCTCTCTTGTTTCCTAAATATATTTTTCATCGCGATGATGTGTTTAGGTTTCCAAAAATGTAACCGGGGCACTGTTTCATGAATTTCGACGCTTTAAAATCCGAAAAAGACCGATCGGGGCACGGCTGCCATGGGACCCAGAGCGCCTTGGCCCTCGAATGTGCAAAAATGTCCCTAATTATATTTCCGAGTTGCTACATTTGTAACGCCCCGTTCTTGGATACCGAGTGCTTATCCAGAAAAAAAACGTTCGGCGCATATAACATTAAATAAATCCAATATTATAAGCCTCTACGCCATCGTATCAAACTAAAGCAAACAGAAGCTAAAAATACTTAGGTAAAACCATAAATGCTACTAGAATAGATTACAAACCATACTAAAGATAGAAATTATCTTACAACAACGATGTCTCCAATCTTACATAGTACAATGTCTTAAAAGAAAGTACAAACTGAACTTACAACATGTATCGAAAGAAAATACAACAAGCCTTGAAAAGAAACGCAACTTAGTTTGATACATTATAGATAAAAAAAGAAAAGGAAGTCAACAAGTAAATCATGGCATCGTCAATTATCATCCTCAAAGTCGTCATCAAACTCCGGGTCAACCTGTTCGTCTTCTCCCCCCAAAAGCACAAAACAAATTTACAATTGAGGTAAATACAAAGGTACTTAGTAAAGAGGTAGAAGCTATTGAATAATTAAGTTTTACAACGAAAGGTTCATATTATTGTTAAGTTATCTTTGTGAGACCGACTCAAACTCTAGGGTTCACTTCATGCTCATAACATGTCGTGTGATCCTACTTGTTTCTAGCTTAGCTTATCTTATCTTTGTTACATCAGTATTCAAAGGCACTACGCATAGTGCTACTCACCACGAGGTATCCGGGTGCAACCTATTGGTGGATCACAGCAATAGCGACGGGCTAGCCCCGATAGTGTACACGTTCCGTGAAGTCCCTCCGTACTTGGGGTCTTAGTAACCTACGGAGTTATTCATTCGTGAAGTCCCTCTACTCCTGGTGCCTCTCAAATGCCAGTAGAGTTATTCACTTTATCCGACCGTCTACACACCGTGATATAGACTTGTGCCTTACCGAGAATAACATGATGTTTAGTCTTTTAACTACACAAGTACATATGTTATTAATCTTTAACTAGCATCCTAAGTATTTTCATAGAAGGCTCACGTACAACTTTCACTCCCTCACCTAGACCACTAGACAAGGACAAGGCCTACACATTACACAGACATTGATGAATACTAATCCATCAAAGCACAGGCCAATCATTCTCTTCCGACAGTCCCGAACTTCATTTCTTAGGAGGAATCCATTCGGTGTTTGAACTAAACGCAACAGAAACTTAATCACGGCTTGTTCATTTTCATATAATGTTATAGATCAAGAATCGACATTTAAAACCAGATTCGGGGCTCAAAACACTCAACATAGCAAAAACAACAGGTTCGGCGCGTGCGCTAGATTTGATGCGCGCTAAAACGAAGGAGCAGGCTGAACAACTTTTTGTTTCTGTTTTGGCGCGCTCTACAGCTCCCATGCGCATGCTAAAACTCTCCGAATCATCATGTCCTATCTTGTTCCACTTTTAGTCCGAGTTAAAAGCTCTCTGTGAAGCCCCCCTTCCCGGTTTCGTTTTGGCACGCGCTAATCGCTTTTGGCGTGCGCCAAAACCCCTAAATTGCCCTAAACATGCTTTTCTCATCACTTTATGATTTCTAATCAAATCCCAACCATTATGGACAGCAAAACAACTCAGAAATAGAAGCAAAATAGGTTTCAAACATACCAAAAACATATCTTGCATCAATAATAACTTAAACATGAAATTCTAACAACAAAGGTATGAAAAAACTCAACCTAAAACATCATAAAGCTATAATTGATCAATAAGAAGACCCTCTTAGTTGTTAGCAAGCCTAAACAAAGCAAAACTTCAAAACAACTGCAACACTTCTGAACTTCTCCAAGAAAACTTATTTGATCAACAATTGGACAAGAAATAATTGTGATCAAAAGCTTCTAAACCATTAGAACTACAAAATAGACCACTTAACAAGCAGAACTTGATGAAGAACCAAAAGTAGGGCTTTTTATTACCTTTTCAAAGTTTCAAGTTTTCTGTACCAAAACGTTCATTTTTCTCCAGAGCCAAGTTCGTACATTTATTTTTCTGAAAAACTGATTCCGACAACCTCCTTACCTTAATGGAAGGTTTTATTTTCATGCAAATAACCTCCGAGGAAATAAACGCTTGTTAATTCCATAAATTTAATTATTTCCACTTCCTTTAATCCTTTTTCCAAGAAAAGAAAAAAACCCTTTTTCTTTAATACTGTAACTTAAAATCCACAATAATTAATAAGTATAATATTCAAATTTTACAAATTGACACGTATGTTTTTTTTTTCTTTCTAAAATTCGGGATATTACAACATTGGCCATAGTAGGTTTGCAGGTGTATAGTTGAGGTTATTTATCAAATTGACAAGTATTAAACATAGTTTGTGGGTATCATTTCAAGTTTTTGCCACAGAATATGTTTCTTTGCCACTATGGTCACATGGTAACATATATGCTGCACATTTTGTAATTTTCCTCTACCATATATGATTATACCGTAAAATGCGTACTTCTCTGCAAGTCAGAAACTAAAAGGCAGAGACTTAGATAATTAAGCTGGGAAAGACGAGACAAGAAACATGATTGTATTTTATTATTCTCATAATAAAGTATAGGAAATGCTTCGAAGACTAGATGCTTCAGGGCATGTTTCAAGGCGAAAACATTACATTAATTAATAAAGTTGCGAACCAAACTCATACTTTGAAATTAGTAATTTTGGCAAAGGTGCAGAGGATTTATATGTGAAAATTTATCTGAATTAGTCCGAATATGGTTGTTTGAAGGCGATGCAATATTTTTCAACATTGGGATTTTGGTCTGGGCATTTGCAACCCTTGGGGCAGCTAGGTTGCACGGACACGTATACGAGGACATGGGAGTTCTAAAAAAAATAGGACACGGGTGTGATGACGGTCAAATTATACCCGTAAAAGTCATCAACGTTGACCTTAAATCGAGAGTAATAATATATATTTTATAATTAAATCACGTGTTATATTGATTAATTAATGTTATGTGATTTATAAGATATAATTTGGTATTTATCCATTTTTTATTATATAATTTGGTATTTATCTGTTTTTATTTATATTTTGGTATTTATCCGTTTTTATTATTTTATTATTTACTTTGGGATAAATATCTATTTTATAGATTGAGATAATTTTGGAGGATAAATACAAATGGAAGAATTAAATCTCAAGATAAATCAAAGGAAATTCAAGATAAAGATCGGATAAGCGAAAAGAGGAGTAAGGCAATCCAAATTGGCGTAATAGGGACGCACCAAGGGGCGCATTTTGCTTTTTCGGAGATCACCGGGAGTTATCTCTATTTGTTTTGATATTTTGGAGTATATCTCTTAACTAGCCTGAACTCCTATAAATAAAGGCATGTCATACACGCCAAATACAACCGCACAACTTTTACACAATTCATAATAAAATCTTCAGTTTTTCTTAGAGCATTTTTTATGCAAGTTCTGCAATAATGTAAGTTCTTGTATTTATTTGTTCTTATTTCTTTGTAATTAAGCCCCCAATTATTATTTATCGTTTGAGGTTGTTCGTTCTTCACCGGACGATGTAGATCTAAGGATACGATATGAGGCAGTGGGGATTCCTTGTCTATAAGGATCCACACGCCCAGATCTGTTATCCGGTGACCTATAGATGACTTTGGTATGATCGACAACCGTGTTTTTAGTAGATCTATATAATTGCTTTATGAATCTCTATTTTATCCGTTACGTATATAGAAACGCTAAGATTTAGGTTTTCGCCGTGTCAATCTAGCCACGTCTTTATGGTGTGATTGTCCACATAGAATTTCTTATCTTAGTAGGTATGGCTACGGCTACGTTGCTTGTTAAGGGTGATTTTATATGATTTATATCGTTATATTTTGTAATAATTTCCCTCATATTTGTATAATTTGCATAGAAAAGGAGCGTTTAACTGGTTTATTGAGCAAGTGAGGTTTTAAATGGTTTATTCACAAAATTGGCTAAATTATGTGTTTTAATGATGGTTTTATGTTTATTTGGATTATATTACATTTTTGCGATGTTTTAATGACTTGTAGATGCATATTTTCGATTCAAAAGATGATCAAGTCGGATTTAATTGATGAGAAAGAGATAAGGATGGAATTGGCTAGAAGAAAAGAGATAAAGTTGAAGATTTTGAATTTGGATCACATTGGACGGCGTCCGAGTCCCGCCGTCGAGTGGATCAAGGCGTCCAAATAAGTGGACTAGCGTCCAGGAGGAGTTTTTACATTCAGAGAGTTTGGACGTTGCATGGACGAGCGTTTGCCCTAGCGTCCAAAGCAGCTGGACGGGCGTCCAGGAAGGCCAGACGGGCGTCCGCGGCCGACTTTGCTGGAACCGACTTATTTCTCTATATATAGTCGCGTTTTTCTCACACAATATCATCACATATTCGAACCCTAAACCACAAGGCGGCTCAGCCTGCGTTTTCCTTAGTTTTCCTTCAGTTTTATGCACTCAAATCCTAGATTAAATTAGTTAATTTTATGTTCTTTTCTTCAACAATTCAAGCAACTCGAGTGATGTTTAAAGGCTAAGGTTTCCTTGAACAAGCGTTGTGAAGCCATCCATCAACATATTGATTTCGTTTCCGGATTATCTTGTGAGTATTTTATTCAAGTTGTATCTTTATTATCGTTTATCATTGTTTATTGCAATTATATCGATAGATCGTTGCATGATTGACAGTTTGTTTGATTTGGTTGAAAATCTTGTTAAACCCTAGAATCAACATAATAAAGATTAGATTTTTAACCTATAAAATAACGAGAGTTAATTGGGTTGAATTTCTAGATAACTAGATTGAGAAATCTTACACCTTTGCTTTGAAAGTAATAATCTTTAAAATCGAGAGATAGAAGATTAAGAAACGAACTTTTCTAAGAAATTAGGAGTTCATGCCTTTGATTTGGTGAATCACAACTTGGTTAGAAATCACGAGATAATCTAGATCGGAATTGATAGTTGTAGGATAGGTGGATCAATTGCTTGTTCGTTCGTAAATTATTGATTAAAATCCCTCGAACTTGAATTGTTTAGCTTAGTTAGTCTTTTTATTGCATATTAGGTTTAGTTTAGTTTAAATTGGTTCGCAACTATATTTTCCTGGCTTTGGATTGACAACCCTCTGTCCAGTTTATCTGTTTTGTTTTCGTGTTTAGTTTTGTTTTAGTAGTAGCAAATTAGAAGAAGTAATAAACTAGATTAAACAACCTCGATTCCCTGAGATCGACTCCGGTATTAGTCACTATACTACGATCCCTGCACTTGGGGAAAACCGGATTTATAAATATTATTACTTGTTATTTTCATTAGATAAAATCCGAGACAAGTTTTTGGCGCCGTTGCCGGGGAAGGCTTAGAGAATGAAAAAGTCAACCATGGGGAAGTTTAAGCGTGTTTGGAAAGCTATTAAAAGTTTCACCCCATGTGTTAGATGCTGTTTCTACAGCCACACTACTGATCAGAGCTTACACGAGGTAGTGGCTGGCAGAAAGGTCAAATGGCCTGATCCAGGCTGAGCTTAAAGCGTGTCGAGCTAACGACATTAACCAAAAGCGCCACTAGGGGGCATCCTAGATATCTGTATTTATATTAGTTACTTTCATTGCTATTTTTGTTTTGTTTTGTGTGTCTTAGTATTGTGTGAATGTGGTTCAGTTCAGCCGTGGCTTAATAATTGACGCTTAGATGTTCTGTGTTGTCCCGGTGTGGGTGATTTTTCCATCTGACGCGATTCTATCCTGTGCTTTGTATGTTATAATCCCCTTTGTTCCCCGAGATCTTGTCTTGTTTTTCAAGTGTGCAGGGTATTTGCGATAGCAATTGTGAGCTTCGGATGATATCGTTTTCCGGTGGATGGTCCACGGTCATCGATTTCCTCAGCATTCCTGGATCCGATGACGATCACTTCCAGACTTGCCACCTTCGAATTACAATCAGCTAAGTTCTTTATTTTTTTTAATTCTGCACAACATGAGGACATGTTGATCTTTAAGTGTGGGGGAGGGGAATGGTTTGGTGTATCTACATATCATTTGCTTGATTTATTATGTGTCTATGCAAAAATGAGCTAGAATTTTCAAAAATTTTCGACATTTTTGTTTTTTGTTTTGTCCCGAGTAGGCAATTCAATTCTATGTTCGTTATTTTTATAGTCATCCAAGCTATATATCATATGTTTGATAAGTTAGTTGTTTCACCCGATATCTATTTTTCACGAGCCATAGTGAATGATGAGCTAGTTTATAAAGTTATACCCCTTTTCGACTAGTGATTTTTGATTTTCTTATAAGTCATGTGCTTAGTGCTACGTATATATCTTGAGACTTATGATTGTTTGTATTTAGATCCGAAGTATGTTATACTATGAATATCTGAAGGTTTGAATGTGATAAGTAACACGTAACTTATTGTCAAATGAAAAAGTTGAATTTAAAGTGAAGTAATTGGGTGTGTCGGAAGCTGGTCGATGATTTGAGTGGGATAGGGCATTATCTCGAAATGTCCTATACCACTATGATGACTAAAAGCTCACGACAGTCAGAAGAAGCTGCCTTATGATTTGAGTAAGGTAGGGTATATCTCGAATATCCTATTCTGCTATGACAGGGCAATAGCTCATTCTGATGTGTGTTTAAAAGTGAAATAGTTAAATCAACTTGCAAAAAGAAGTGGTGTGAAATAGATATAAGACTAAGTTTCGTCTATCTTATCCCCAGTAGAAACCGATAGATATGCTGTAGGGATTATCGTCTGAGTATTTCAGAAAGGCCCTGGATATATTCGATCATTCTTTTCGGGATATGTCACGTTTGTAGGGTACATCTTATGAGTATCAGTTATCTCTAGTTTGAAGGGGGTATTAGCTAGTTTTGCTTTGAGTTTCTCAAGTTTGGACTTAGTGGAAGTTTTCTATGGCTTTGCACACACACAGTGGTGAACTTCTGATTTATTGGGTCTATGCTATATTGTCTGAGATGTCTATCTTTTCTCGAGCCTTGATTTTCGTTTTGTTTTGCTCGGGACGAGCAAAAGATAAGTGTGGGGGAGTTGTTAAGGGTGATTTTATATGATTTATATCGTTATATTTTGTAATAATTTCCCTCATATTTGTATAATTTGCATAGAAAAGGAGCGTTTAACTGGTTTATTGAGCAAGTGAGGTTTTAAATGGTTTATTCGCAAAATTGGCTAAATTATGTGTTTTAATGATGGTTTTATGTTTATTTGGATTATATTACATTTTTGCGATGTTTTAATGACTTGTAGATGCATATTTTCGATTCAAAAGATGATCAAGTCGGATTTAATTGATGAGAAAGAGATAAGGATGGAATTGGCTAGAAGAAAAGAGATAAAGTTGAAGATTTCGAATTTGGATCACATTGGACGAGCGTCCAAGTCCCGTCCAGAGTGGACTGGCGTCCAAATAAGTGGACTGGCGTCCAGGAGGAGTTTTTACATTCAGAGAGTTTGGACGTTGCATGGACGAGCGTCTGCCCTAGCGTCCAAAGCGGTGGACGGGCGTCCAGGAAGGCCAGACGGGCGTCCGCGGCCGACTTTGCTGGAACCGACTTATTTCTCTATATATAGTCGCGTTTTTCTCACACAATATCATCACATATTCGAACCCTAAACCCTAGGGGCGGCTCAGGCTGCGTTTTTCCTTAGTTTTCCTTCAGTTTTATGCACTCAAATCCTAGATTAAATTAGTTAATTTTATGTTCTTTTCTTCAACAATTCAAGCAACTCGAGTGATGTTTAGAGGCTAAGGTTTCCTTGAACAAGCGTTGTGAAGCCATCCATCAACATATTGATTTCGTTTCCGGATTATCTTGTGAGTATTTTATTCAAGTTTTATCTTTATTATCGTTTATCATTGTTTATTGCAATTATATCGATAGATCGTTGCATGATTGATTGTTTGTTTGATTTGGATGAAAATCTTGTTAAACCCTAGAATCAACATAATAAAGATTAGATTTTTAACCTATAAAATAACGAGAGTTAATTAGGTTGAATTTCTAGATAACTAGATTGAGAAATCTTACACCTTTGCTTTGAAAGTAATAATCTTTAAAATCGAGAGATAGAAGATTAAGAAACGAACTTTTCTAAGAAATTAGGAGTTCATGCCTTTGATTTGGTGAATCACAACTTGGTTAGAAATCACGAGATAATCTAGATCGGAATTGATAGTTGTAGGATAGGTGGATCAATTGCTTGTTCGTTCGTAAATTATTGATTAAAATCCCTCGAACTTGAATTGTTTAGCTTAGTTAGTCTTTTTATTGCATATTAGGTTTAGTTTAGTTTAAATTGGTTCGCAACTATATTTTCCTGGCTTTGGATTGACAACCCTCTGTCCAGTTTATCTGTTTTGTTTTCGTGTTTAGTTTTGTTTTAGTAGTAGCAAATTAGAAGAAGTAATAAACTAGATTAAACAACCTCGATTCCCTGAGATCGACTCCGGTATTAGTCACTATACTACGATCCCTGCACTTGGGGAATACCGGATTTATAAATATTATTACTTGTTATTTTCATTAGATAAAATCCGAGACATTGCTCGTCTGTTTTAATTAGCGTATGATTAGGAAATACCAATATAGGGCTCCTAGGTCGGCTCATAAATTGATCTTCCGGGACTTTCAGCGAGATCTAGATCTGTTCTGTATTCGGGAATTGCATGCACCTAGTTATACGTACGTCGTAGATTAACATGAGACCGTGCAGGTAATTGTTAATGGGACAGAGACTGATGCGATCGCTTAGGAAGTACGCCTAATCAAAGGAATGTTGCCTAGGTGAGGAATACGGTTAATATCGGCATCCCTAGTTTTGTAAGCGTGCGAGTCATATGAGATGGAGGCCGAAAAAGCGAAGTCACGTGATGTAGCATAGTGATCTGGATGGCCTAACCGGAGCTAGATCTAGTTTAGGGGATGACTCCCGTAGCCACTAATAAAAGAAATATGGATCGGATTAATAGTTGTCAAGTCTAGCTTAATTATATAGAATCTCTAGATCCAAACGATAACATAATAATTGGGGAGGTTAATTACGTTATGTGTTGTGTCGAGTCGTGTCCTTTACCTTTCTTGTCTTTTGTTGGTCATAGACCGCTTTGTGTCCTTGGCATGAATGATTAATTGTTTGTATATAAATGACCCACAACTGGTTCCCTGTGGGATTGACCTTGATTCGCTATAGCTATACTACGATGGACCTAGTCCTCTTGCTAGTATTGGTTTATGGTGGTAAAGTATTTTATTATCACTTGATCTACGTCATCAAGTTTTTGGCGCCGTTGCCGGGGAACCAACGGTTAATCTTATATATAAATAATTTTTTATTCATGTCGAGTTTTCTGTCTTAGAGTCCGTTTTTTTTATGTTTTTGAGTCCCTCTGGTTGTCTCGCTTGTGTAAAAATTCCGAATCTGGAGCAATTTGGTTTTCGCTCCAGCCGAGATCGCCTCATTCGCCGCCAAATGAGCCTGGTTCTGTTTTCTGGGATTACGAGTGTCTGTTATCTCCGTATGTTTAATCCGTAGGTCTGATAGAAGCATGGGAAACCATGTTAAAATCAGTCTACGATTCGTTTTGTTATTCTTCTGTTTGTAGAAACCGGGGAAGCAATAATCCGAGTCAGTAATTTTTTGCGGGCGCTGAGAAAATAACCCAGCAACATGTGGAGCTACGAATCTACGATGGGAAAATTGATGGAGGCAACATCTTTAAAGCACCATGATGGCTCCGAGAAAATAAATATTAAAAGGTTCAAATTATTCGTGGTATAATGTTGAAGGCAAGGTACTACCTTTTCTGCTTATGTTTTACTATCGTTTGGTCTTTTGAGCATAAGTTAGCCTATACATAAACATGAGTATGAATCTTAGCCCAGAGTTGGTTTATAAGATTAATTTTATTAGTGCCGAAGGTTCTGCCCCAAATCTGTCTCATCTAAAGGGTGTAAGGAAACATGTAGTAGTTGAAGGAAGCAGTGAATAAAGAGTTCCTCGTAGTTCTGTTAAAATCTCATTGTCCTATGCATGAGATTGCTTCTACTGGCCATGGAAGCAACAATTTGTGTAGTTTAAGCATTCGCAATCTAAAGAAGACGTTGAGTTTTGAGAGAGCATAATGAAGTATCATTATAGAGGATATGATTAAAATGGGTCCCTAGGACTAAATCTCCTAAGAATTCACTGGTTCCTAAAACAAGAGCTGAGGAAGAAGCTTCGTATAAATAGTATAGATAAATGTCGTTTCCTAGGTCTCACAACCAAGGGAAGGATGTTAATCCGCAAATGCAACGAGCCCACCTCATATAGTGCTCAAGGGGGTCAACATCTGGCGATCCAAGAAGGATAACTGACAAGGATAATTTTTGGAAAGTCGAGCTGAAGACTTTAAACTCAGAACTACTTCTTTAAAACCCTTAGGATTTCTTTTTAGGATTTTAGGTTTTGTTTTCTTTGTGTCAAATAATAGTAACGTGACATATGTTGAGGTTTTTTATTTTGCCGTGTTCCGATGGCCATTAGGCTAAGGATGTGCAAAACTTTTTTACTCAATATAGGCCATGTGAAATAGAGTTTCTTAGGAGAGTCGAGAAATTGCTAAAGAAAAGGAAATTTAGCAATCAACCTTAAGATGGAAGCATTAAGAGAGCTTGAGAATTACTGAAAAAGTAACAGAGAATGATTGGTGCGAACAAGAACAATTTTGGTCAACTTCCAAAACTTTTTAGAATGGCGATCTGAGTGAAGATCCAAAGTTGTGTGCAATTCGTTCTGCAACTACCCTTATCCTTTCCTTTACACCTTTTCACCCTTCAACCTTTTCTATTCTCTCACCAATCTGTCTCACAATTCACATTTCTAACCATTCTTCCATTCCCTCTCTTTCTTTCCACCTATTTCACTCTCCCACCCTAACCCAATCCCTTAACCAATTCCCACCCAAAACACAATTTCTTACCCACCATTTATCTTTTCTTACCATCTTTATGTATATCTTTTTCTAAACCCATCATACTCTAAACCTCCATTTTGTTTACAAAATACCTTTGTGTTGCGGAATTTGAAATATTGCTAAGTTTTAATGTTTATCTTTTATCATTTTGGTTTTCATGATCCTACCTGGGGTACGTGTAGCTCTGACCCTAGCTAGATTTCATAAGTTTTGGTTCGATCGAAATATAACTTATCTTTCTACCGGAAGTTTTAAATTTCACAATTTTTCTGACCCTTCCGGCATATATAGATGATGAGTTTTGTTCTACAAATATCGCACCGAGCCGACCTTGTTGATGACGTTGAGACCTTTTACGTGATACATTGGGTTATTAGTAATTTCGAGGAGAAGCTACATCTCCCTAAGTTGTTGATATCCAATCAAAGCGAGAAGTTTCTACGCTAAGTATCTGATTTCATATTTAGCCTATAGGTCACATCCAATCTGTTATACCTTACCAAGTTTCTCTTTTACGCTGGATTAAATACCTTATCGATCCGGTAAACCTCGTGTTTTCACACGTGGGATAATGCTTTTTGATATTTGTCTTCTCCACCCGGTTTTAAGAATATTTTTGTGGTGGAGGATTTCGATGAAGACTACCATCCTTAGTTGATTGTTTATTTTTTTTTTTTTTTTTAGTATTTTTCTTTTTGCGTATATATATATATATATATATATATATATATATATATATATATATATATATATATATATATATATATATATATATATATTTATTTATTTAGAATTAAGTAATCGAAGCAGTCGTTTTAACTCTTTGGTTTTCCTTATCATTGGTTGTATAAAATAAAGTGGCGAAAACATTACATTAATTAATAAAGTTGCGAACCAAACTCATACTTTGAAATTAGTAATTTTGGCAAAGGTGCAGAGGATTTATATGTGAAAATCTATCTGAATTAGTCCGAATTGTTATATAATATATGTATATATATATAACTACTACGAATACTGAAGGCTGAAGCTAGTTAAAACAAAAGGAAAGACTAAAGTTTTGCATGCTACTCTGGATATTCTTTTTCATTGATTAAACTTCTCTTATCTCTCAATTACATTACTTAACTTATATATATATAGACAAAGTAGACGAATGGGGTTAGCAAACCGTCATGTCATTACATGAGGTGATACATGGCTAACCTACAGGTGATCACGTGATATACGGCGGCCGAATAATTATTCCTGATAATTATCTAACGCGGTACCGTTAAATAAAGACACGACATATTACACGTGATCTTATAGTGTAAATACTTCCACCGATTACACCATATATTTACGTCGATACTTATCCATTATGTCGTGCTGGCTTTAAAACTTAGCCATTAAGTAAACTAGCTACAGGCTAGTATTATACACGGAGGAGTAGATATTATATCTAATGGACATCCACACATTATGTGTTATATTTATAACATAAGTTATAACACGTAATATTTATAACACTCCCCCTTGGATGTCCATTCCACAAAGAATCTGCCTCGTTAAAACCTTCACTATGAAAAAACCCTGTGGGAAAAAAATCATAATGAAGGAAAAAGAGTACAGCCTTCATTTGTGTTTACTCCCCCGATTTGAACACCTCCTCAAATCTTTAAGTTGGCGCATTCCGATCTTTCTCAACAATTTCTCAAATGTGGCAGTGGGCAATGCTTTAGTGAACAAATCTGCTGGATTGTCACACGATCTGATTTGTTGAACATCGATATCACCTTTCTTCTGAAGATCATGCGTAAAGAAGAATTTTGGTGATATATGCTTTGTTCGGTCACCTTTTATATAGCCTCCTTTCAACTGAGCTATACACGCCGCATTGTCTTCATACAATGTAGTTGGTTTATTTTTGTCAACGGGTAAACCGCAACTCTCCCGGATGTAATATGTCAATGACCGCAACCAAACACATTCTCGACTGGCTTCATGAATAGCTATTATCTCGGCATGATTCGAGGATGTCGCCGTCAAAGATTGTTTAGTTGAACGCCATGAGATTGCCGTACCACCACTAAGAAACAAGTAGCCCGCTTTGCGACTTTGCTTTGTGAGGATCTCGATAAATATCCCGTGATCGGCATAACCAACGATCTCCGGACTTGATTTGTTTGAATAGAACAACCCGAGATCTATTGTCCTTGCAAATATCGGAACATTTGTTTCACTCCGTTCCAATGTCGCTTCGTTGGAGCCGAGCTAAACCTGGCCAATAAATTCACAGAGAAAGAGATATCTGGTCTAGTATTATTGGCTAGGTACATTAATGCACCGATAGCACTGAGGTATGGTACTTCAGGACCAAGCACCTCTTCATTCTCTTCACATGGTCGGAATGCATCTTTATTGTCATCAAGCAATCTAACAACCATTGGGGTACTCAATGGATATGATTTGTCCATATTGAATCGCGTTTGAGATTTTCTCTCAGATAAGTCGATTGATGTGCAAAGATGCCATCTTCTAGATGTTCAATTTGTAAACCAAGACAAAATCTCGTTTGTCCAAAATCTTTAACCTCAAATTCTTTCTTGAGATAATCAACGGCCTTTGAAACTTCTTCAGGAGTTCCAACAATATTTAAGTCATCAACATATACAGAGATTATTGCGAATTGTGATTCACATTTCCTGATAAAAACACATGGACAAATCAGATCATTTTTGTAACCCTCTTTAATTAAGCTTTCACTAAGACGATTATACCACATTTCGTCCGCATTGCTTTAATCCATATAGGGACTTTTGTAACTTGACAGAATAAATCTCTCGAGGATTTGATTTACACGCCAGTGCATTCTAAATCCTTCTGGGACTTTCATATAAATATCAGTGTCAAGTTTCCCGTATAGATAAGCTGTAACAACGTCCATAAGACGCATTTCGACCTTTTCATGTACTGCTAGGCTCACGAGGTATCGTAATGTTATTGAATCCACAACTGGTGAATATGTTTCTTCATAGTCGATACCGGGCCTCTGCGAGAAGCCTTGGGCAACAAGTCGTGCTTTATATCTCAATATTTCATTTTTCTCGTTTCGTTTACGCACGAATACCCATTTGAATCCTACTGGTTTTATCCCTTCAGGGGTACGGACTACAGGTCCGAAAACTTCACGTTTTGCCAGTGAATTCAGTTCTGACTTAATGGCATCTTGCCATTGTGGCCATTCTTTTCTATTTCGACAATCTTCGATCGATGTCGGTTCATGGTCCTCGTTTTCTCCCATTATTTCAAGTGCAACATTATATGCAAAGATATGATCAACGATTACATCATCTCGGTTCCATTTTGTCCCGAAAGTTACATAATTAATTGACGTTTCTATAGACTCCCCAGGGTCTATAATTTTAAAGCTCTTCGGGATCTCATCATCAATTTTAGAATCTTCAGCTTGATCACTTTGATCATTTTGTCCTCTTTTCTTTCGAGGATTTTTATCTTTCGCACCAACCGGTCTACCACGCTTCAGGCGCGGTTTAGATTCACTTGCAATAACATTCTTATCAAGTCCTTCTGGAATTGATATACGAGCTGGAACATTCGCAGCTTCTATATATGATTTAGTGACTCTACTGGAATCATTAAATGCATCAGGCAATTGATTTGCTATTTTCTGCAAATGAATAATTCTCTGAACTTCCAGTTCACATGCACTAGTACGAGGATCGAGAAATCCTAACGTCGTTTTCCAAGAGATTTCATTATCTTTCTTATGAACTTCGGGTTCATTTTCTCCCCCTAATCTCGGGAAAACAGTTTCATCGAAATGGCAATCTGCAAACCTTGCAGTAAACAAGTCACCCGTCAGGGGTTCCAGATATCTAATGATGGATGGTGAATCATATCCCACATAAATGCCCAATCTTCTTTGTGGGCCCATCTTAGTACGTTGCGCTGCCGGCGCAATCGGTACATAAACGGCACATCCAAATGTCCGTAAATGAGAAATATTAGGCTCATGACCAAAAGCTAATTGATAAGGGGAGAATTTATTGTAGCTTGACGGTCTAATGAGTAAAAGTGCAGCCCCATGCAATATTGCGTGTCCCCATGCAGACACGGATAGCTTTGTTCTCATTAACATCGGTCTAGCAATTAACTGTAATCTTTTAATGCAAGATTCAGCTAGACCATTTTGCGTGTGAACATGAGCTACTGGATGTTCCACGGTAATTCCAACAGACATACAATAATCATCAAACGCATGTGATGAATATTCTCCAGCATTATCCAGCCGAATACTTTTAATCGGAAAATCTGGAAATTGTGCTCGTAGGCGGATTATCTGTGCAAGCAACTTTGCAAATGCCATATTACGAGTCGACAATAGTGATACATTCGACCATCTACTGGATGCGTCGATTAGGACCATAAAATATATAAATTGTCCACTTGGTGGATGAATAGGTCCACATATATCACCTTGGATTCTTTCCAAGAATGCTGGTGATTCTGTTGCCACCTTCATAAAAGATGGTTTCATAATCATTTTTCCTTGAGAACAAGCAACACAAGAGAATTCACCGGCACTTAAAATCTTCTGGTTTTTCAGCGCGTGGCCTTGTGAATTCTCAATTATATTTCTCATCATATTCGATCCAGGATGTCCCAGACGATCATGCCATATTTTATAAACATTAGAATCATTAAACTTCTGGTTTACTATATGGTATGATTCAATCGCACTGATTTTAGTATAATATAGCCCCGAAGAAAGTGATGGAAGCTTTTCCAGTACATGTTTCTTTCCGGAAACATTTATCGTTATACATGTATATTCGATTATCCGTGTCATTTTTAGTTTCAATATGGTATCCATTTCTCGGATATCCTTAAAACTTAATAGATTTCTTCGGCTTTTGAAGAAAATAGTGCGTGATTGATAGTAAATTTTGTTCCTTCAGGAGAAATATAATGACTCTTCCAGAGCCTTCAATCATTTTCGAATTGCCACACATTGTGTTAACATTTATCTTTTCTTTCTTCAGGAAGAAAAGTATTTTTCATGTTTAAATATGGTATGTGTAGTGGCTTTGTCAATCAAACAAACATCTTTATTGATATCCAACACACCATCTCAGATACATATCTTCTTCAAGAAGATAACAAAAGTACAACATTCGTAAAAACACACCAACAAAAGGAAACTACTATAGTACAAGGAAACGAAAAGAAAACTACTATATTACAAGAAAGCATTAAATTAATTTAAACATTTTCTTGATCATTTGATCCTTCAGGAATCATCAAGAAACTATCCATGTCCAAATTCACCATATCATCATCAAGATCGTGATTAGCATCAATATAAGTGTCATCATCTTCAGGATGATCACGGTACACAAGATTCGCTTCACGATCTTCAACTGGTTTTTTCAATGATGCTTGATAGAGTAGGACAAGGTGCTCCGCCGCCAGACGGCAGTGCGGGACCAATGACCTTCCATTCCACAACGGAAGCATTTATCATCATTAACTTTCTTTTCATTGCTTTTCTTATGATCCGTCTTCTGGGGACCATTTTGTTTCTTACCATGATCGGTATCATTATGATATGGCATATATCTTCCACGACCACGGCCTCGTCCACGGCCTCTTCCACGGCCACGACCACGTCCACGACCACGACCACGATCAAAATTTGATGACTGAGCCAAATTCACTTCAGGGAATGGGCTAACACCAGTCGGTCGGGACTCGTGATTTTTCAACAAAAGTTGATTATTCTGCTCTGCCACAAGGAGGCATGCTATAAGCTCAGAATATTTTTGAACCTTTTTTTCGACCGATCATCGCTGCCTGCAGGAGCATATTCGAGATATGAAATGTGGAATATGTCTTCTCCAACATATCCTCATCAGTTACTTTATCACCACATAATTTTAACTGAGAGGTGATTTTAAACATGGCTGAATTAAACTCGGTCACGGTTTTAAAATCTTGCAGCCGCAGATTAAGCTTGAACCAAATCGGCACCAGGATGAGTCGACAACTTCAGTGATCGTATCTATCCTTTAAATTATGCCACAATTCGAAGGATCTTTTACCGTAAGATATTCATTTTTCAACCCATCTCCAAGATGATGTCGAAGGAAGATCATGGCTTTGGCACGGCTTTGGCTGGACTCATCATTGACCGTAACAATAGTATTGCCAAGCCCCATAGATTCCAGATGGATCTCCACGTCCATCGTCCACGATAGATAATTTCTTCCGGAAATATCTAGTGGTACAAACTCTTGCCTTGATATGTTAGCCATAACATAAACAAACAAAAATTGATTGACTAAGATTACCTCCACGCTCTGTCAATGTTTTTCGAGTAATTTTCTGGACGCCTTTACTCAAAGACCGGTAGAGACTCGTGCTGATAACGTGTTATATAATATATATATATATATATAACTACTACGAATATCAAGGTGAAGCTAGTTAAAACAAAAGGAAAGACTAAAGTTTTGCATGCTACTCTGGATATTCTTTTTCATTGATTAAACTTCTCTTATCTCTCAATTACATTACTTAACTTATATATATATAGACAAAGTAGACGAATGGGGTTAGCAAACCTTCATGTCATTACATGAGGTGATACATGGCTAACCTATAGGTGATCACGTGATATACGGCGGCCGAATAATTATTCCTGATAATTATCTAACGCGGTACCGTTAAATAAAGACACGACATATTACACGTGATCTTATAGTGTAAATACTTCCACCGATTACACCATATATTTACGTCGATACTTATCCATTATGTCGTGCTGGCTTTAAAACTTAGCCATTAAGTAAACTAGCTACAGGCTAGTATTATACACGGAGGAGTAGATATTATATCTAATGGACATCCACACATTATGTGTTATATTTATAACATAAGTTATAACACGTAATATTTATAACACGAATATGGTTGTTTGAAGGCGATGCAATATTTTTCAACATTGGGATTTTGGTCTGGGCATTTGCAACCCTTGGGGCAGCTAGGTTGCACGGACACGGATACGAGGACATGGGAGTTCTAAAAAAATAGGACACGGGTGTGATGACGGTCAAATTATACCCGTAAAAGTCATCAACGTTGACCTTAAATCGAGAGTAATAATATATATTTTATAATTAAATCACGTGTTATATTGATTAATTAATGTTATGTGATTTATAAGATATAATTTGGTATTTATCCATTTTTTATTATATAATTTGGTATTTATCTGTTTTTATTTATATTTTGGAATTTATCCGTTTTTATTATTTTATTATTTACTTTGGGATAAATATCTATTTTATAGATTGAGATAATTTTGGAGGATAAATACAAATGGAAGAATTAAATCTCAAGATAAATCAAAGGAAATTCAAGATAAAGATCGGATAAGCACGGAAAGAGGAGTAAGGCAATCCGAGATTGGCGCCAATAGGGGACCCACCAAGGGGGGGCGCATTTTGCTTTTTTCCGGAGATCGGCCGAGAGTTATCTCTATTTGTTTTGATATTTTGGAGTATATCTCTTAACTAGCTTGAACTCCTATAAATAAAGGCATGTCATACACGCCAAATACAACCGCACAACTTTTACACAATTCATAATAAAATCTTTAGTTTTTCTTAGAGCAGATTTTATGCAAGTTCTGCAATAATGTAAGTTCTTGTATTTATTTGTTCTTAGTTCTTTGTAATTAAGCCCCCAATTATTATTTATCGTTTGAGGTTGTTCGTTCTTCACCGGACGATGTAGATCTAAGGATACGATATGAGGCAGTGGGGATTCCTTGTCTATAAGGATCCACACGCCCAGATCTGTTATCCGGTGACCTATAGATGACTTTGGTATGATCGACAACCGTGTTTTTAGTAGATCTATATAATTGCTTTATGAATCTCTATTTTATCCGTTACGTATATAGAAACGCTAAGATTTAGGTTTTCGCGCGTCAATCTAGCCACGTCTTTATGGTGTGATTGTCCACATAGAATTTCTTATCTTAGTAGGTATGGCTACGGCTACGTTGCTCGTCTGTTTTAATTAGCGTATGATTAGGAAATACCAATATAGGGCTCCTAGGTCGGCTCATGAATTGATCTTCCGGGACTTTCAGCGAGATCTAGATCATTGCTCAGATTCGGGAATTGCATGCACCTAGTTATACGTGACGTCGTAGATTAACATGAGACCGTCGCAGGTAATTGTTAATGGGATGTAGATCGATGCGATCGCTTAGGAAATACGCTAATCACATGAATGTTGCCTAGGTGAGAAATACGGTTAATATCGGCATCCCTAGTTTTGTAAGCGCTGCGAGTCATATGAGATGGAGGCCAAAAAGAAGTCACGTGATGTAGCATAGTGATTTGGATGGCCTAACCAGAGCTAGATCTAGTTTAGGAGATGACTCCCGTAGCCACTAATAAAAGAAATACGGATCGGATTAATAGTTCTCGAGTCTAGCTTAATTATATAGAATCTCTAGATCCAAACGATAACATAATAATTGGGGTGGTTAATTACGTTATGTGTTGTGTCGAGTCGTGTCCTTTACCTTTCTTGTCTTTTGTTGGTCATAGACCGCTTTGTGTCCTTGGCATGAATGATTAATTGTTTGTATATAAATGACCCACAACTGGTTCCCTGTGGGATCGACCTTGATTCGCTATAGCTATACTACAATGGACCTAGTCCTCTTGCTAGTATTGGTTTATGGTGGTCAAGTATTTTATTATCACTTGATCTACGTCATCAGGGTGCGGGGGTCAAAATGTAAATATTAAAAATATAAGAACTAAAATGTTATTTACAAAAACTATAAGCACCAAATGAGGACCACTAGAATTTTTTCTTTGAGCGAGATGTGATTTGGTCCATATGAGGACCACATATAACTTTAATGGGCAAGTGTTGGGAGAGATTTCTCACACTTGAGGGGGGTGTTGGGAGAGATTGCCCACACTCTTACATGTATAAGGAAATATAGTAACACATTTACTAACACAAATTGGTTTTAGTACAAGGGTAAGCGCTTGATCTTAAATGGTATCAGAGTCAGAGGTTATGAGATCGAACCCTAGTGTGAACATTATTTTCACAATTTATATTGTGCAAGTGTTGGGAGAGATTGCCCACACTTAAGGGGGCGTGTTGAACCCCAATTATATTGTGCAAGTGTTGGAGAGATTGCCACACTTTGTGTTGAACCCCAATTATATTGTGCAAGTGTTGAGAGTGGGAGAGATTGCCCACACTCTTAAATGTATAAGGAAATATAGTAGCACAGTTACAACGGTAAGCGCTTGATCTTAACATATATTCTAAAAAACAACAATTACAAACAAACAAAAGTAGTACGGAGCTCGACCGGGTCAATACACTTTTTGAATATTTCTGGTTTCCTTTATTAAATTCGGGCATATTTCTCTCAAGAGGCACAAGCACAACAATTTTATCCGAACGGATGACAAAATCAATTTTTCTACTGTTGTGCAATTTTCCTGACCTTGTCCAAGGCTAGTCCAGGGACAACTTGACGGTGTCCGATTATGTCCAGCTATGCCAAATTTGTTTTGGTTGATAAAATACAATCTAAATTGTTTTCTTTTCCATGATGTTGTTATCCATGTTTATCCTACAATTCGTTTCTAGAACAAGCAATGGGTGAAACATGATGTTGTTATCCATGTTAATAGAAAAGGGAGTATAGTAGATGGTTTTTAGGGATGTAACCTAGTAACAAAGACTTAGGGGTTAGTAGTTTAGAATGGGTGTGTGTGTATTTCGTCTCAGGAAAAAAAAAAAAAGACTTAGGGGTTCCAAGGGTTGGGATGTAACCTTTGGGAGCAATACAAGGGGGGAGGGGTTTGTCCCATGGACTCTCAAAAGTGCAATAAAACTAGCCTAACCTTACATAGAAAGCAATACACCAGCTAGCATATTTGACATAGAAAAGAGAAAGAAAAAAAAAACCCAGGCTTTGATCCAAATCCATCTAGTAAGCATGAGCCAAATACAAAAATCACTCCACAAACTGAAAGTAGAGGATGCAACCAGTCCAGGGAAAGCATATGATGGACAATACATTCTCCGGTACATCTTAAAATCATTCCAAGTAGTTTTCCCACCGAAGGCCATTTCAAAAAGTAGTAGAAGGAAGAGATTCATAGGAACATGTATAAAGTGTTGCAACTTTATGGTGTTTTAGCTCCGAAATGGGTTTAAGTGGAGGTGACGAATAGTCAACTTCAGGCCCGAATTTGAGTGAGTTACGGAATGAATTTCTGGGAGCTAAAAACGGTTTTGGAAACTACTAAGATAGTAATTGTTATTAGACTTTTGAATCACTCGATTCGGATATCGGATGAATGACAAATTAATGCCTAAAGGTAGAGTAAAATGTGTCGTGTGTTAATGAATAATGTGTATTCATTTGTCCCACATTGGAAGTATGACTCAAGTGAAATCACTACTTAAGGAGTAGTGTGGCACTTCGAGGCAAGCCCCAAGGGGCATGAAGGAGGAAAGACGTAGATATTTGTTGATTTAGAATCCCACATGCGCTGCTGCCCGTCCGGCCAGTTTGGTTCAGGCTCAGGCTTGTGGCTTGTGCTTCAGGCTAGGCCAGTAATAATACTTTTGGGCCACCTCAACATTGATTGTTCTGAATCAAAGCCAATTGTTCAGTCGAATGAACATAACAGATTGAATTAAAAGCATCAGGGGTTGCAATAGTTCAATCAGATATCTTCGGTTGATAGTTAAAAATGCCATCCAACCTCACCCCACCCCACCCCACTCCTTCCACCATATCCAACATGATATCATATCCTACCCCACCCCACCTCAACATTGATTGTTCTGAATCGAAGCCAATTGTTCAGTCGAATGAACAGAACAGATTGAATTAAAAGCATCAGGGGTTGCAATAGTTCAATCAGAACTCTTCGGTTGATAGTTAAAAATGCCATCCAACCTCACCCCACCCCACCCCTTCCACCATATCCAACATGATATCATATCCTACCCCACCCCTTCCACCATATCCAACATGATATCATATCCTACCCCACCCCACCTCACCCCACCCCTTCCACCATATCCTACCTTATTAACCATACCGTATCCTACCCCACTGATGACAATCTATTTGGTACTATATTTTATACTCGATATGCCCTCGAATCATGCTCAATTAATGAGAGATAGTCTGAATATTGTATGAAATGCATGTAAATTTCCTAATGTATGTTCCTTGGGTCGTAATTCTACATCTATATGTTTAGGGGGGTGATCGGGGTCAATCAGGTTATAATATACTTGACCATCATAAACCAATACTAGCAAGAAGACTAGGCCCATCGTAGTATAGCTATAGTGAATCAAGGTCGATCCCACAGGGAACCAATTGTGGATCATCTTATATACAAACATTAAACATGTCAAGGACATAGAGGCGATCTACGACCAACATAAGACAAGAAAGGTAAAGACACGACTCGACACTACGCAATTAACCTCCCCAATTATAGTCTTTATCGTTTGGACCTAGATAATTTATATAATAAACTGAACTTATTAACTGTCAATCCATTTGTATCTATCTTAGATTGGCTACGGGAGTCATCCTCTTTAACTTGACTTAGCACCGGTAAGTCACTAAATCACTGTGATATTGTACGTGACTTCGCCTTTTAGTGCATCCATCTCATATAACTCACACGCTTACGACTCTAAGGATGCCGATATTGACCGTACACCTCGTCTAGGCAACATTCCTATGGTTAGGCGTACTTCCTAAACGATCACTCAAGCTCTCGTCCAACTAGCAATTACCAAGTTATAGTCTCATGCTAATCTACGACGTATGTATAATCAGGTGCTAGCAATCCCCAAATATAAACCTACCTAGATAACGCTGAACGTCCGTGAAGAGCAATTCATAAGCCTACCTAAGAGTTTTATATTGGTATTTCCTTTTTACACATTTTAATTAAACTAAGCGAGTAATAAATTCAACTAGGTTAACCTAACCACAAAGACGTGGCGTAATTAACAGATGACAGGGGCTCGGTCGACCGAGTGAATAGGCTCGGACGACCGAATGAACTTATTCGGTCACCCGAATCGATTTTGACCCAGAATACATCTTAGAATATATCTCTCAGCGTTTCATCATACGTAATGACATTAAACGAAGGTCGCACAAGATTCATATAAACTAACATAGATTCATACATAGACTCTAGGTAGAGGACGTAGGGTATGTGATCCTCATAGACAAGGCATCGCCACCTCCCTAACGTCATGGCCTAGATCTACATCATCTAACTATGAACAATTAACTCAAACGATAAAACATAATTGGGGGGAATTAATTACTTAAAAGAAAGAAACAGAAAATAAAGGCTCACATATTTGCAGCCCCTAAATTGCTGGAAACCCTCAAATTATTCTACATTGTATCAAAGTTATATTATGAATTGTAAGATTGAAGAAAGAATGAAGGGATGATGGAATATGTTGGTGTGTTTTTACAAATTTCGTAGCTGCTGCTTATATAGAGGTTTTTGCCGACCTAGGAAGGATCTAGAAGATATACACGCGATTTCTACCGGATAAACTTCAAGTGACCGAGCCGACACTCTCGGTCGACCGAATGGATAGGCTCGGTCGACCGAGCCCTTTTTTACACGTGTTAAACGCGTCTCTCGTCTATCTTGTTCCCCACTGCACGCTTTCGTGTTGATCTGATTTCTCTAATTTATCTCTTGATTAATGCTCCGATTTTCTTCCTTATTATCTTGAGATCCATTGATTGAATGACATTAATCCTCTTGATTTGTCGTGATCTACAAAATCAGCATTTATCGCACAATAAATCGGCTTTTAATAATGAAAACAGCTAAATACCAAATATCATATTAATAATCACTTAACATTAAATAATAAATATAAACGAGTGATTTAATATGAAATATACATTATTAATCTCGATTTAAGGTCAACGTTGATGACTTTTACGGGTATAATTTGACCGTCATCAGGGGGTTCTAAAGGCACCCCCCAAATTACTTTCGGCACCCATTTAATGAATATTTTTTCGAATAAACAAAACGTCGGTGACACCGGCATTCCTTGTTGAACACCAACGTCGACGGTGGGAAATCGTGGACTGGCGTTTTCTGAGTTTTAACACTTTTACAAAGGGGACGTTGGTGGTACTGGTGTTCTTTGTGGAGCACCAACGTCAGTGAGACTGACGTTGGTGCTTCACAAGGAACACCAGTACCACTGACGTTCCTTATGTAAAAAATCACCGGTTGCCCGAAGTAATTTTTTGTGGTGTCGGGAGTAAGGGGGGTGCCAGTAGTAAATAGCGGGGTGCCGATAGAACCCCCTTATGTTTATCCTTTGGAATTGGTACTGTTTTGCTCTATTTTGTGTGATTTTCAGGTAGTACCATTTTCCAGGAGCAAGGATGAAGCGGATCTGGGCTAAAAAGAGTTATTGGGCTGAAAGAGAAGAAGTCTAGGAAGAATCCGTGGAAGGATCTAGAAATAAAGGCCCGACTCGGTGAGAGCCCGGCCCGATGCGGCGAGAACTTGGACGACACGAAACCGACCTTATGAGGCAGAACTAAGTCGGCTAGGGTTTTCCATATGTCTAAATCGGCTACTATAGCCTATATAAGGTTGTAGCAGTCTATTGTATTCATTCATGCCATATGCTTTTTCATTATTATAGGTTCTTTTGGAGTTATTTTGATTTCTTGTGGTTCCCTTCTTCCCCAAGCCATCAACTAGCTTGAGTTGATCAAGCTAGCCCTCCATTGTAGAAGGTATATAACTTTGAATGTTCTTTCATGTCATTATTATGGTAGATTAGCATGTTTTAACGTGTTGTAATTGATCTGGATGTTTAACGAATTAGTAATTCACCAGAATTAACCAGAAATATAATAGGTAACCCAGAAATAGGAACCACTATGCTCGATGCGGCGGCGGTCTATACCGACGTGGTGAGGAACTTTTAGGTAACCCTAATTCTAGTGATTCGGCGTCAGCTACGTATGATTGACAAGATTAATCCACGTTTATTTAGATCTGGCCAATCTGGTATTCATATTCATAAACTACCATGATGGAGTATTACTGAAGTGTTAGTCTGGACGTAGTCTGGATAGATCTTTAAGAACGTGCCAGTCACCATCAATGTCTTCCTAATGAGGTTCTCGGTCTTGAGCCGGCACTCTCTAAAACTTAATGCATCTGATGTTAATACAGCCTAAGGTAGATTAACTTCACATAGACGTTGTATGTCCTTATAATGGAAGTAGACAAGGTTATGAGACTGCACCCGTAACTAATAACGAAGATAAAACATATGTTCTGTTATTCTAGGGAATTACATAGGGAGCAAACGTGGTAGACTAATTACACCAAGCTAGGAGATCGGATAGGGAGGGAAGGAGTTACCGTTTTCATTCGTTTAATCTTTATGTTGCTCAAAGACCACCCTTTTGTGTGTTCTTAGTTTTGGTTTAATACGTTTATCTATGGAATTCACATTGTCTCTGTAGGATCGACCATTGATCGTTCGCTATACACAACGGGTCTAATTCTCTTGCTAGTATAAGTGGTTTACACAAGATCAAGGTTTTTTGGTCCACCCAACCTTAATTCACTACCCTTCCCTACTCATCACTCAATGTGTCACTCAAGAATCTTTTAGGCCGGGAAGGATTTGAGAACCGAGTACTACTCAAGGGTCACGTTTGTTTATATATACTTTTCTTGCGAGGGCCGTGTAGATTCTCAAAAAGAAACTTGCAATGGTGGGTACCTAGTGACGAAGGACGGGCTAGCTCTTACCACGTATCACATTGAGAATGATTGAGCATTAAATGAAGACAGAGAAAATTATAATTTTAAGGTCCAGGAGCCCCATTTCGTGCCCAAGGGCCGATCTGAACCCCAGGTGGGAGATCGTTCTGGCTCACTACTTAGTCCACCGCAGGTCGGTCGGGGCACAACGGGGTTTGGTCGGTGCAGTTCGGGCCATAACGGCCTCGGGGGCTCGACGCAGGTCGGCCAGAGTTGTCCCCGGTTTTTAGCCCACGTGCATATTATAATAGATAATTATAAAAAGATCCTAAGGATCCTTCTCCCATTAGGATTCTGATCCTATTGTTTAAATATAACCGTATTTATCTCCTAAATTAGGGGATTGACATGAAAAGAATACCCGATGCTTAGAGGACAAGTAAACAGGACGAGAGGTACTCTATATAAATGATCCCAAGAAATACAAAGTGACTTGATTCCTAATTCATACACAAGATACGTAGGCAACTTGGGATTCAATATCTCAGACTCAGTCTAAATCATCACCAAATCACCCCCGTTTTATACTTTTTCTAGGGTTTTAGTCTTGATTAATTGTCACTAGGGAAATTAGGGCCCGGATTTATCATTAGACAATTTCTAGCATCGTCAATTGGTGCTAGAAGGAGGGTCTCCTACTAACAGTTTGTTCATGATCTATCATCATCCTGCCACCAAAAACACGGAAGCAAACAGCTGCAGCCAACACCCAGTATGGTGTTCAAAAAGCTGATGATGGGGTGGCAGTAGACCCCACCATCAACAATCAACCTCAACAGCAAAATGAAATTGCATTAGATCCAGCCCAACAAGCGTTGGTGGAGCAATTAGAGGCTATGGATGCTGCTACCCGGAAAGACATCCTTCATGAAGCCACACAGTGAGTGGATCTAGGAGAGGATACACTGGAACATACACCCCCTCATCCTCCTCCCTCTAAACAGCATGACGTATCCTCTAACTCAACTCTGAGCAAGACGCAACGTAATCCACAAGCGTTAAAAGCACCTAGAGCAGAGCTAGACGCCATACTGGGAAAGAGATTGGACGAGTTCTCGTTCGTATCTCCATTCACAACACAGATCGAGAGCTTCCCCCGACCTGAGGGGTTTAAGGTGCCTAAGCTTGAACCTTATGACGGATCTAAGGATCCACAAGACCATCTACACCAATACTTGACGTATATGAATTTACATTGTGCACCTGATGAGATCAAATGCAAAACCTTTCCTGCACTACTCACGGGTAGGGCTCGTGACTGGTTCAAGAAGTTGATGAGAGTCAAATTGGCTATCATTTTCTATGTAATTATACCCCGTTTATACCTCATTTTATATGTTTTTTTGAGACATTTGGTTGTATTTGATGTATTTACACCTGGGTTATCATTTCGGGACCTAGGACGTAAAGTCCGGGATTCTCGGTCTTTTTCGGTGTAATTTACTATACTCTTGGTCACCCTAGTGTCCTATAGGGATTATGTGTGGTATTTGTTGTGATTTTGTACAGGACTTAGGTTTTTGAGATGTCCGGAAGGCGAGTTACGAGGATTGGAACGTGTGCCCGAAGCTTAAACGTTCAAACGGATCAAAATGCGGTGGTACTACAACCATACCTTCCATTGATCTGCATTTTTATCCACCTTAGAGGCATTTTCTGGGCTGGACATCTTCATTAACATTGTATAAAATTTCATTAGCTTTCTAACGAATTTTGAATCACTCGATTTGGAGGTCTACACACAAAGTTATGACCGTTTTTCTGACGGTTTTTGGCTCAGAAAGTTGCTGATGGGTTTTGTGAAGTGAAAAATCGACAGCGGCCGCTTGTCAAGACTGGCCCGCCTAGCAAATTGCATCTGAAAAACACTTTAAATACCCCCTCATTTTGATCTAGATCGATCTCTCCCTTTTTAGATCGATTTTTCTGCGTTTTTCTTCATCTTTCCTTAGATTAGATTAGTTTATAGGTATATTAGCTTAAATTAGTTGTAGATCGATGCTCTTGTTATTCCCAATAAGATGGCTAAGTAACAAATTGTTTCTTCCAAAGCTCGTCCCACTCGTTCGGCTCGCAACAATCCAATTAGTTCTCCGGGTGAAAAAACGTTAGACATTCTCGGTGATAGCTTGACGCGTTATTGACGGGATTTCGCTCGGAGATTCGATTTTCTACGGCATATTATATTTGGTATTTCAATTTCATTTCTTGTTCTTGCTTTCGATCTTTGTTTTTGTTAACTTTTATTGTTGTTTCCTTACATTTTTCTTAGTATAATGAGTAGGTAATCGTTATATAGCCGAGTTATGTGATAGCCTTCGAAATCGAACCTTAGCTTGTTGATTGAAGTGTTTTGATGTGTTGATTGTTAGATTCTCGATGTTGTTATTGTTCTAGAACTTATTCTAAATGACTTTTATTGAACTCACGACTCAATAATCGTATTTCACGTGTCTTCTTTACATATGTATTTTGCGAGAGGATGCAGGAAAAGGGGTTCTAGGATCACCATGTAAAACCGACTGAGTTGTTCAGATTCGGTTTCGTGTGTGAGGTTTTATATCGACTTGTCGAGCGTTTCATTGACCATAGACCATGTCGGGTCAGTTAAATCCAGTCAGCGGACTGTTGAACCTGACATAGGAGGGTAGATTATTCAATTAATGCCTAGTCTCTGAATTAGGAATCGACACCCTTCGAGTGACAACGAGGCGGACTGTTGAACCTAACATAAGAGGGTAGTTATTGATTTGATGTCTATTTTCGGAAACAGGAGACGACACCCTTTAACGATGCCGAGAACATTAGAGTAGATCGAAACACTTCCGGAAATATGTTAGGGTTAGAAAGTAGTTGGTTGGATCATAGCTCGGCTATCTTGTTGTTCGTAGTTTAAAATATTTTCTCTTTTGTGTATATTTAGTGTTAGAACCGGTGATATGACAAATCACCATGTTCAAAGCTGTGTTGACCTAAACTAGGGACGAGACCGACTTTGATACTCGACCAGATTCCCTGTGGGATACGACCTTGACTCACCAATTCTAGGCTACAGTTGACCCGTGTTCGTTGAAAACGTGTTTTAAATTTATATTATCGGAACACCCCAAGTATAAGGTACGTAGTATAAGGTGTTGCCGAGTCGTCCTAAAGGAGGAATCGCGGTTTGTCGATTAAGATATAACTCCTAAGTCGGTTATGTCACTAATTACTTAAAACTAAGATTAATCTAACTATAAACTAAACCTAAGAAATAACTAATAACTAAAGGAAAGAAAATAAAACAAACAACTAAAAATAAGCGTAAAAACAGAAAGAGCAGGAAGGTTGACTAACGTTCACTATAGTGAACAGCGTCCCCAAATTAGAAAGCAATGGACTAACGTTCAATTAAATGAACGAGCGCCTGGATACGATCGAAAGCAGAAAATAGCGAGAAAAGTTGCGGGAACTAGGGTTCTAAAAACTAGAACTTAAAACTAACGTTGAAGCAAGCGATTTTTGTATCAAATTATAAAGGGAAACGATAGAACACCTAGAATCTATCACTCAACGATCGAGACAACCGATTTATGATTCGAATACAGTTTTATTGGTATGATCAATCACGAAACCGACTAAATTCCTTTAGATCAATTTCTAAGGTTTGTTTACTTTTCCAAGAAAAACAAATAACATTCATAACAAGATCAACAATTCGTTCCCAAATTGCAATACCCAATTAACGATATATGATTCCTCAAAACGTCATCAATTGTATCGATTGAAATAAAAACTATTGTTGAATTATATTTCCATAAAAATTCAAACAACATAGAGGTTCATTGACATTTCTATCTAATGAAACTCTTAACAATTAAATCAGGATTCAAACGATAAATAAAACAAAGTATTCAAAATCATAACTAAAGATAAACTAACGAATCATGGTTGTGATGACGTTGATGTGATATCCTCCGGTTGTTCCATCGCTATGCGTTTAGCCAACAATCATGTTGTTAGACATAATCATTGGGATGGAAGGATTCATCTTTGACTCTCCTCCTTGAATAATGCGGCTGCTAGGGTTTATTATGAGTGAATGATGCGTATAGGATGTCCCCTAGGGTTTAGTACACGCTGCTATTTATAGGATTTTAGGTCGGCTAGGGCTAAGTCGGCACTGGACGCCCGTCCAAGGTCATGGACGCTCGTTCATTTATTTGGACGGAGATTCAGACGCTCGTTCAGCTTACGTCTGAAGACTCTGTATGTAAAATATGACTCTGGACGCTTCATGGACGCCAGTTCACTCCTGGACGCCCGTCCAATATGCTGAGGATCGGATTTCTTCATAGTTATCCATTCTTCTTCAAGCCAATTCCATATTTATCTCTTGCAATTCGAATTGAGCCTCATTTATCCTCTTTATGCACTCGAAATTAAGCATCTACATAATAGATAAAACATGGAAAACATGTAGTCATCCCCAAATAATAATAATTCAATAAATTTAACACATAAAAGCGCCCAAATTACACTTTTAATACTTTTAAACCCATTATTCAAATTCAAGCCTTAAACATATAATTTCCTCTAAAAATTACCAAAATACGAAAGATATTGTTCTCTAATAATGCGATAAAAACCATAAATTTCACCGAGAACAACTCCCCCACACTTAAACCTTTGTTCGTCCCGAGCAAAACAATCAAAACTATAGCTCAACTTTCATGCATCCCACATAGATCTCTAACTCACGTAACAAAAGATACAACAACTATAGCAAACAATACCATCACAGAGATAGATTCAGTGTATGTGTGACAAGCCCTTCTCAAATTTAACAAGCCTTTCGAAGAAATATCCTCTCAAAAACTTCAATGACTATCCTAGGTACAGACAGTAATAGCTCCACTCAAAGCCTTCCCACGCACTCAGTAGGATAATCCCTACAGCATATCATGCGGTTTATACTGGGTATAAGGTCCATGATAACAAAGACTTCACTTTATTTTTTTATTCTTATTCATCATTTTTCAAAATTTTCAAATTCAACGCATATCAGAATAAGCTCTTACCCATCATAGTAGAGTAGGACATTTCGAGATAACCCCCTACCTACTCAAATCATAAGGTAGCTATAAACTGACTGTCGTGAGCTTCTGGTCATCATAGTGGTATAGGACATACGTGGTATACCCTACCTCACTCAAATCATTAACCAGCTTTCGACAAACGTATTTATTATGATTCACTACTTATTCATTTTTTTTCCAGACATAAGTTACACCTCACTTATCACATTCAAACTTTATGATATAGTTCAAAAGTCGTGCTTCAAAATCAAAGGCTCTCGTGAACGTGAAAAACGAATACTATCTCCATAAAAGTAAAGACACGCTATAATTATCTCACTAAGTCACATACTATCATCGTTAGAAAACTACAACTAGCAAGCATTTAGTTTCAATCACATGCTCGAGACTCACAAAAAATTTTAAATTTGACTAAATTTAAAAATTAAAAATTCACTCATAATTCAAAGATATAGCATGAAAACATACCCAATTTACCCCCACACTTAAATCACATTATGTCCTCGTAATGTGCAGAGTAAAAGGAAAAACAAACTTAGTGAGGTGGTCGTCGATGCAAGTTAGCGGGAGGTCAGCCGGAGCATGAATGTACCGCTACAACTTGAATAGACAACGATACCGACATAGTGGCACGCGAACACCGCCGAAAGTATCTGCAACACTCCACATACCATATAATCTCGGGGTACAAGGGGTATATGAATAAACATAAACGAAACATTCACCAACTCGTAGGAACACAACATCTTACTCAAACAACCAAGGTACTACTCCTACAATCAAGCAGAAATAGCTTACTTAAAGAGAAAAGAAACAAAGCTAGGTTGCCTCTAAGCGCTCTTTTAAGTCATTAGCTTGACATACTCTTCAAAGTCAACCCGGTCGGGCCACTTTGGCTTAAATGCGACCACCTCATCATCGTAATCGAGTGAAGGACCGAGGTTTTACCACAACCTCCACAAGTGAAGTGCCCTACCAAGTTCTTTAACTTGGCTTTCGAGACAAGATCGACTTTCGTCTTCGTCTCAACTTTTCTCGCATGTGGCATCAGCTGAATGATAGGTTCAGAATCGTGGTAGAAGCTTCTTTAAGGGTAAGAATGTCATCATTCAAGCAAAGAATTCGGATGGAATCTCGTCACAATTCAAAGACATCGTACGTCAACCAACTTTTGAAAGTATATGACCTCGTGTACTGCCATAAGGTTGGCCAAAATACTTTTTCAATCTATGACCGTTCACTTTAAAAGGTTGACCGCTGTACCCTTTCAAGGAAATCGCTCCTCCCGGATGAACTTCGACAATTTCAAAGGGTCCGGACCATCGGACTTAAGCTTGCCAAACAAACAGATGTAATCGGTGTTGTAAAGTAAAGCCATTTCTCCTACCTTGAAATCTCTGTCCTTTATTTTAGCATCATGGAGCGCTTCGTTCTTTCCTTGCTCGACTTGGCATTCTCGTAGGCCCCGAGTGCAATTCATCGAGCTCATGCGATGCTGGTAAAGAATCTTTTCTCGCCACAGAGCTGGCTATCGAAGTTTAAGTATTTAATAGCCCGAGAAGCTTTGTGCTCCACTCGACGGGTAGGTGGCATGCCTTGCCATAAACCATTTGAAAAGGCGACGCACCCATAGGGGTCTTGAATGCGAGACGATAAGCCCAGAGTGCGTCGTCCAACTTGGACTCCAATTGGATCTATTAGAATTCACCGTTTTCTCCAAAATCCGCTTTAGACTTCACATTTGCTTACCTCGACTTGGCCACTTTGGTTTTGGGGTGGTATGGTGTACCAATCTTATGCTTGACACCATATCTTTCAAGAATTTTATCGAGCGGTGCATTACAAAAATGCGATCCTTCATCACCGATAAGGGCTCTAGGACGACTAAATCTAGTAAAGATATTCTTTGCAAGAATTTCTTTACAACTTTGTGATCATTAGTTTGGGTGGCTATAGCCTCTACCCACTTGGAAACATAGTCAACGCAGACTAGGATATATTTATTACCGCACGATGATGGGAAGGGTCCCATGAAATCGATGCCCCACACGTCGAAGACTTCACATTCCAAGATAGGCCTCAGAGGCATCTCCATCCTATTACTGAGCCTCCCTACTCTTTGACATCTGTCACAGCCTTTGCAAAAGGTGTCAGCGTCTTTGAACAGAGTGGGCCAGTAAAATCCAGCTTGAAGGATTTTCGCAACAGTCTTTGGTGCTCCGTAGTGTCCACCAGCAGGACCACTATGACATTGCTCTAAGATATCCAGTTGTTCATGTTCCGGAACACACCTTCTAAGCAACCCGTCTTTGCAGACTTTAAACAAATGTGGATCCTCCCATACGAGATACTTCAAGTCACTGAAAAACTTCTTCTTTTCCTGATACGTCATCTCTTCTAAATGCCCAGTCGCTAAGTAATTGACGTAATCAGCATACCACGGCCTCACATTCTCTAGTCTCATTAATTGCTCAGTCGGAAAGTCAATGCCTATTTCCTTAGTGTCTTCGTCACCCTCGTGCACTAGGCGAGATAAGTGATCAGCTACAACATTTTCGCTACCCTTCTTATCCTTAATTTCAAGGTCGAATTCCTGTAGAATCAGAATCCATCTCAGTAACCTTGGTTTAGCATCTGTTTTTTCCATAAGGTAGCGTAATGCTGCATGATCTGTCCAAACCACAACTCGAGACCCAAGAAGGTAACTTGAAACTTATCCATAATAAAACGATCGCTAGGAATTCTTTTTCTCAGTAGTAGTGTAGTTACACCGAGGTGGGTTCAAAGTTCGGCTTGCATAGTAGATTGGTCTCGAACTTCTTATCAATCCTCTGCGCCCTAGAATCTGCGCTTTATAGCGTAGTTAGAGGCATCGCACATGAGTTCGAAAGGTTTAGTCCAGTCGGGCGCGATCAAAATGGGGGCACTGGTTAACTTATCCTTTAAGCATTTGAAAGCTTCCTTACACGCATCATCAAAAACGAACTCTACTTCCTCTTTCAGCAGGTTGGATAGCGGCTTTGCTATAGTCGAAAAATCTTTAATAAAACGCCGATAGAAGCCTACATGTCCCAGGAATCCTCGTACCTCCTTAACTGTTTTTGGATATGACATTTTCTCAATGGCCTCTACTTTAGCCCTATCCACCTGAATACCTTCACTGGACAACTTGTGTCCCAAAACAATCCCTTCGTCAACTAGAAAATGGCATTTCTCCCGATTAAGCACCAAATTTTTCAACACATCATTTGGAGTACCATATCTAGATTCTTTAAGATCTCATCAAAAGCGCCGCCATAGATCGAGAAGTCATCCATGAAGACCTCCATGCATTGTTCCACTAGTCCATCAAAATGGCTAACATGCACCGTTGAAAAGTCGCGGGTGCATTGCATAGGCCGAATGGCATTCGCGGAAGGCAAAAGTGCCAGATGGACACGTAAACGTGGTCTTTTCACGATCATTAGGATCGATGGCTATCCGGAAGTACCCGAATATCCATCGAGAAAACAATAATATTTGTGACCACTCGGTCTTTCAATTAGTTGGTCAATGAAGGGTAAGGAAATGATCTTTTTGCGGTGACTTCGTTCAATCTGCGATAATCAATGCGAGACTTATAACCACCGATCCAAGGCGTAAAGCAATTTCCTCCCTTTTTCATTTTTTCACGGTAATACCCCTTCTTTGGCACAACTTGAGTAGGGCTAACCCACTCACCGTCGGCGATGGCATAAATAATCCCCATATCAAGCCATTTGATGATCTCTTTTTGACAACCTCCTGCATATGCGGATTCAGCCTTCTTTGCGGTTGTATCGACCTTTTTCGCTTCTTCCTCCGTTCGGATCTTATGCATGCATACATCCGGGTCGATTCTCCGATATCGCCCACCGCCATCCGAACGCGAGGATATGTTTCTCCAAAGACTTTGATCAATTCCCGCCTCTTGCTCAGGCTCGAGTTTAGATGATATGATTAGGGCAACTTATCGCCGTCTTTAAGAAAGATGTATTTTAGATCTTTGTGGAGCGGTTTCAACTCTAAGTCAAGTGGTGGTTGGTCGATACTCGATTTTAATGGACCACCTCTTTCTTTTGAGTGAGGACGGTTGATCAAGAACACTTCATCTTCCTGGGGTGTTATCCCGTAAAGGTATTGAATAACGCGTCATCAAAAGGGATCTCCCCGTCGACTTCCGTTTTCCTTTGCGATGTGCAATCATCTTCTTTAGCTCTTCTTCTTCAAGTTCATCGGCAAGTCGCCTCCCAATCATCCAACTCCCAATGGGTAGCTTCTCTCCGTAACTCGATTTCATCCCAACTTCCCATTAAAACTTCCTCTTACGCAAGGTTAAAGTCCGCCTGATTGAGCTCCTTCAGATCACTCCGCTCATTCTGGAATGTCCCAAATTTTATTCACTTATAGGCTCAAGTATCATGAAGTTGTTGAGACGACTCTACTGATGACTACTGACTCTTGAGCAGCTTGTTTTCCTCTTCTTCGTGATTTATGACATCCAGGGCTTACGTCTCTCATGAGCTCTTCATCGAGGTCGATTCATCCCCATAAATTGCCTCAATGAATGAAATTCCTGAATTGGGGATTCTTGAACTTTACCTTGCTCGATGGAAATGGAAGTGTCTCCTATTCTCAAGGTAATTTGGCGGTGTGGAAGTCAATGGTGGCAGCAGCGGTGTCCAAGAAAGGCCGGCCTAGGATCAGGGGCATTTCCTTGTCAGATTGGTAGTCCAATATAACCCAGTCGGTTGGAAACACCAATTGTTTAACATGGGTAAGGACATTGTTAACGCAACCGGCTGCTAAACGGCTAGATTTGTCCACCAACTGAAGAGAGACGGGCCGCTCCCTTAGCCTTTTGTCCAACCCGAGACTTTTGCAGATGTTCAAAGGCATCACATTAACAGAGGCACCAGAGTCGCATAAGACATTGTGGAACGTGCGGCCTTCGATCATGCAAGAGATTGAAGGTCGTCCGGGGTCACCACGTTTTATTGCAATGCTCTGAGAAATTGCCGAGCATTCTTCGTTTAGCACTTCATCTGCCATTCCTTTCAGCTTCTTCTTACTTCCACAGGCGTCCTTAAGAAACTTGGAGCATTTAGGCATCTCAGTTAACACTTCGGCAAGAGGCATAGTCACCATGGTTTCTCTAAGCAGCTTCCTCACTCCATCGTAAGTTTTATCGAGTTCAAAGTATTCTCATTTTCTTTCTTTGGATAAGGAAGGGTTTTCGGATGATTGATTGGAATTTGATTTTTAATGGCTTCATCCTCCTTATCCTTCCATCGACAAACTTTTCGCTTTCTTTTAGTCGTGGGTTCGGCCATCGACTATTCTTTTCAACATCCTCATCACTTCCTCCGAAGAATCGTTATCATTCGGCTCTCGCTCACCGCCGCTTTCTTGGTATTTGTCTCTGCCGCTTATCCCTCCCGAACTCATGGCGTCGGGAGGGCTACTCGCTTCGGCGATGACTTCTCGGGTCCAACTTTCTTTCCGCTTCTAAGTGTAACTGCATTCAACTCCTCTTCTTGTCCATAATTCCACTGCGGTGTGATGGCATTACAGGCACTTACTTCTGCCTTAGGATTTTTATCTGTGTAACTCGGCAGTCTTCCTTGGGGCCTGCTTGCTTGTTGATCAGCCATCTGGCCAATCTGTCTCTCTATCGCCTTTTGACCGGTGGCTAGTGCTTGCACCATATCTACTAGCTCATCGAATTTCTTTTGAGAGATAGAGGTGGGCTGTGGATTTTGCGTTTGAGCCCAATTGCCTTGGGGCTTTTGATTGTTGGAGTTGAAGGACTGGTTGGAATTGGATGCGCCAGGTGGCGTATAATAACTGTTTCACGGATTTCCAGAAAAGTTACGGTTTGGATTATAGCTTGATTGACCAGAATTTTGATTGAAATTACGAAAAGTTTGATTCTGGTTGCCTATCGCATTTACTTCATCTCCGTTCTCATTGCTCGCCTGCGTTCCCGTAAGACTCATATCCGCCGATCCTTCATTGTTGCATTTGTAAATTAGCCATCTGTTGGTTTATCATTTCCACTTGAGCAACCAACTTCGTGTCACGGGATCGCTTGCAAAATGATTTCCTCTTATCTTCCTCAACATGGGTCTTCCTAGAGGTTGACCACATGTTGTTCTTGGCAATTGTTTCACTACTACCCTATAGCGGCATCATCTCCTCCGCCTGAGAAAAGATCCATGAGCGGTGGAGTCTAGATAATCTCTATTGGGTTGAGTAACACCCTGATAGAATAATTCTAGGAGCTCATGTCGAGTGTATCCATGGTTAGGGCATTTCCTCATTAACAAATTCAACCTTTCCCGTGCCTTTCCTACGCTTTCTCCTTCTAATTGCTCAAAATTAGCTATATCACGTTTAAGGCCCATTATCGTTCCAGGTGAAACGAATTTCAGAGCGAAGGCTCTTTTAACATCGGCCCAGGTATGGAGAGAGTGATGGGGTAAGGATTTGAACCATCTGTTTGCTTCACCTTTTAAAGCAAACGGGAAAAGTTTCAGCTTAACGATCTCAGAATCAATACCCGGATAATGGCCGGCTTCGCAAATTTGAACAAAAGTGGACAAGAAGTCATGAGGATCTTCTTGAGCAGTGCCATGAAAGGAGCTATTTTGGACCAGTCCAACCACTCCATTTTTCAGATCGAAATGCACTTGGCCCATATCCGGAGGTCGAACAGGTCTATGCCCCTCCGTGAAGTCTTGAAGTTAAGATAAAGGGCATAGGGGTCTTGATTTATTTGGGCTTCTTTGGGCTTGATGGAGTTGTTGCAATTGGTTTTGTAGCCCGACTTGTCGATTCTGTTGTTGTAACAATCGTATTTGTTGAAGGAGCTGATTCAGCTGAGCTTGAGGGTCTGGATTTTGATTTGGGAGGGCTGGATTAGGAGGAACTAGATCCGGATTTTGAACTGGGTCAGCCATGATGTCTAGATCGGGAAAAAGCCTTCTTCTTAGGATGGACCGTTCCGGTTCTGGATCAAAAAGGAGAGGTCCCTTCTTGCTTCTGGTTTGCATAAACCAGGAGGACAATTGAGAGAGGTCAACACTGACTAAAAGTCAGGTTGACAGAAGAGTTAACCTTGGAATTCAAGCTAAGAGAAGAAAGGAGAAAAACAAGAAAGATAGACGGACGGGCGTTCAGAATCGTGAACGAGCGTCTGTCTAGGGAAGTTTCCGGACGGGCGTCTGGTTCAATAGACGCTAAATTCGCCTCGATATACTAAAAGCGCCAGAGGCGTTTTACTAAACAAACGGGCGTTTGGATGACCAGGACTTTCGTTTGACCAAGAAATGATAAAAGGAAATTTTCGAGAATGGACGGCGGCTGTCAGATGATTGGACGTTCGTTCAAAAGCTGAAAAACGAGGATCAGAGCAGAAAAGCAACAGGAAACAGAAGTAAACAAATTAAACTAAGGAAAACTAAACTAATCTAAAACCTAAGAAAGTTACTAACTAGAGAAACTATACCTACGAAAAATTTAAAAACAAGAAAAACACTAAGATGGTAAAAAAACGTGTTGAAATCTTCTAGGGCCAAAAAGGAGAGGAAAACAGTGGATTTTGACCTCGAAAACGCACTGAACGGCCTACGGCGTTCACCACGTCGTCGGCGTCGGAACGAGCTTTCCGAATTGGGGTCCTGCGTTCCAAACGGACACTCGAGCCGAAAGTTACGGCCAAAATACTACTGCGTGCCCTAACGACCCCCTTTTTGACACAGAAAACTGTCCTAAGTAGAATCCGACAACCGTTACCGATTCCCCGGCAACGGCGCCAAAAACTTGTTCGTTGAAAACGTGTTTTAAATTTATATTATCGGAACACCCCAAGTATAAGGTACGTAGTATAAGGTGTTGCCGAGTCGTCCTAAGGGAATCGTACAGTTGTCAGATTAAGATATAACTCCTAAGTCGGTTATGTCACTAATTACTTAAAACTAAGATTAATCTAACTATAAACTAAACCTAAGAAATAACTAATAACTAAAGGAAAGAAAATAAAACAGCAACTAAAAATAAGCAGAAAAAACAGAAAGACAGGAAGGTTGGACGAACGTTCACTATAGTGAACGAAAGCGCCCGAAATTAAAGCAATGGACGAACGTTCAATTAAATGAACGAGCGTCTGGATACGATCAGAAACAGAAAATAGGCAGAAAAGTTGCAGGAACTAGGGTTCTAAAAACTAGAACTTAAAACTAACGTTGAAGCAAACGATTTTTGTATCAAATTATAAAGGGGAAACAGTAGAACACCTAGAACATCTGTCACAGCCTTTGCAAAAGGTGTCAGCGTCTTTGAACAGAGTGGGCCAGTAAAATCCAGCTTGAAGGATTTTTATAGCGATCTTTGGTGCTCCGTAGTGTCCACCAGCCAGGACCACTATGACATTGCTCTAAGATATCCAGTTGTTCATGTTCCGAACACACCTTCTAAGCAACCCGTCTTTGCGGACTTTAAACAAATGTGGATCCTCCCATACGAGATACTTCAAGTCACCGAAAAACTTCTTCTTTTCACGACACGTCATCTCTTCTAAATGCCCGATCGCTAAGTAATTGACGTAATCAAAGATACCACGGCCTCACATTCTCTAGTCTCATTAATTGCTCGGTCGGAAAGTCAATGCCTATTTCCTTAGTGTCTTTCGTCCCCTCGTGCACTAAGCGAGATAAGTGATCGCCTACAACATTTTCGCTACCCTTCTTATCCTTAATTTCAAGGTCAATTCTGTAGAATCGTAATCCATCTCATTAACCTTGGTTTAGCATCTGCTTTTTTCCATAAGGTAGCGTAACGATTGCATGATCTGTCCAAACCACAACTCGAGACCCAAGAAGGTAATCGAAACTTATCCATAGCTAAAACATCGCTAGAATTCTTTTCTCTGTAGTAGTGTAGTTACACCGAGTTGGGGTTCAAAGTTCGGCTTGCATAGTAGATTGGTCTCGAACTTCTTATCAATCCTCTCGCTTCTAGAAGCTGCGCCTATAGCGTAGTTAGAGGCATCGCACATGAGTTCGAAAGGTTTAGTCGGTCGGGCGCGATCAAAATGGGGGCACGGGTTAACTTATCCTTTAAGCATTTGAAAGCTTCCTTACACGCATCATCAAAAACGAACTCTACTTCCTCTTTCAAGCAAAGTTGGATAGCGGCTTTGCTATAGTCGAAAAATCTTTAATAAAACGCCGATAGAAGCCTACATGTCCCGGGAATCCTCGTACCTCCTTAATCTGCTTTTGGATATGACATTTTCTCAATGGCCTCTACTTTAGCCCTATCCACTGAATACCTTCTTTGGACAACTTGTGTCCCAAAACAATCCTTCGTCAACTAGAAAATGGCATTTCTCCCGATTAAGCACCAAATTTTTCTCAACACATCATTTGAGTACCATATCTAGATTCTTTAAGATCTCATCAAAAGCGCCGCCATAGATCGAGAAGTCATCCATGAAGACCTCCATGCATTGTTCCACTAGTCCATCAAAATGGCTAACATGCACCGTTGAAAAGTCGCGGGTGCATTGCATAGGCCGAATGGCATTCTGCGGAAGGCAAAAGTGCGAGATGGACACGTAAACGTGGTCTTTTCTCGATCATTAGGATCGATGGCTATCCTGGAAGTACCCGAATATCCATCGAGAAAACAATAATATTTGTGACCACTCGGTCTTTCAATTAGTTGGTCAATGAAAGGTAAGGAAATGATCTTTTGCGGTGACTTCGTTCAATCTGCGATAATCAATGCGCACTTATAACCGATCACAAGGCGTAAAGCAATTTCCTCCCCTTTTCATTTTTTTTCACGGTAATACCCTTCTTTGGCACAACTTGAGTAGGGCTAACCCACTCACCGTCGGCGATGGCATAAATAATCCCCATATCAAGCCATTTGATGATCTCCTTTTTGACAACCTCCCGCATATGCGGATTCAGCCTTCTTTGCGGTTGTCTCGACCTTTTCGCTCCTTCCTCCGTTCGGATCTTATGCATGCATACATCTGGGCTGATTCCTCTGATATCGCCCACCTGCCATCCGAACGCGAGGATATGTTTCTCCAGCACTTTGATCAATTCTGCCTCTTGCTCAGGCTCGAGTTTAGATGATATGATTAGGGGCAACTTATCGCCGTCTTTAAGAAAGATGTATTTTAGATCTTTGTGGAAGCGGTTTCAACTCTAAGTCGCAGTGGTTGGTCGATACTCGATTTTAATGGACCACCTCTTTCTTTTGAGTGAGGACCGGTTGACTGAAGAACACTTCATCTTCCTGGGGTGTTATCCCAGAAAGGTATTGAATAACGTCATCAAAAGGGATCTCCCTGTCAGCTTCCGTTTTTCCTTTGCGATGTGCAATCATCTTCTTTAGCTCTTCTTCTTCAAGTTCATCGGCAAGTCGCTCCCAATCATCCAACTCCCAATGGGTAGCTTCTCTCCAGAACTCGATTTCATCCCAACTTCCCATTAAAACTTCCTCTTCTGCAAGGTTAAAGTCTGCCCGATTGAGCTCCTTCAGATCACTACTGCTCATTCCTGGAATGTCCCAAATTTTCTGTTCACTTATAGGCTCAGTATGCGCAAGTTGTTGAGAAACTGACTCACAGTGACTACTGACTCTTGAAGCAGCTTGTTTTCCTCTTCTTCGTGATTTATGACATCCGGGGCTTACCTCTCTGCGAGCTCTTCATCAGGTCGATTCATCCCCATAAATTGCCTCAATGAATGAAATTTCTGAATTGGGGATTCTTTGAACTTTTACCTTGCTCGATGGAAATGGAAGTGTCTCCTATTCTCAAGGTAATTTGGCGGTGTGGAAGTCAATGGTGGCGGTTAGCGGTGTCCAAGAAAGGCCGGCCTAGGATCGGGGCATTTCTTGTCGATTGGTAGTCCAATATAACCCGATCGGTTGGAAACACCAATTGTTTAACATGGGTAAGGACATTGTTAACGCAACCGGCTGCTAAACGGCTAGATTTGTCCACCAACTGAAGAGAGACGGGGCGCTCCCTTAGCCTTTTGTCCAACCCGAGACTTTTGCAGATGTTCAAAGGCATCACATTAACAGAGGCACCAGAGTCGCATAAGACATTGTGGAACGTGCGGCCTTCGATCATGCAAGAGATTGAAGGTCGTCCGGGGTCACCACGTTTTATTGCAATGCTCTGAGAAATTGCCGAGCATTCTTCGTTTAGCACTTCATCTGCCATTCCTTTCAGCTTCTTCTTACTTCCACAGCGCCCTTAAGAAACTTGGAGCATTTAGGCATCTCGCTTAACACTTCGGCAAGAGGCATAGTCACCATGGTTTCTCTAAGCGCCTTCCTCACTCCATCGTAAGTTTTATCGAGTTCAAAGTATTCTCATTTTTCTTTCTTTGGATAAGGAAGGGTTTTGGATGATTGATTGGAATTTGATTTTTAATGGCTTCATCCTCCTTATCCTTCCATCGACAAACTTTTCGACTTTCTTTTTAGTCAGGGGTTCGGCCATCTGACTATTCTTTTCAACATCCTCATCACTTCCTCCCGAAGAATCGTTATCATTCGGCTCTCGCCACTCGCCGCTTTCTTGGTATTTGTCTGCTGCTTATCCCCTCCTGAACTCATGGCGTCAGGAGGGGCTACTCGTTTCCCGACAGCTTCTCGGGTCCAACTTTCTTTCCGCTTCTAAGTGTAACTGCATTCAACTCCTCTTCTTGTCCATAATTCCACTGCGGTGTGATGGCATTACAGGCACTTACTTCTGCCTTAGGATTTTTATCTGTGTAACTCGGCAGTCTTCCTTGGGGCCTGCTTGCTTGTTGATCAGCCATCTGGCCAATCTGTCTCTCTATCGCCTTTTGACCGGTGGCTAGTGCTTGCACCATATCTACTAGCTCATCGAATTTCTTTTGAGAGATAGAGGTGGGCTGTGGATTTTGCGTTTGAGCCCAATTGCCTTGGGGCTTTTGATTGTTGGAGTTGAAGAATTTGGTTGGAATTGGATGCGCCAGGTGGCGTATAATAAGCGCTTTGTGGATTTTAAAAGTTACGGTTTGGATTATAGCTTGATTGACCGTAATTTTGATTGAAATTACGAAAAGTTTGATTCGGTTGCCTATCGCATTTACTTCATCTCCGTTCTCATTGCTCGCTGCGTTCCCGGAAGACTCATATCCACGATCCTTTACATTGTTGCATTTGTAAATTAGCCATCTGTTGGTTTATCATTTCCACTTGAGCAACCAACTTCGTGTCACGGGATCGCTTGCAAATGATTTCCTCTTATCTTCCTCAACATGGGTCTTCCTGAGGTTGACCACATGTTGTTCTTGGCAATTGTTTGGCTACCCTATAGGCGAGCATCATCTCCTCCGCCCTAAAAGATCCATGAGCTGTGGAGTCTAGATAATCTCTATTGGGTTGAGTAACACCCTGATAGAATAATTCTAGGAGCTCATGTCGAGTGTATCCATGGTTAGGGCATTTCCTCATTAACAAATTCAACCTTTCCCAGGCCTTTCCTACGCTTTCTCCTTCTAATTGCTCAAAATTAGCTATATCACGTTTAAGGCCCATTATCGTTCGGGTGAAACAATTTCAGAGCGAAGGCTCTTTTAACATCGCCCAGGTATGGAGAGAGTGATGGGGTAAGGATTTGAACCATCTGTTTGCTTCACCTTTTAAAGCAAACGGGAAAAGTTTCAAACTTAACGATCTCGTAATCAATACCGGATAATGGCCGGCCATAAATTTGAACAAAAGTGGACAGGAAGTCATGAGGATCTTCTTGAGCGGTGCCATGAAAGGAGCTATTTTGGACCCGGTCCAACCACTCCATTTTTCGGATCGAAATGCACTTGGCCCATATCCGGAGGTCGAATAGGTCCATGCCCTCCGGGAAGTCTTGGTTAAGATAAGGGCATAGGGGTCTTGATTTAGCTGGGCTTCTTTGGGCTTGATGGAGTTGTTGCAATTGGTTTGTAGCCCTGACTTGTTTGATTCTCGTTGTTGTTGTAACAACTTGTATTTGTTGAAGGAGCCGATTCGGTGAGCTTGAGGGTCCGGATTTTGATTTGGGAGGGCTGGATTAGGAGGAACTAGATCCGGATTTTGAACTGGTCACCATGATGTCTAGATCGGGAAAAAGCCTTCTTCTTAGGATGGACCGTTCGGTTCGGATCAAAAAGGAGAGGTCCCTTCTTGCTTCGGTTTGCATAAACCAGGAGGACAACAGAGAGGTCAACATCGACTAAAAGTCGAGTTGTGTAAGAGTTAACCTTGGAATTCAAGCTAAGAGAAGAAAGGAGAAAAACAAGAAAGATAAGCGGACGGGCGCTCGTAATCGTGAGCAGCGTGCATGCAAGGAAGTTTTTCCGGACGGGCGCCTGGTTCAATAGACGCTAAATCGATATACTAAAAGCGATTCAGAGGCGTTTTACTAAACAAGCGGGCGTTTGGATGACCAGGCGCTTCGTTTGACCAAGAACAGATAAAAGGAAATTTTTCAGAATGGACGAGCGTCTGTATGATTGGACGTTCGTTCAAAAGCTGAAAAACGAGGATCAGAGCAGAAAAGCAACAGGAAACAGAAGTAAACAAATTAAACTAAGGAAAACTAAACTAATCTAAAACCTAAGAAAGTTACTAACTAGAGAAACTATACCTACGAAAAATTTAAAAACAAGAAAAACACTAAGATGGTAAAAAAACGTGTTGAAATCTTCTAGGGCCAAAAAGGAGAGGAAAACAGTGGATTTTGACCTCGAAAACGCACTGAACGGCCTCACGGCGTTCACCACGTCGTCGGCGTCGGAACGAGCTTTCGAATTGGGGTCTGCGTTCCAAACGGACACTCGAGCCGAAAGTTACGGCAAAATACTACTGCGTGCCCTAACGACCCCTTTTGACACATAAAAGCGCCCTAAGTAGAATCCGACAACCGTTACGATTCCCGGCAACGGCGCCTAAAAACTTGTTCGTTGAAAGCGTGTTTTAAATTTATATTATCGGAACACCCCAAGTATAAGGTACGTAGTATAAGGTGTTGCCGAGTCGTCCTAAGGAATAAATGCGGTTGTCGATTAAGATATAACTCTCTAAGTCGGTTATGTCACTAATTACTTAAAACTAAGATTAATCTAACTATAAACTAAACCTAAGAAATAACTAATAACTAAAGGAAAGAAAATAAAACGACAACTAAAAATAAGCGTAAAAACAGAAAGACAGGAAGGTTGGGACTGACGTTCACTATAGTGAACGAGCGCCCCAAAATAGAAAGCAATGGACGAACGTTCAATTAAATGAACGAGCGTCTGGATACGATCAGAAACAGAAAATAGGCAGAAAAGTTGCAGGAACTAGGGTTCTAAAAACTAGAACTTAAAACTAACGTTGAAGCAAACGATTTTTGTATCAAATTATAAAGGGGAAACAGTAGAACACCTAGAATCTATCACTCAACGATCGAGACAAACGATTTATGATTGAATACGATTTTATTGGTATGATCAATCACGAAACCGACTAAATTCCTTTAGATCAATTTCTAAGGTTTGTTTACTTTTCCAAGAAAAACAAATAACATTCATAACAAGATCAACAATTCGTTCCCAAATTGCAATACCCAATTAACGATATATGATTCCTCAAAACGTCATCAATTGTATCGATTGAAATAAAAAACTATTGTTGAATTATATTTCCATAAAAATTCAAACAACATAGAGGTTCATTGACATTTCTATCTAATGAAACTCTTAACAATTAAATCAGGATTCAAACGATAAATAAAACAAAGTATTCAAAATCATAACTAAAGATAAACTAACGAATCATGGTTGTGATGACGTTGATGTGATATCCTCCGGTTGTTCCACTGCTATGCGTTTAGCCAACAATCATGTTGTTAGACATAATCATTGGGATGGAAGGATTCATCTTTGACTCTCCTCCTTGAATAATGCGGCTGCTAGGGTTTATTATGAGTGAATGATGCGTATAGGATGTCCACAGGGGTTTAGTACTTATTTGCTATTTATAGGATTTTAGGTCGGCTAGAGGCTAAGTCGGCATCTGACGCCCGTCCAAGGTCATGGACGCTCGTTCATTTATTTGGGACGGAGATTCGTGAGGCCTTTCGTTCACTTTACGTCTCAAGACTCAGTATGTAAAATATGACTCTGACGCTTCATGGACCTTGATTCACTCTCTGGACGCCCGCCCAATATGCTGAGGATCGGATTTCTTCATAGTTATCCATTCTTCTTCAAGCCAATTCCATATTTATCTCTTGCAATTCGAATTGAGCCTCATTTATCCTCTTTATGCACTCGAAATTAAGCATCTACATAATAGATAAAACATGGAAAACATGTAGTCATCCCCAAATAATAATAATTCAATAAATTTAACACATAAAAGCGCCCAAATTACACTTTTAATACTTTTAAACCCATTATTCAAATTCAAGCCTTAAACATATAATTTCCTCTAAAAATTACCAAAATACGAAAGATATTGTTCTCTAATAATGCGATAAAAACCATAAATTTCACCGAGAACAACCCGGTACACTGCTGGTGAGATTGGACACTTAGAAAAGGCCGATCAAGTTTTCTGGCGCCGTTGCTGGGGAATCGGGTTGATATCTTGAAAGTTAGTTAAGTTCTTAGGATTAGGTCGTTTTTCTTATTTGTTTTTTATGTATAGTTTGTTTTATTTTGTTGTTGCTGATGTGTCACACCATCTACTTCGGTAGTGGTAGTGACTAGGTACCGTGATTGTGTTCATGTTGTTTCCCTGATTTGCAGTTAATGGATTCTTCTGGGAAAGTGAGTTCGTTGTTCTATGCAATGGACTCATCGAACCAATCTTGGTGGTGGGGATTGAGCCCCATATTTCTTTTGTTTCATTTTCAAGGGGTGCTCAATTCCTATGATTTTGGTAGGGAGAAGCAACGGTTTTCTCTCCTTTGGTATAGCTATCCTTGACATGTTTGGGGGTAGAAAGTCGAGCTGAGGACTATAAACTCAGAATGATTTTTTATTGCTTTTCCTTCCCCTTCGTGTTTCTTTTTTTTCTTTAGTTTGTATTTTGATACTTGGGTAAGTTTTGTTGTAATATAACCGAAGAAGTGTGTTTTGGGGGGCTAGTGTGGTGTTTTTGGCTTTGATGAGTTGTGGTAATCCGGGTAGTTTTATTGTGTTATACTCCATACTTGTACACCTTTGGTGTTGGTTGTGTATATTTTATAAGTACAGGTACCCTGGGAGTTCATTTTACGGATGCCACATGATCGTACTCGCGCCTTTTTCCGGTTGTAAGCTAACTTTTCTACCCTTATGATTCGTGTTTGGTTTTAAAGTAGGGGTGGTTGGTTTAGCTTCAATGTTTCGTTTTCATGTCAAATGAGTTATACTTAGAGATTGCTATCCTTTTGGTGTAAATGAGTCGGTTTTTAGAAATATTGATGGCTTTGACATTGTTGATGACACATTGAGCCTATAGTATTGCTTTGATTAAACATCTAGTGATTGTACGAATGCATTTCATTTGAGTTGGGATCTTGTATTGAGAATGTAATTGCTTTATCACGTTAGCTTCGACTTCAAGAATCACCTTGACTAGTAAACGATTATGGTAGCTATTAATGACCCGGTTACCTAGAACTTATATTAGTAACTTTGAGGCGAAATAGAAAGGTCATCGTTGTTAGGTACGGGATGACGGTTGTCACGGATTTTATTAATACAAAATAAACAAGTAATAAAACCGGTTAACCTCAAGTGCAAGGATCGTAGTACAGAGGCTATGCCGGGTCGATCTTACGGGGAACTAGACGAATGTTAACCCTAGCTTTTGTTTTAACTAACTATTGTCACGATTACTAACCTAACGAATAACTATCTAAACAAATATGCAGAAAATAACTAGACAGAGGAGATTAATCCAATGCTAGGAGAGATTGAAAGCGATAAAATAAACTAAAAGTGCAGGAAAATAGATTAACTAATCTGAACTAAGCTATGAGGATTGTAAATCAAGTTTATAAAAGACAAACGAGGATTGATCCACCTATCAACATGCATTGATCTCTATCTCGATTTTACGTGGTATTTCTCGAGGTTGTGATTCACCTTCTCTAAACATGAAATCCTAATTCCTTAGGTATTTCATCTATTAACCTAGTATCTTCCAATGCTAGATTAACGCGTTTAAAAGACCAAAGATGTCAACTTTTATGTTTAACCTAGTGATCGAACCTATTAACTTCCGTTACTATAGATTCAAAAACTATTCCTATTCATGGTGATCTACTGAGTTTAACATGACTCCCGTCAAGCATAAACACAATCAAAAACATGCAATCTTCCGATATAGTGCACTAAAAACATGAGTAAAGCATGAATAAGAAACAACCATACATAAATACTCACAAGTAATAATCGAGATAAACAGATCAATTCACGTTGATGGCTTCACAACTCGTTTGATGGAGGTTCTAGCCTCTGAACATCCTCAAAGAACTTCAAAGAATGTATAAAAACAGCATAAAACTAGCCTACTTTGATTGAATTTAAAGTTGCATAAAACTGGAAATAAAAAGTGTAAAATCGCAGCCAAAGCCGCCCCTAGGGTTTAGGGTTTTAAGATTGTAAAAGCGGTGTCTCAATGTGTGAAAATAGGCAAGTATTTATAGGGATTTGAGGCGGTTTCACTAAGTCGGCATTCGGACGCTGTTCAATTAGTGGACGCTCGCTCGGTATTTCGAACTCCCTCACCGCTCGCTCAAACTCCGTTCGAGACTCTCTCAGTATCAAGATTGTTTCCATGGACGCCCGTTCGGTATTTCAGACGTTCGATTCGATATGGGTATTTGCATGGACGAACGTTCATAATGACTTGAATGCGATTTTTGCATCTTTATCTCTTTTCTTCTCTCCACTCGATCATTATCTCTTCCTTAAACCTTTGTAGCTCGAAATTTATCTCTTTTGATCATCATTTGAGCACAATAATCATACCTATAACACATGGTAAACATCGCAAACTGTAATAAAGTCCAATTAATTATAATTCATGATGAAAACACATAATTTATTCAATATTGCGAATAAGTCCTTAAAAACCTAGTATGCTCAATATTTCCATATGAGGGCTATTTATCATGCAATCAATCCAATTAAGAGGGAAAATATCGTAAAATATATCATAATAAAACATAGATTTTCACCCTTAACAACTCCCCCGCACTTAAACTTTGCTCGTCCCGAGCAAAACAAAACAAAATTAGGCTCGAGAAAGGAAAGCATGCATCTAAACAAATATAACATACATCCAATAACTTAGATGTCCACCGGTGTGTGAGTGCATAGCCATAGGGAACTTCCACTAGATCCAAACTTGAACAACTCAAGCAAAACTAGCTATTACCCCCTCGCAGAATAGTAATAAATGACACTCATAAGGTGCACCCTACAAGCGTGACATATCCCGAAAGGATGATCGAATATATCTAGGGCCTTTACGAAATACTCAGAGGATAATCCCTACATCATATCCATCGGTTTATACTTGGGGATAAGATTAACGAGAACTAGGCCTTATTCATTTCAGTAACCATTTCTTAGTTGATTTAACTATTTCACTTTAAACACACATTAGAAGAAGCTATTGCCCTCATAGCAGAATAGGACATTTCGAGATAATCCCCTACCTTACTCCAATCATAAGGCAGCTTTTTCTAACTGTCGTGAGCTTTTAGTCATCATAGTGGTATAGGACATACGTGGTATACCCTACCTCACTCAAATCATCGACTAGCTTCCGACACACCCATATTAACCAACTATTAACTTGTCTTTTAATTGACATTAGTCCCGTGTTACTTATCACATTCAAACGTCTAGATATTCACAAAGATAACGTATCACGGAACTAAATACAAACTATCATAAATCTCACGATATGCACGTAGCACTAAGCACATGACTTAAAAGATAATCAAAAATTACTGATCCACAACGGGGTATAACTTAATAAAAATAGCTCATCATTCACTATGGCTCGTGAAATGTAAATCTTGGTGAAACAACTAACTTATCAAACATATGAAATATCGCATAGATGATTGCAAAAACAACGAACTTCACGTTGAATTGCCTACTCGGGACAAAACAAAAACACAAGTATAGGAAAAATTTTTGAAAATTGTTGAAAATTGAGCATATTTTTGCATAATAAACAAACTAACGTAGTACTTAAACGTATACGCATCGAACTATCCCCTCCCCCACACTTAAAAACTCAACATGTCCTCATGTTGTGCAGAAAGGAAAATGAGAAGAAACTTAGCTGTATTTGCGTAGAAAAATCGAGATGATGGTCAGGCTGGAGCATGAAAAGGCCAACGCTCGCAAAAAGCGTGGAAAAAAAAACGTCCAAACGTAACTCAACGAGTACTCGACAAAAACCACCTCTGCAACACGCGAGAAAACAGAAAACTCGGGGGAAACGGGGTATAATATGGCGTAGAGATAATAATTCAAACGGATGAAAAGATAGGACCATCAAATAAATATGTCAACACAAGTCAAAGAACGAGAAACCAGAAAGTACAAGAACGTGAAAGGAATCAAGAAAAGTTGCTATAGACTTACCAAATGCTATGTAAGGATGATGATCGAATGGATTTGAAGCCCAGAAACACCAAGATCGGCACCCAAAATTGGAAATTTTGTCCAAATGGCCGACTTTGAAAAATCTCTCGATTCTCCAAATTCCGTTGATTGTTGGAGGAAATGGACTAGAAAAATGAAAAGAAGGTGCAAGGACCGTTCTTTTGCAACAAGAATCGTTGAATTTGGTTGTAAACGAAGATTTGAGGTTTGGAGGAGGGAAAAGTCGGGTTCTCCTTTTGAAAATCACAGAAAATGAGGGTTCACGCCAGAGTGTATATATAGGCTCGAATGGACGCCGTCCATTTCTACGGACGGGCGTTCACTTGTAATCAAGATGAATCGGACGGGCGCCCATAAATTTAGACGCCGTCCATGGGGCATTTTTACATACTGGATAGGAGGGATTTTTGCACGGGCGTCCACCATGTTGGAATAACGTCCATAAAACGAGCAAACCGGACGGGCGCCCATTGTTATGAACGGGCGCCCACGAGAGAGAGTGATAAAATTAAACTTGTTCACACATAAGCTAATTAAAATTGAAGTGCAATTCTTATTAATGTCAAACAAAATTCAAAAGTACAATGATGAAATATTAAAGACCTAAAATAGCTTAGAAGTAAACTAAAACATAACTAAAACAAAGGTTGCCTCCCACTAAGCGCTTCGCTTTTACGTCGGGGCTCGACGAAAACCAAACTAACTAAGAACTCACTAGTTCTGCGTGAGATTTCGTCCCAATCCACTACGCGAATGAGACGTCGAAGCATGTCGACAATTTGGAGGAAAGTCGTACTCATCTTGCAAACACCAATCCTCACCACTACCTCAACACCTCTCGAAATGCTCACTGCAAAGACTAGTGCCAAATCCGTCAAGATAGGATCATTAAGGATCGTGTAGGGGACGCCCTATGGCCTCCTGCAACTCCTCAATCGTGAAATCGCCGCCTCCCGAACAAGGTGGAACTATGATAACGCACGTGATGGTCTTAACTGAAGTGCTAATGTCAAAATCTACATGAAGAACTATAGTGCCTCCCGGTCCATCATCTCACCGTGATCGGGCGGGATCCGACTAATGAGGGGAACTCCTCAGGAAGAACTCCGTAATCCATACCTAAAAGCACACTAACCGATGATAACAATAGAACAACTTAGTTAGCTAAAACTTAATCAAACTAAAACTTAAATAAATAAAACACTAATAGCGTGAATGTAACCTAGCTAATATAATAAGGGATATCTAGGATGCCTCCTAGTAGCGCTTTTGGTTAATGTCGTTAGCTCGACACGATCTAAGCTCACTGGATCAAGGCCATTTGACTTTTTCCGCCATTACCTCGCGTATGCGCTTTGATCGGCAGTGGTGTGGCTGCGAAACAACATCGCACACATGGGGAAAAGTTTTAATAGCCTCCACATACGCTTGAACCTCCTATGGGTGACCTCTTCATACTCGAGTCCTCGATGACGCTTCATTGTCGCTCCCTTTCAAACTCTTCCATATCAAAGACTACCGGCTAGAACTTCTTGAAGGATCACTACCGTCATCCTCGGAGAACAAGTCGGGTGATAACTCGTTAAATTCTTTGACTCGAGTAACACCACATCCGAGAATATCGAGAAATTTAACAATCAAAGATGTCTCTTTAGGTTCACCGATATAGTGTTTGCACCTTTGACCGTTGACTCAAACGGGTCACCACTATAACCACAAAGTTCTAGAACGCCTCCAGAATGATTTGGAGAATCTCGAAGGGCCGGACCAACGAGTCCTCAACTTTCCAGAAACAAATGTAACCTAGAATTGTAGAGAGAACTTGTTCGCCGACTCAATTCTCGCTTAATTTTCGCATCATGGAGTAGTTTCATCTTATCTTTCTTGATCCTGGCACTTTCATAGGCCTGGAGTCCGAATCGTCCCACTCATGTAATCTTTGTAGTCGATGTTTCCCACAAGCTTGGGAATCAAAGTTCGTAAACTTTGTAGCCCAATACGCCTATGCTCTAACTCGACAGCGGATGACATGGTTTCCGTGAGACCATTTGATATGGAGATGTACCCATAGGAGTTTTATAGGCGGTCCTATAAGCCCATAAGACATCATCCAACTTCGGACTCGATCCTTGCGATGATGACTGCTCACGATTTTCTCCAGATCTTTTAATGCTTTGGTTGTTTCGCTCAACTCGACCGCTAGTCATCGGATGGTATGGGGTGCCGGTCTTATGGCGTACACCATACTTTTCGAGAACTTTTTCTAGAGGTCGGTTGCAAAAATGCGTTCTTCATCACTTGATCAAGGCTCGAGGACACCCAAATCTCACAAAGATATTCTTTTTTAGGAACTTCATGACCGTTTTATGATCATTGTGAGGAGTGGCTACCGCCTCCACCCATTTCGAAACATAGTCGACGCAGACTAAGATGTATTTGTTACCGCAGGATGATGGGAAAGGTCCCATAAAATCGATACCCCATACATCAAAGACTTCGCACTCTAGGATGGGTTTCAACGGCATGTCAAAACGCCTTGTCAGAGTTCCGGTTCTTTGACACCTATCGCAAGCTTTACAGAAGGCTTCTGTGTCCTTAAAGATCGTAGGCCAATAGAAACCGGACTGGAAGATCTTCGCAACCGTTTTCCAAGGACCAAAGTGACCACCTGTGGGTCCACTATGGCATTGCTCTATAATCTCTCGTTGCTCAGATTCAGGAACGCATCTCCTAAGCAAACCATCTTTGCAGATCTTGAACAAATAAGGTTCATCCCAAACGAAATATTTCATATCAGAGAAGAACTTCTTCTTCTCCTGATACGACATCTCGGGGTCAAGGTAGCGGGCATGAAGGTAATTCACAATGGATGAATACCATGGAACATCAGGAGAGCGGCCATCGATCAACATGATGTTTTCCAGAGGAAAGTAAAGATCTATATCTTCAGGATCACCCTTTTCCTCACTTATCATCCTAGAGACATGATCCGCCACTACGTTCTCAACGCCTTCTTATCTTTGATTTGAACGTCAAATTCTTGGAGGTCGATTCAACGCAGATAAGAAGCGTTTAGCTTCCTTTTGGTCATGAGATAACGCAAGGCGGCGTGATCATCCATTACGACCACTTGAGCACCTAACAAGTAACTACGAACTTGTCCATAGCAAACACTACGGCCAATAATTCCTTTTCGGTAGTCGTATAGTTAACTCATGAAGGATTCAACGTGTGGTGGCGTAGTAGATAGGGTGGAACTTTCCTTCGATGCGCGTTTGTTCTAAGACTCGCACTAACAAGATAGTTGGATGCATCGCATATAAGCTCAAAAAGGCAAGTTCGATCTGGCGATATAAGAATTGGGGAGAGAAGAGATCACCTACTTAAGCTCTTCAAACGCGCGCTTGCAATTCTCATCAAAATCAAAGGTAACGTCTTCTTTGAGTAAAGTAGACAGGGGCTTGGCAATCTTTGAAAAGTCCTGGATGAACCTCCTATAGAAGCCGACATGCCCGAGGAAACCTCGGATCTCCCGAACATTCTTGGGATAGCTCATCTTCTCAATAGCTTCAACCTTGGCTCTGTCTACTTCTATACCTTTGGCTGACACTTTGTGGCCGAGGACTATGCCTTCATCTACCATGAAATGGCATTTTTCCCAATTAAGCACTAAGTCCTTTTCCACACATCTAGACAACACATGATCAAGATTATCGAGGCAATCATCGAAGGATTGACCAAAGACCGAGAAATCATCCATAAAAATCTCCATGCACTTTTCAACTAGCCCGTCAAAGATTGCCATCATACACCTTTGAAAGGTGGCTGGGGCATTACAGAGACCAAATGGCATCCGCCTGTAGGCGAATGTACCATAGGGGCAAGTGAAAGTGGTTTTCTCTTGGTCAACAGGATCGATGGGTATCTGGAAATATCCTGAATATCCATCCAGGAAGCAGTAGAATGCGTGCCCCGCCAGACGCTCAAGCATCTGGTCAATGAATGGAAGGGGAAAATGATCTTTCAGTGTGACCTCATTGAGTTTTCTATAGTCAATACAGACCGATAGCTCGTGACGAGCCTCAATGCTATCTCCTCTCCTTCTCATTTTTCTCAATCGTAATTCCACCTTTTTGGGAACCACTTGAGTTGGGGACACCCACTCACTGCCATCTGCAATGGCGTATATGATACCCATATCTAGAAGCTTGATAATTTCCTTCTTGACTACCTCTTGCATGTGAGGGTTGAGTCTTCTCTCGAAATTTCTAACCCGCTTTGCACCCTCCTCGCCTTGATCTTGTGCATACAGATGTCGGGAGATATCCCACGGATATCTCCCCACCGCCATCCAAAGGCTTTTTCATTTTTGCGCAAGACGTTTAATGATTTTAGCTCTTCTATACGAGATAGCTTGGCGAGAGATGATCAGGGAAGCTTGTCACCCTCTCTTAAAAACACATACTTAAGATGTTTAGTAACGGCTTCAGCATCAAATCTATGGGAGGATCCTCTAGACTTGATTTAAGATCGCCACTCTTCAACTCAACATCGCGAGCTTACTCGGTGGCCCATCGCCAAAGCTTCTTCTCTTAGCTCATCCTCGAAATTAGCCGCTAATTGGTCTAGATTGACCACACCATGACTATTCAAACTTATCAATTAGTCGCTCATTATTCGATTCTACAAACATGACTTGCTTATCCATGAAGTCGCCGAAATCATGAAGTCTCCTCAACGGAAAAGCCGGTTGGAGCTCCGAAGGTACATTGATAGATTTTGATACACTATAGCTCACCTCCTGGTCACCAACCCGAATGGTCACATGCCCACCATCACAATCGATGAGGGCTCTAGCCGTAGATAGAAAAGGCCTTCCAAGAATTAACGGGACATTTTCACTTTTCTCAATATCTAAGACGTACTCAGTCAAGCTGGAAAGGTAAACCTATCTATTTGAACTAATACGTCCTTTAAGATCCTCGAGGCTTTCTTAGAAGATCGATCGTGAACCGCAAGTTCATGGTCGTGGGTTCTAGAAGACTTTGTAAACCCAAATGCTTGCACACTGCAGACAATGGCATCAAGGTCGATAGATGCGCCGAGTCACATAAGGAATTTGGGAAGACTAGGCCTCCCATCCGCAATGTGAGCACAAATTTCCTGGTCGCTTCTCTTGATTGGTAAGCTTTCATTATTGACCAGAGAACATTCCTTACCAACCGCTTGGTCCATTCCTGCTAACTTCTTCTTGGAAGATACAACATCCTTGATGAATTTTGTATACTTAGGCATCTCGACCAAGACCTCGGATAATGGCAGATTTACTCGAGTATTTTTCGGAAGGTTTAGCACCTTCTCGCATTTTTGTCTTCAACCAATGGAATGTTGCTCTTCCTCGGTGGAAACGGAAGCTTCTTGAGATCACTCTCGGAAAAGACTCTCTTTGAGGATGCGCCGATAGCTTTGTCTTCCAAATCCTTCCACCGAACCGTCTTTTGAAGAGCTGTAGTCGTGGATCAGCCACCGACTTTCTTTCCCTTTTCGGTCCTCGAGGGTCACCACTTGAGGATTTCCAACTTGTTCATCCTCGGAACAAAGCCACCGAGGATTTGCAACCTTTTCACCTATCAGGGGATCAGCCACCTGAGTACTTGCTTGCAGCCAAGGGGATGATGGGTGCTCAACTTCCCCTCCTGCCTTATCAATGGCAGGAGGGGCTAGTGGTTTCCCTGGAAGCCAGGGGGACCACTCAGCTGTGTACCACTTCTTAAACTCATTGTACTGGCCTCCTCTTGTCCATAATGCGTTGTTGGTACGAGGTCGAAGACATTTGGTCGCCGCCCAAATTGGCTTGAGCAACATGACCACCCTTAGGATTTTTCTCGGTAAAACTGGGCAGATGCCCAGGGGGTCTTGATGCTAATTGCTCAGCCAGCTGCCCGATCTGTCTCTCAAGATTCTTATTGGTACTCATTAGGAGCTGAATATTCTTGTTTTGCTCTTCTTTGAATGAGTTCCATTCAGCCTTAAGATCATTTGAATTCGAGGGACTTTGAGAGTGCTGGAAGTTTGAAGAGTATGGCTGGCCGGGCCGATTTTGAAAATTGAATTGGAATTAGAAGGCCAATTTCGATTGAACCTTTGTGTTTGATTTGGAAAAATTAGAGTTTTGGTTTTGAGCGGAACCAGGGGTTCTTATTGAAATTTGAATTCAATTAAAACTCGAATTCGGATTGAAATTGAAGCTTGATTGAACCCATGGTTGGAATTGATTCTCGCCGATGGTTGATTAAATCTTTGGGTGTTCGGCCATAGAACGCATTTACTTCAAAGATTCGCCCATTCATGGGGACGTAATGCGGAAGTATGCCCCATATTATCGCAGTTTTGGCATTGGACCTGAGTGTACTGTCCATCAGCATGGACAGTATTGACTTGGTATGAAGAATTGGGGTTTAATTGACATTGGCCATTTACGTGACCAGTCTGACAGCAAGATTCGCAATACAGAACCTGAGGGTTCTGCGGAAACGAAGGAGTCTGATTCATAGGATTCGGAGTTTGAGGATTGGCCATCTGCCTCTGCAGCATGGCAATCAGACTTTGAACATTTACTTCCTCCACCTTAGGAGGAGGAGGAGCTTGAATTGCCTGATAGGATGGAGCATAGTTATATTTGGCAATGTCTTCGAACAATGCCCATCCTTCGCCCTGAGTCTTCTTCAAAACGCCCCGCCAGATGAACTATTGACCATGCCCTTGGTGAGCTCGGTCAATCCGCTAAAGAAAGTAATGACTAACCTCTCCAAAGGCAAGCCATGATGGGGGCACCTTCTAAGAAGAGATTTATACCTTTTCCAGGCCTCGAAAAACGATTCATTTTCCTTCTGAGAAAATGTGAAAATTTCATTTAAGCAATGGGCCGTCTTAGAGGGTGGAAAATATTGACTCAAAAACTCCCTCTCGAGTCCGGCCCATGTAGTGATGGATTCGGGAGGAAGAGAGTGATACCATTCCTTCGCCTCCCCTTTTAAGGAAAAAAGGAAAAGTTTGAGCTTGATAGCATCCTCACTTACACCTTGGATGCGGGTAGTACCGCATATCTCTAAGAACGTGTGTAAGTGGGTATGCGGATTTTCCGATTGGTAGCCAAAAATTGATGCATGCCGCATCATCCGGATAAGCCCCGGCTTGAGCTCGAAGGTTTGAGCGAAGAATGGCGGGCAAGACTATAGCCGGGTTGGATGTGATCGCACCAGGCATGGCGTAGTCCGCCAACGTCACGTCGATCCTCTCGCCGCCATTATTACTATTTCTTCGATTTCTTCTATCAACTTTTGTTCAATTTCTTGGTTGGTTGAGCTTCCTTCGTCCGAAGGATCGGTGAAACGAAGTTTCCGCCTATTAGAATCGACTATGGTCCGCCGAGAGTCGTGTAAAGAGTAATGGCCTTTTCGACTTCGAGTTTGCATAAACCGAAACCCAACTCTATTGAACAAAACACGAAAACTACTAAATTAAAAACTTAAACTACGAAAAGGAACCTAAGAATCTATCTAAAAGGTTTGAAATCTAGAACTATTATCAAGACCTAGGGAAAAAAAGAAAGAAAGAAAGAAAGAGAGCAGACGGACGGGCGCCCACAAATATGGACGAAGCGTCGCACTGGCTTTTCGAACGGACGGGCGTTCAACGTATGAACGCTCGTCGATTTTTTCAGAATTTTTGGACGGGCGTCCAAATGTATGAACGCGCTAAATCAGAGGTCAAGAATTGTTGAGATTGAAATTTTACGATGGACGGGCGTTCATAGGTATGGACGCTGCTCATATGCAAAATTTCCCCAGAATGTAAAACGATTTCGAGCGAGAGGCAGTAAAAAAGCAGAGCAGGAAAAACAGCGGAAAAAGAGCTAATCACAAAACAAAAACTTTAACCCTAATCCAAAACACTAAATTCCTAACTACTTAAAGGTTAAACCCCCTAGAAATCGACCTAAAAACAAGGATTAAAATGCAGAAAATAGAAAGAAAAACTGAACAAAAACAGAAAAACAAAAATAAACAAAAACAAAATTAGGCAAACCGTCCGGTTCCCCGGCAACGGCGCCAAAAACTTGTCACGGATTTTATTAATACAAAATAAACAAGTAATAAAACCGGTTAACCTCAAGTGCAAGGATCGTAGTACAGAGGCTATGCCGGGTCGATCTTACGGGGAACTAGACGAATGTTAACCCTAGCTTTTGTTTTAACTAACTATTGTCACGATTACTAACCTAACGAATAACTATCTAAACAAATATGCAGAAAATAACTAGACAGAGGAGATTAATCCAATGCTAGGAGAGATTGAAAGCGATAAAATAAACTAAAAGTGCAGGAAAATAGATTAACTAATCTGAACTAAGCTATGAGGATTGTAAATCAAGTTTATAAAAGACAAACGAGGATTGATCCACCTATCAACATGCATTGATCTCTATCTCGATTTTACGTGGTATTTCTCGAGGTTGTGATTCACCTTCTCTAAACATGAAATCCTAATTCCTTAGGTATTTCATCTATTAACCTAGTATCTTCCAATGCTAGATTAACGCGTTTAAAAGACCAAAGATGTCAACTTTTATGTTTAACCTAGTGATCGAACCTATTAACTTCCGTTACTACTATAGATTCAAAAACTATTCCTATTCATGGTGATCTACAGGTTTAACATGACTCCCGTCAAGCATAAACACAATCAAAAACATGCAATCTTCCGATATAGTGCACTAAAAACATGAGTAAAGCATGAATAAGAAACAACCATACATAAATACTCACAGTAATAATCGAGATAAACAGATCAATTCACGTTGATGGCTTCACAACTCTCGTTTGATGGAGGTTCTAGCCTCTGAACATCCTCAGCAACTCAGCAATGTATAAAAACAGCATAAAACTAGCCTACTTTGATTGAATTTAAAGTTGCATAAAACTGGAAATAAAAGTGTAAAATCGCAGCCAAATCCGCCCCTAGGGTTTAGGGTTTTAAGATTGTAAAAACTCGTGTCTCAATGTGTGAAAATAGGCAAGTATTTATAGGGATTTGAGGCGGTTTCACTAAGTCGGCATTCCGGACGCTCGTTCAATTGAGTGGACGCTCGTTCGGTATTTCTGAACTCCCCTCAGCCGCTCGTTCAAACTCCGTTCAGACTCTCTGTATCAAGATTGTTTCCATGGACGCCCGTTCGGTATTTCAGACGTTCGTTCGATATGGACGATTTGCATGGACGAACGTTCATAATGACTTGAATGCGATTTTTGCATCTTTATCTCTTTTCTTCTCTCCACTCGATCATTATCTCTTCCTTAAACCTTTGTAGCTCGAAATTTATCTCTTTTGATCATCATTTGAGCACAATAATCATACCTATAACACATGGTAAACATCGCAAACTGTAATAAAGTCCAATTAATTATAATTCATGATGAAAACACATAATTTATTCAATATTGCGAATAAGTCCTTAAAAAACTAGTATGCTCAATATTTCCATATGAGGCTATTTATCATGCAATCAATCCAATTAAGAGGGAAAATATCGTAAAATATATCATAATAAAACATAGATTTTCACCCTTAACAACGGTTATGGCATTTCTTTGACCCGATCAGAGCCAAATGCCATCCCTTATTTGTATATCCACAGTTACCCCTCTAAGCCTTTTGTAGGGTGGTTAGACCGCCGCCCAAACTGACCATTTTGTTACTAACCCGTATACTCGATGCCCTTAGCTTTTATTATGGTCTACGTATCCTTGACCACCTTGCAAGATTGAGCTTATTGTTTTCACATTTTACGATATGGTGTGGGGTGGTGGAGTGGCGTATCTTTCGAGTGGTGTCGGTAAAAATGAGTATATCCCGGAGGAGGTGGAATGTTATGGCTTTTCGGCCTTTGATCGTTTTTGTGGTTTTGAAAAAAAAAAAGAGAAAAAAAAGAGAAAAGAAACAGAAAAAGAAAAAAAAAAGAAAGAAAAAAAGTTGTATATATATATATAAGAGTTCTTGGAATGCCATTTTTTTTTTGGGGTTTGATTTTTGTTGTGTTGATGTTGGTGAAGGGGTACTTCTTCTAATCTAGTACGAAGAAGGAGATGTTGTTGTGTTCAGAGCGGTTTATCCCCTGGTTGACGAGCTTAGGTATGAACTAGACACGGATATGACGTATGTCTCAAACTTGTGGAATGATGAGGAGAAGTGGAAGGTTGGATGAATTATAGGTTGAAACTCGGTTGATGGTTTGTACTATTCAAAGAGCATCCTTATAAGGAGTTGAGTCTTCCGTCACTACTGAAAGGAAGAGCTTCGGTTTTAGTGTTCGATGTTCGGTAAAGCTCACTTGCACTTTCTACTTTCTATTTTATCGTAAATATCCTCTCGTTAGCCCCAACCCTAGCTTAACATTACAACCTATCAAGTCCTACTGACCTACTAGACTTTGATTGACCTTGATTAGTGGAGATGTTTACGACGTATAAGCCTATGGTGTAACCTCGGTAAATTATACGTCTATAATCTAAACCGGTCATTGGTGATAAATGTCGAAGAAGCTATACACACACACACACACATTCTTTTTCTTAATACAAGGTTGAACTTAAATCTTATGCATTTGTGTCATTTACTTGTGTTTTACCATTTCAATTCTTTTAGACTTGATGTGTGATAGCAATGTTGACTCCATCTTTATTTTTGAATCGTTCATTTTTGCTCGAGGGCGAGCAAACGCTAAGTAGGGGGTAGTTGATGAGAGTCAAATTGGCTATCATTTTCTATGTAATTATACCCCGTTTATACCTCGTTTTATATGTTTTCTGAGACATTTGGTTGTATTTTGATGTATTTACACCTTGGTTATCATTTCGGGACCTAGGACGTAAAGTTCGGGATTCTCGGTCTTTTTCGGTGTAATTTACTATACTCTCGGTCACCCTAGTGTCCTGTAGGGATTATGTGTGGTATTTGTTGTGATTTTGTACAGGAATTAGGTGTTTGAGATGTCCGGAAGGCGAGTTACGAGGATTGGAATGTGTGCCCGAAGCTTAAACGTTCAAACGGATCAAAACGCGGTAGTACTACAACCATACCTTCCCTTGATCTGTATTTTGATCCACCTTAGAGGCATTTTCTGGGCTAGACATCTTCATGAAAGTTGTATACAATTTCATTAGCTTTCCAACGGATTTTTAATCACTCAATTTGGAGGTCTACACACAAAGTTATAACCATTTTTACGGCGTTTTTGGCTCGAGAAAGTTGTTGATGGGTTTTGTGAAGGAAAAATCGACGGCGGCCGCTGTTGTCGAAGCTGCTTTGCCTAGCAGTCCAGATCTGAATAACACTTTAAATACCCCGTCATTTTGATCTAGATCGATCTCTCCCTTTTTAGATCGATTTTTCTGCGTTTTTCTTCATCTTTCCTTAGATTAAATTAGTTTATAGGTATATTACCATAGATTAGTTGTAGATCGTTGTAATCCGGAGGATCTCGGTGATAGCTTGATGCGTTATTGACGGGATTTCGCTCAGAGATTCGATTTTCTACGGCATATTATATTTGGTATTTCAATTTCATTTCTTGTTCTTGCTTTCGATCTTTGTTTTTGTTAAATTTTATTGTTGTTTCCTTACATTTTGCTTAGTATAATGAGTAGGTAATCGTTATTGTTGGTCCCTTGAAAAGGATTTGGTTAAGTTTAGAGGGGGGGGGGTGAATAAACTTAACACTTAAAACTTTTTTCGAGTTAACAAACTCAAGAACTTCAATGACCTCACGATACTTGATGAGTCTGCACGACACTCATTAGTCTCACGCCGATCGTTGAGTTTACTAAATTTGTGCAGCGGAATATATCAAAAATAAGCCTTGTTACTTGTTGTTAAATATGATACCAAGTATTAGATACTCAGTAGTGTATGTGTGTGAATTCACTTGCTAGATTTAGTAGATTGATGTGCTAGATAAACTAAATGCGAATATAAATGCAGAAAGTAAGTAGGTGATTTTATAGTGGTTCAGGTGGTGTAATCCTCGTCACCCACACTCTTCTCCTGTGATGTTGGAGGTAATTCACTAGAGATTCTTGAGGTAGTCATTACAAAAATCCCTAAGTTGCTTGTCCTTCACCAATAACTATGGCTTCACAAACTCGAACACTTGGATAAGGTAGGATTTGCTCCAAAGTCTTCAACTGGTCCTTGAAGGGTAGGATTGCCTCTTCACCACTCCACCACAAACAATGATCTTTCACACCCAAAGATGCTTTCATTGTCTTGATGAGATTTCTTGTAAAAAGAAAGATGAATCAAGAAAGTGATTCAAATTTTCAAGTGACTTGATGTCTTCAAGTGTGTAAACTTGATGTAGCTTGAATGCAGATTATACTTGAAGATTTGTATTGGATCAGTAGCTTTATGCTCAGTAGGTTCAGCAGGGTGCTTGATCAATTTAATTCTGATGGCTCAAGATAGATCCTTAATTTTCATCAATGTTCATCACTTGTATCTGAGTTAGGAGTCCTCTATTTATATGTAGGAATCCTTGTGACTTATGTTTGAAATTCAAACATAGCCGTTTCTGATTTGTCTCCATCTTGACTTGCTTTTTTTCCGACTGTTCTAGGGTGACCTTTGTGAGACTCCTTTTGATAGTTTTCGATCTGTCCATCCTTTGACTTGTATCCATTGGATAAAGGTCTGAATCTTTCCAACGTCCCTTTAACCTTAACCATTGATTTGTTTGATAAAATCAGAGGTTTTTAGCTGTCCCTATCTTTGTAATCTTCCAATGTAACCTTTGAATAATCCGAGATATACATCAAGAGTTCTCGTGGATGTAAGTCTCACGATATGTATATTAATCATTTGCTCCAAAGTTGATGTGTTTATAAAAACACTTCAGCTGACTTCTCTTATATCTAACTTTTTATTGTGAAGTTAGATTACACCATTTTGCATATAACCAAGTTCCAATCATCACTTAACTTGTGGAACTTAGACCTTGTACACAAGGTATATGTAATCAGTTTAGGTCATCACATACTTCCCTAAATTCTGATTCCATATCCTTGACTGAAATTACTAAGTTTGATCCCTTAGCCTTCAATAACTGAGTTTGATCCCTCAGCCTTTAGTCTTCAGCAGGTTCCTAAACTAGTCTACTGACCTAGATACCCTACTGATCTAGACTAGTCTGCTGATGTAAGTCAGCTAACCTTTTACAGTGCCTGTTTGATCAAACCTATACAAGATCAAACTCTAATAAATCAATACATTTGATCTAGACATCTTTTTGCCTTTGCTCTATAACATCTAGTCTGGCACTCATCACTAAAACTTAAAAATAAGTCCAACAGTTATATAGCCGAGTTATGTGATAGCCTTCGAAATCGAACCTTAGCTTGTTGATTGAAGTGTTTTGATATGTTGATTGTTAGATTCTCGGTGTTGTTATTGTTCTAGAACTTATTCTAAATGACTTTTATTGACCTCACGACTCAATAATCGTATTTCACGTGTCTTCTTTACATATGTATTTTGCGAGAGGATGCAGTAAAATGGGTTCTAGGATCACACTGTAAAACCGACTGAGTTGTTCAGATTCGGTATCGTGTGTGAGGTTTTATATCGACTTGTCGAGCGTTTCAATGACCATAGACCGTGTCGGGTCAGTTAAATCCGGTCAGCGGACTGTTGAACGACATAGGAGGGTAGATTATTGAATTAATGCCTAGTCTCGGAATTAGGAATCGACACCCTTCGAGTGACAACGAGGCGGACTGTTGAACCTAACATAAGAGGGTAGTTATTGATTTGATGTCTATTTTTGGAAATAGGAGACGACACCCTTTAACGATGCCGAGAACATTAGAGTAGATCGAAACACTTCCGGAAACGAGTTAGGGTTAGAAAGTAGTTGGTTGGATCATAGCTCGGCTATCTTGTTGTTCGTAGTTTAAAATATTTTCTCTTTTGTGTATATTTAGTGTTAGAACCAGTGATCTGAAAAATCACCATGTTCAAAGCTGTGTTGACCTAAACTAGGGACGAGACCGACTTTGATACTCGACCAGATTCCCTGTGGGATACGACCTTGACTCACCAATTCTAGGCTACAGTTGACCCGGTACACTGCCGGTGAGATTGGACACTTAGAAAAGGACGATCAAAGATACCGCCAAGATCGATCTCATACTTCGGTACCCTGGTGAGAAATTTCATGCATGCTTTCATCATAGCCAAACCATTCCAGAGTAATGCAACTCATCTTCTCACGATCAAACAGAATAAAGAGAAGTCGGTGCTCAAATATCTTAAAAGATTGGACGCCGATGAGCACATTCTAATAACTTCCTTCGTAGAAGGACTTGCTAAGCTGAACAGCAAGCTCCCCAGGACTATGGAGGAGTGTGTTGAGGCTGCTTACAAGCATTAACGGGGAGAGAAAGCCAATCGGCTAAAGAGAGAATCTGAAAATTGAGAATCCAAAAGTTACAAGGTTGAGGAAAATCTGATAAAAAGAGGAACCCGGTCTGGGACCACATGACGACCTCAATCACAGATCGGATAGGGAAGAAATGAGCTTTGCAGGAGAGGGACTTCATCCCTCTAAACAGATCACGCGAGCAGGTCCTCGCAATAATGGAAAGGAAGGGCTTGGCCCGAATCCCGCCACCGATGAGAGGACCTCCAGAGAGGAGCGATCAAAGCAAATTTTGTGCCTTCCGCAAAGATGTTGGGCATGACTCAAAGAGCAACCAAGAATTGAAAAGAGACATCGATACAGCTATTATGGAAGGAAAGCTGGATGAGGTCGTGGACCGATCTCAAAATGCAGAGCCACAAGGTCGTAGGGACTTCAAGCACCGGAATTACAATAATGATCAGGGGAGACATGATGTGCCCTAATGAAGAAGTGACCGATCTTCAAACCCTGATCGGAAGTTAGACAACCGTCCCATGAACACTATTAACACCATTGTGGGCGGCCCCAGCAATGAATTTGTCCAAGTGAGTAAGCACAACAACCAATCTGCAGATTCTCCTGCATTTGGCAGAAGTCAGAGGCCATTAGGCGAGGTGACCTACGGTCCCAGGCAGGGACCCCCTCCCTCTGGTTACAAATAATGAGGGCATAGTTATAGAGGCCGTGGTGAATAAACATCTGGTGAAAAGGATTTGTGTTGACACGAGAAGTGCCGTGAATGTCCTTTACTACTCGGTCTTTCAATCAATGAAATTAAAAGATTCAGAGCTAATACTAGTTTCAGCAGCGTTGTTCTGTTTTGCGGGACCCCTAGTTCATCCAATGCGGATGATAAGACTTGCAACAACATTTGGGCAAGAACCGAAGGGCATGACCCTTGTGATCACTTATGCGGTGGTCAAGGCCCCATCTGCATACAACATTATCATGGGAAGGCCAGCCCTGATCAAACTTTGAGCTGGAATCTCACCAGCTCATATCAGCTTAAAATTCCCCACAACTGAATGTTCTGTGGAAATCAAAGGGACATGGAAGCAGCCCGGAGCCGCTACGCATCCACTATCAAAAGAAAATGTGTGGTGCCAACCTGAGACGCTAGGGAGAAGAGGAAGAAATCAGTGTAGAGCTATGTTCGTGCGGTCCAGGATAGGTTCCAGACGCTTAATATTTGTTTTAATTTTTATTTGAACTTCTGCAGTCTCAATACAACTATATCCATTCGGTTATGTTTGAATAAAATTGTACTCATGGAATGCACAATTTCCATTGATTGATTATGTTTTTATTTTCCATTTTACGCAATGTGAATGGCTTTGATTAAGTTTGCGGGACAAACATATCCACAAAGTTTGAAAAAGATGAACTCGTTAAGTCTACAGGACAGACAAACTGAGCTCCACAAGCCGGACTCAGCCAAATTCATATGTCTGCAGGATAGACGAACTGAGCTCAACAGGCCGGACTCAGCAAATGTCACAAGTTTGTAGGACAGACGAACTGAGCTCCGCAAGCCGTACTCAGCAAAATTCATAATTTGCAGGACCCACAAACTGAGCTCTGCAGGCCGGACTCAACCAAATTCACAAGTCTGCAGGACAGACAAACTAAGCTTCGCAGGCCAGACTCAACCAAATTCATAAGTCCGCAGGACAGACGAACTGAGCTCTACAGGCCGGACTCAACAAATTTCACAAGTCTGCAGGACAGTCGAACTCAGCTCTACAGGCCAGACTCAGCAAAATTCACAAGTCTTCAATACAGAGGAACTGAGCTCGCAGGCCGGACTCAACAAAATTCACAAGTCTGCAGGACAAACGAACTGAGCTCCACAGGCCGGACTCAGCAAAATTCATAAGTCTGCACGACATACTGGCCCGAACCGTAGAAGCGGACTCAGCCAAATTCATAAGTCTACAGGACAGACGAATTGAGCTCTGCAGGCCGGACTCGGCAAATTTCACAAGCCTGCAGGACAAAAGAACTGAGCTCTGCAGGCCGGATTCAGCAATATTCATAAGTCTGTAGGATAGACAAACTGAGCTCCGTAGGCTAGACTCAGCCAAATTCATAACTGAGCTTCACAGGTCAAACTCAGCAAATTTTGCAAAGTACACACTCTAAGTCTGCAGGACAGACTCGAATAGAGCTTCACAGGTCCGACTCAACAGGTTTGCAGGACAAACATTCTAGGTCCACAGGACTGACATCGAACTAAGCTCCGCATGTCGGACTCATAAGTTGGCAATAGTCGACGAAAATATATACGAATATGCCATCCAAAGACTGTAAGTTAATGTATGGCATACTTGGGGGCAAGATATCCTACCACGAATCAAAGGTACTCGAAGGTAAGTACTCAAGGTAAATAAATTGCAAAAGCTTGGCAAAATGTAAGTACTGAAGGTAAATAAATTGAAAAAGCTTTGCAAAATATTGTATTTCAGGATACAACTTGATTTTTAAAATTTTCAAAACAAAAACAAAAACAAAAATTACAAGGCCAAAAGCTAAGAAGCGTCAGAGGCCAAGTTCTACCCAGACACCGAACTCGGGGTAGCACCAGCTGAGGGCTTCTCGGACGGAGGAAATAGAAGGCTCGGTCATTGAAATTGATCGGGTGGTACCACGGGGATGATACTTATCCACCGGGTCTACCCCCACCTGGAACTCCATCAAGCGAGCTGAGTACGCCACGTCTGCACCCAGCTTGTATAATTTCTTGTTGGCCAGGCTGTCAATAGAAAGCTCATGAAACTGGGCCTTGGAGTCATTCACTCCCATTGCATAGCTGTTATTCACCATAGGGGATAGTAGCATAAGGCCTGGATGAACTCCAGAGAAGCCTTGTAGTCCCGGAAATCCTGGGTTGAAGCTTCCTTAAGCTGAGCAGGGTAAGTCTAGACAACCGCCTCCAGCTCGGTCTTCTCAGACCATTGCTTCGTGATACCTTCCCCCAATTCAGAATCATTCTTCAAATGTTTATCCGTAGCGTCTTGAAGACGGGAAACATAGTCAGGCTTCTAAGCTTTCGAGTTCATCGGCTTGAGCTTTGGTTCATCGGCTTGTAAGGTCCTTGACCTTCTTATCTTTAACCTTTATAGCTTTTTCCGCAGTCAGAGGCTTTCTTCTCCAGATCGGAGATCTTTTTCTCATACTCGGTTGCATTAGTAGCGCATGCGGTAAGTCGGGTGAATACCTCTTGACCAACCAGAGTCCCCTGCATGTGTAAGATGTCAGACATAATGACACAAAAACAACAAAACAGTAGAACAAAACTTACATATATCATAGCCTTGAAGCCAGCTTCAGTCAACTCTAGGTCGGACATCTGGGAAGTGTTTCCTGCTCAGTAGCAACATCTTCTTCGTTTTTCTCACCCTGGCCAGCAGGGTCGGATATGGGTCATAGAGGACCATCAGGCTTACGCTTCTTTGTCGGTCTTCCCTCACGGTTGACCTCAGTCGGCGCAACTCTGCCCCCTCCCTCTGCGAGGCACATCATCCTTCTCTTCTCCTGCCTCCAGAACAGCCTTGCCTCTGGAGGTGGAGTTATTAGTGGGGTTGGGATCCAAGTTCTCCCCAGAGGTTGGAGTCCGCAACATAGCTTCATCCTCTTGCTCGGACAGCATCCGGGCAGTAGTAGTATTTAAAGAAGAATCCACAGTTCGGGCAGCAGGATCTTCAGTATGATCTCCAGTGTGAGTCCTCTCAGTGGAGGCACTTTGGTCAGTTTGTTGCTCTGCATCCTCCTCCCCAGAAGCATCCAAAAGATTGGCAAAAGCATCCACTGCAAAAGATAGAACATAAAATGGTTGTTAGTACAGTACCAAGAAATCAATCTTACAACAGATATATGAAGTTGAAAAACACCAGAGAAGTAAAAACCCCTACAGGCATTTTTGGCTGGGGGTCAAGAGCAACATATGGATCTGGCCCAGCCTCGGCCAGGTGAGCAGCGTCGATAAGCTGCGAAGGAAGTTGACTGTACCTCAGGAAAATTCCTGAGCTCCTCTCAGTCCGCATCACCTCAACGTTAATAGGGCCCAGAAACTTATCCTTAGGCTGGTCATTTGAGTTCCAGCGGCCCAGTTCGGGCCTCCCCTCATGCCGAACAAAGAAAAATCGTGATTTCCATCCTTTGTAAGAGGTTGGCCCGTTTGCGACGTTGTTCCACTTCCCTGTCCGGCATGGGAAGTAGTAGAATCCGGGGCTCTTCTTGACCTTCTTAATCCGGGGCTCTGGAAATTGCATTCCAATGTTCTTTTCCTAGATTACTACAACGATACAATATACCAAATCTATATACAATATATGTTCATGTGCAATGCATAGCATACATACGACTTTGTATCAGACTTGCATATTGTAATTGGTCGTATTATCTACCAGTAATTTTTTTCATTGGCGTGATACTAGGATCCATGGGTGTAGATGTAGGCTTATGGTCCATATGACTATAACTTTTAAGGACATATTCAAGACAAGAAGATTTATTTAATAATACAAATCCATCTCTCCTCGTTGTTTTGATTCATAAGGTCACATTAGCTTCCCTCAAACCTTCATATCGAAGTAAGATTTCAATGTCTTTTTGGTCTTATTTTATACATTCCAAGTTCGGTCCAAAGATAAGCATATCATCTGCATATAAGCAAACATGAATTCTCGCATCATTTCTATATGTAGAGTAGATACATTTATCATCTTCATTGACTCTAAAGTCGTTAGCCAACATTAGTTTATTGAAATTTGCATACCATTGCATAGGGAATTACTTAAATCTGTAAAGATATTTCACTAATTTGCAAACCTTGTTTTCTTGTCCTAGTAATAACCCTCTAGCTCCTCCATGTATATTTTTTTTCTCCAAATCACCATTTAGAAAACCATTTTTACATTGATGGACAACTGAATTGTGAATTGAGGCAAGAGGTAATAGTACATTAGTAGACGATATACGTGCTACTAGAATATATGTATCATAATAGTTTATGCTATGATGTTGTTTGAAGCCTTTCGCCACTTGGAGTCTTTGTATTTGTTAATAAAGACATCTTTGTTTAAATTTCTCTTGAAAATCCATTTACAAGTGATTGGATTATATCCTCAAAGTGAATCAACCAATTCACATGCCTGATTTCACATGATGGATCTCAATTCATCCTTGATGGCTTCTTTTCAGAAAACTGTGTCACATGAGGAAATGGATTCTGAATATGTGACTGATGACTGTTAATTTGGTACTATGTTTTATATCTCATTTGCCCTGGAATTATTTTTGATCAATAAGAAACAACCCGAGAATTTTGTGATTTATGAGTCGATGCTTAGTGAGCAGTTTTTAGTTTACAATTCTGCATTTATATGATTTACACCTGGAGAAATTGGTATTGCTTGGACTTGTTTTACATGACTTTTAGGTGATGCCATTTTGGGAGCAAAAGACAATCAGATCAGAGCTTATGGATGAAATGTATGGGCTAGAGAAAGCAGGCAAATGGTGAAGAATCTGCTGGAACGGAAGAAGCCCGGCCCATCCGCGGCGAGACCCACTAGGCCATGGCATGGACAGAGAAAGTTGCGCCGCCTTTGCATGCTAATTTATTAAGTCGGCTAGGGTTTTAATTGAGTTGTAAGTCGGCTACAAGGCTATAAAGGGTCTGTCGCAGTCAGAAAAGCATGTGATTTTGAGTTCTTGAAACAAAATTTCTTTTCCCTTCCCCCAAGAAATCCCTAGCTTGAGTTGATCTTGATAGATCCACAATCCAAGGGTATGATACTTTGAATGTTCCCTCATATTCTAGGATAGTGAGCATCTAACGATGAATCAACGCGATGTTAACCAATCTACATGATTAACGCACCGTAATTTACCAGTAAAATCAAAATTGTAAAAATGTAACCCAGAATATAGGCTTTGCTGCGGTGGCGGTCTATCGACGATGGCGGCGCAGGCAACTCAAAACCTTAATTACGAGGGTTCTGCGCGCGACTACGCCTCGATTATTAAGTTTAACCTACATGTGTCGAGATCTTTCCGGTGCGGTATTCGTCATCATGATTTAGCATGATAGAACAATGTTGAAGTGTTAAACTAAACATAGGTAATCGATCGTTTAGTACCGCCACCATTGTCGGTGGTCGCTAGGTAATCGATCGTTTGGGAATCCTTTATGAATATAACATGCATTTAAAAGTGTCTCACCCCACCACTTTGCTCTGGTAAACCAAAAAATGATTAACAACCAATTCTTTCGTATCTTTAAGTTTTCCTTTCAGCTACTTCATTCGATTTTTGATGAATAAGGTGAAGTAAACTCATGGACTATACCATTTTCTTCACACAATTTTGTTAATTCCATTACTTGTATTCTCCTCCTTTGTTAGAACGTAGTACCTTCATTTTCCAGTTCAATTGATTATATGCTTTATAGATTAGAAATTTACATAAGATTTCATCTTTACTTTTCTGTAATAGACATGGCATATATTTCAAGAAATAATTTATAAAAGAAACAAAGTATTTATGTCCACCCCTTGAGACATTTTTGTGCAAATCATAAACATCTTAGTGTATAATACCAAGTAATTTAGTCGTGGAGCACATAATACTTGTCACAATTGATTCATTATCCACCAACTCCAACCGTTTACATCAAAACGAATATTCTTAGAATATTCTATTTTTTAGTTGTAAAATAGGATGAATAGTGTTTGCCATTGGAATAACCCACGGCAAATTTGCTGGTGAAATCACTCACAACACCAATTTGGTGTGAAATTAGCTGGACAATTGCAATAGAGTTCTCTCATCAAAACACCAATTTGGTGTACCGTTGGAGATTCATGGGTATGCCTAGAAAATAAAGAATTCATACTCTTATACATACTCTTAATGATGTTAGGGATAGATTTGAACAAAAGAAAAAGATAAATAATTTACCTTACTGGTTCACTCAGTAATTAGCGTAGAACGATATCCTCTTCGTTTTAATTGTTTTGACTACTTGTATTTGTAATGGATGACGAATTATGAGTTATTGAAGTCGTGGGTTGCTTAGGGGGAAAAGGGACGCAACTTTTGGGCATTGTCTGGTTTCGGGTTGTGATTGGATCCAGTTGGATCCAACTCAATATCTTATTTAATCCATTATTTTATTTACTCTTATTTTATTAAGTTTATTATTTTATTATAACGTCTCACATCAATCATTTCACCATCAATAAATAATATAATATTAATCAATTCACTTTATTCATCCACTACACTATTTAACCATTATTTTATCGATATAATACTTTATTAAAATTTCTCTCACCCATCATTTCTTCATCTCGCACAAATTTCAATACATGATTTCAACTTTATACTTACTTTTATTTTATTTTATTTTCTCTCTATGAATCAGATTCGACCTTGTTTTTTTTTATAAAAGAATGAGGGAATTATAGATTTATTCAAGTTAAATGTAGTTTCAATGTTTGTCAAGAATTTTTTTTTTTTTGAAGAGACAGGTTAAAGAGAATAGAATTTTTATTAGGAAATTTGGGGTAGGGAGTGGAGATTGTTTGATACAAGGAAATGCAATGACGATCTCACCACTAGGCTAATTTCAGCATCCTTTATCTCGGATTTTATTTAAGTAGTTCTATATTATTATTATTTTTGAGGGGTAAGTAGTTCTCTATAATAAGAAGAGTTTAACATGTTCTTTACTTCATCTAATTCTAGGATAAATCAAATAAAGAATAGAATTTTATGAAAGTAAAAACTACTATTAAAAGAAAATACGGGGTTTTACACATGCTACATTTTGTTAGGTGTTCTGTACATCTCTGTTTAAGTTGATTTAATGCATAACAATATTTTGTTTGGGTATTGTATTATCGTTTTCTCTGAGTCGTACTTCTTGTTTATACATAATGTACTTCCTAAAGTAACATGGTACAATCAGTATAATCATATAGTACATTACTTTTTTATGTGGTTGAACTTTTGAGGCGTGTTTAGTATGGAGAAAGGTGAAAAAAAGAAAAGTATTGAGAATGGACCTAAGAAAAGAAAGTATGATAAAAAAAAATTGTTAATTTCCACCATTTCTTTGGTTAACTACGCGGGTGGTGGTGGGGTGGATTGACGATTATGAGTGGTGGAGGGTTGGGTTGATGATAGGCGATGGTAGGGTGGTTTGGAAGTACGTAGCATGACAGGTTGGTGACGCCGGTTAGTGTTAGGTCAGTGACGGCAAATGGTAGTGACTAGGTTAGATATGCGACGGTCGGTGGCGACGAGTTGTGGGTATAAGGTGTGGCAGGTCGAAGACGGGTGGGCAGTGGCTAGTGGCGATAGGTGGTCAAGAGTAGGGTCAACGACGGGTGGTTGTAGGGTGAGTCAATGACGGTAGGGTGGGCGGCGGCGGCATACATGGTGGTGGAAAGGATCACTGACAGTAGGTGGTGGAATTAAGTGGGCCAATGACAACATGTGATGTCATGGTGGAGGGATGGTGTGGTTGTGTTGGTGGTTAAGTGGAAAGAAAGGAGAGTGGGTGTCGATGTGTGATGATATGGTGGGTCAGCAATGGCGGACCCAGTAAATTTTTTCAGTGGGGCCAAATTCAAAAAAAAGGTGAAAAAAATGCATTAGCCAAGCTTTGATATGACCTTAGGATATGAAATAAAGCTTTTAACCAGTTAAACTAAATGGATAATTATATTAAAGTTATCTGAAATAATATATATACACAGTTTAATATTGTTAGAGGGGGATACAAAGAACTTCAACTTAGCCGTGCTTGTCCACAAAAGTATTTTAGGACCCTTTCCATTATCTCTGCTTGCTCGACCGATGCCTCAAAGAAAAGAAGTAGAAGAAAAAACTTCCCGTCAGAAAATTTGAGTCGGTCTACGCACCCACCCTCTTATCTTTGGGTCCGCCTGTGGGTTGGTGATGATGAGTGTTGGGGTAAGGTGTAGCAGGTGGTGACCGGGTAAGAAGTGGCAGGTGGTGGTAGGGTGTAGTGACATGTCATTAGTGGAAGGTGTGATGGTAGGGTGGGTGGCGACACCTATTATGACATGGTAATTAGAAGGGGTGGCAGCAAGGGTGGGTGGTTGAAAAGAGGTTGGTTGCAAGGTGGGTGGTGGTACAGTAAGTGGTGACATTTATAAAATGTGTAAGAAAATATGACTTATTTTCTCAATAACCATTCTTTGACCCAGGCTCAAAATCAAAAATTGAGAAAAGTGACCAAGTTGAGAAAAATGATTTTTCTTTTCTTACGTAACGAAAAATCTTATGTTGATAAAAGAATAAAAAAAAATCTTTTTCCTTTTCTCACCCCTTTTCTCCACATCAAACATGTCATTAATCTTTATATAAATGTGAGCAAAGTAGCTGGGTGTGAAGGTTATCACATATTTTTGTAGAAATCTAAATCCAAACTCATATAAGTTCTCAGTGTGATAAGGGAAATTCATCTTTTAATATGATAGTGATACAATCACAAATTCCCAATATAAAATACTTTAATATATTTCATGAGAGGGCCTGGACGTATGGCAAAAGAATTTTCACTATGAGCGAAGACGTGTGGTGGTGGGTAAAAGGGTGGGAGAATTGTCTTATTAGAGGATCCCACAATAGCCAAAGGCATCTGGATTTTGAGACCGACAAGTATTTTATTTTTATTTTTAAGATTTCAGCTTTTGTACGTCAAAGTGTATGCAATTCCTCAATTAATCCTCAGAATAATAAAGATTCAATTATAAAAAAAAGTAAAAATAAAAAGCCGCAATGTGACAAAATAAATGGAATAAAAAAAGGTTGATGTGTTAAAGAGAAAAAAAAAAATTGTTTAATGAAAAAAATGGAGTGAGAGGGACGGGAGACAGATCCACCTTCTCTTCCACGGTTTACTCCTACAAAGTGTGGTATTTCGAGCTATTGATCGATGATGCGGATTAGTAATGGATAGTTCAATATGTTCATCGGCGTCTGACCCTAATATGTGGGTATTCGATTTAGGGTCTTGACCCTTATATATTCTTCTTTGTAAAAGAGAATATTCGATTCCACGGAACCAATCTTATCTCATAATAGACAAGTATTCAAACATTGACCAAATTATATTTTAGGAAATGGAGCAGGTGGAAATTATTTCCATCATAACCTATGGACTAACGAATCCGGATCCTCGGCTTTGAGACTCCAGCTTCTCCCCTGCTTTGGGGACATGGCCGGATCACGGCCGTCCGTTCCAATTGGGGGAGAGAGCGCACACAATTTTGGGCGGCCACGATGACGCCGTGTCGACAAAAGCAGGGTGGAAGCAGGGATCCAAAAGCTGGTGATCCAGTTCGTGGACTAACCACCTTACAAGACTAAAACTGCAACTTAGGAAATTTTTGTGTAAAATAAAGTATTTAAAGGGATTGACGTTAAGCTATTACCACGATAAAATAGTCGCAACAAATGACACAACACTTTTACTTCATTTTGTTGGGTCTATATATCATTTCCGGTAGGAATGATAGTGTTATTAAGAAATCATAACAATTATTTTAGATGGATTTATGATGAACTATTCACAAGGCTTTGTATAAACCCTAAGATACCAAACTCAGGCCAACCCTAGAGCCCCCTCCCCTCCAATCTCCCTCAGAAAGAGGGAAAAATAACACATACTAACAGATTATGGGTTTTCAATATCAAGTTAAAGTACTCAAACAACTTTAAGAATCAATTTTCTCTTCACAGAATCCAACCTTTTGTTCCTAATCAACAAAGCATATCAGAACAACAATTGCAAGGAAATTCGGTATAGTTTGATTTTGACTAAAAAAACAATTTTGTCTGAGGTTCCTTTTTTCAGGAGCTAATATCCTGAAGAATCAGAAGCATTTGCAATCTATCTGTACAAAATAGGGTTGCAACAACAAACATGAAAACTGCATGTAATTCTTACACTAAGATGTTTTGACTAACTTCACATTTTGGGGAGCTGAGCTGAGCTGGACACTTCAGATGATGGACCACCACCAGTTCCTTCAATGTTGGCGTTTGAATTCACAACGGGAGCCTCAGTTGAAAACCCTGAATCAGGAACATCGCCAATGTCCAAAGTCTCGGGGAGCTTCGGGGAAGATTCACCAGCATAAACCTGTAAAGCAATGGAAAAACTCACACGTATTACAAATGCATACATAAGTAACTATAATGTGGTAATAAAAGAGGCGAACATCTTGTCATACAGCACATTATCCCAACCGAATAACCGACACAATTTGAGTTAGAGTTTAGGTGTTTTCTTGGCCCAGCAATCTTCAGAAAGATCCAACAAATGTATACATTTGATACTTAGACAAAAATTTGGCCAGCAAAATTGGACAAAGAAGTATAGTGTGATCAGATTTTTTCGCAGTGTGAAAAAGACGTGCACTAAAAAGAGTAGCAGCTACTGCAGGGTTCCAACAATGGGATTACTTCATTAGTTACAAACATTCATAATATGCCTGAAAGATATCAGACATGGAAGAAATCAACATCCAGACAACTCGGCTAGACCATGTAAATGAAGCATGGAAAATACAAATGCAACCAAGACAATCTTTCAACAAAGGAACTTCCTCGTACATAATTATCGAAGTTGTAACAAATCAGAACATAGGATTATTATTTTAAAAAATGGAATCATTCCTAAAGATTAAAGAAACAAAACTGGCATATAGCTTCATATATCATTCACCACTTACCTCAAGGCGGTTCAGTTGTTGAACTGTGGCATCAACATCACAGTTGTTTTCAACAAAGACCTCTGCAAGATATTCATATTTGACGTAGGGATATGTTCCTTGAAGATATGTCAAATGCATATCGAAATCATCATCAGTAAAATTCTTATCAAGCATCACGCTAGGGTTGTATGATGAAGAACCACGATAACCATGGAAATCATATATCTCAGTATTCTCAGCTATATGGGAAGCAATGTTAACACCGTAACTGCTGTTGCCTTGAGGAGCTTGAACGGATGGTTCCCACGAGCGTGGTCGTCTTGAAACACCCTCATTTACAGTCCTTAATCCATGTCCTCGAGATGTCGACTCTTTATTAGCATCTGTTGTTTCCCTTATAGACAGAGGCACATAAGGCTTTGCATATGGATTCAAAGAAGATCCTCCCGTCATTTTGACCGTGCATCCAGTGTTCACTGTCAGAAAGAACAAAAATAATAATAATAATAACTGTCGGTCTAAAATCAGAAGGAAATTTGAAGTTACGTTGAAGCTAAATCTAGAGGTTTGTATCGAATAAAAAGGGACTCCATAATTAGCTTCTAATTCCTATTTACATAACAAATAGATCACTAAAATCAGCAAGGAAAAATAAAATAAATGGTTGACAACCAGTTTGTCTTTGGAATTCAAGGCCTGCAGAACAAAAGTCTATTTTCCGTATCATTCCAACAGTACATCAACCATAAAAACTAGGCAAGTCAGACTTTTAAACATCTCTATGATAAAGTTCTCAACATCATCTATTGGTATTAAGTTTAAGCGAAAATTCTCAGAAGGCCAGTCTATAAATCCATGATTCATTGAACAGCTTTACACATTGGAGCGTGACATCTGCTCCCTGTTGCTTTTTAATACTAATCAACAACTCAAAAGTAAAAGACAAACAGGACAATGACACTTCCGAACAAATCCTATTCATTTTTCTAGGGCAATACATCAAACCTAACTTCTTCAGGGTGCAAAGAAGCAACCACATTAATTGCCAGCAAAGTTCAAAGCAGGGGAAATAATCACGCTTACCTGCCAGCCATATACTTTAGTCAAATGTTCAAGGAAAAACCTTGTAAAATTACACATATCACCAGTATTTAATATCAGTTGGCGTTACTTTATTGATTTTCCTGTGTTTTGGATGACTGACGAGAATCAACCAATTATTGTGTACTCTTTTCCAAGTTTACTGTGTCTAATCAATTTCCCTCACGTGTTTAAGCCGTAGGAATCTCAAGACACTATTCTCTTCCCCCTATTAGACAAACCTGCAACCCAAACTACTCTCCTGCAACTTCAGATGACAAGTATCTTCTCTCTTACCGTGCATCAAGTTGTCACCTTCCTGGATCACAGAGCCAAGCCCCAACTATTCCAACAATAGCCTAAGGAATTAAACCAACTCTCCGATGCACCAATCACCCACATCCATTCTCACAAAATTCCCCATGATGCAATATCAAACTAAAAAACAGGTTTTCTAGATTATCAACTTGTCCCTATATTTTAAGTGAAAACTGGCATATTCCACATATCTCTTCACAGCAATAAATAAACAGATAACTATCGTGAAACATCAGAATCAAGATATCAAAACAAGCAGTGTGGAAAACTATTTTCTATCAGGAAATCCAGTTGTTAAGCCCTTCATCTAAGGAGTGAAAAAAACGATTGTTCTTGTATTTTTCTCTTCAATTAACTTTCAGATACATTCACTTCTCATGAAAACAAGAGTAAAACTTAGGCAACCATAGGATCATCTCACACAAAGTGGAAAATTAGGTATCACCACTTTTCTTTCAACCCAAATTAAACATTAAAGAAAAAAATCGCCCATGTATCCACACACACAAATAGAGATGAAAATCCATTCCAATTTTAATTCTATAACATTGAACGAAAAAAACTAAATTATGGAGAAGAAAAGGAAGTTAACATCAAATAGCAGAATCAGCGGTTATGACTTAGTTCATGAAAGCTTTACAAGCCTAAAAATGATTATGGCGTCACATCCAAGAAGACAAAAAACATAAAGAATGAAACGTCAAAAAATCAAAAATCAAATACAAGAACAGCGAAAAGAAGTCAAAATCAAACAAAACACAATGGGAAAACACTCACATACATAAAAAAGAATGATCGAGAAAATGCTGACTGACTCAAAACAAAAAAATACGAACAAATTAGAGAGAAGAAAATTGACAACTTACGAGTAAACAGTGATCGACGAAGAAAGAGATGTAGAAATCCAAGCCCCAATTTCACGTTGTTAGACGAGCTCTATTCCCCCTTTCTTCCCCGCTGTTTTTATAATCAAAATTATAAAACCAATTGAAAATTAGTACTAATAGAAAGGGGAAACGGTTGAGCTGGAAATGATTAAGTGCATTTTCTAAAAACTAAATATTTTTGAGAAAACAAAAAAAAAAAACTAATACCGCTGCATGTGACGCCACGTGTCCAGGATGACGAAGAATGACGCAGCACATGCTTTGTGATTTGATGGCTAAAACGAGCCGAGCCGCTCATTAACAGTTTGATGTTCGGCTCATGAAAAGCTCATTTAAATATGATTTAACCGAACTTCAACCATTCATCCAAGATAACGAGCTGAATTTGAGTATTTGAAAGTTTGACCCGAAATATTCACAAGTTTTATAGAACATTATTATATTATATATAAAAAATTATGTATTTTTTTACGAGCCGAACTCGAACTATTTAAAGCAAAATATTTTTTCAAGCTGCTCGAGTTCGAGCCTGAAAGTGTTCAAAATCTTATCGGACATAATTAACTCGAACTCAAGTATAATTAAAACTTAATCAAGCCGATCTCGAGCAATTCTTTCTTGTTCGAGTATCAGTATCATTTATGCTCGAATAGTTCTTTAGACTCGATAAATAAATATTTGATTCTACTCGGTTCGTTTATGGCTAAGTCACTGCTTAATCAATGATAGTCCTACATCCGTCTCAAAATATAAATGCATTTAGGTTTTTGGTTTTACGGTTTTTACATAATAATATAAGTCCATTTACAATACTATTTATTACTTTTTTTTATTTTCACCTCTCACTCAGTGTATATATGTTCACTTTTCACTACTTTACAGCTATTGCATTAATAGCAATCAAGGGTTATCTTAGCCTATTATCATTAAAATTATAGGTAATTAGGAAATATGACATGTTTTGCAGAGAGAGTGACAACTTCTGCAATATATATAGTTTAAATGACAAAAAATTAAAAAACTAAAATTCACGCCCGCTTGCTGCTTCTATTTTTTTTATGTATTTTTTTTTCTCTTTCCACCTTCATTATCAAAAACTCATATATTTTTACTCTATATAAACGTGATGAAAATTTCACCGAGATTTTTAATTTTTCATACTCTTCGTTATGAAACTTGGTTGAGGTTCGATATCAATACATCGTTTTTTGTGAGATTCACTGCCGAAATTCACTTAGTGAATCTCGTTAGTGAATTCGGAAAAAAGTGAATTTTGACATTGAATTTCGAATAATACTAAATATCAACAGTGGATTTTCGAAACTTACGTCGGAATTTGCTGGATATGGTCTCAAAATAAATAGAATGAAAATATAAAATATTTGCTGAAAGTTTTCAAGTTTGAAGTTGTAGATTGCGAGATATAATTGTTTAAAAATAATGGATGAGAGAAAAGTGTGTTGTTGTTGTTGTTGTTTTGAAAAAAAAAAAAAAAAAAAAACATCCGTTTTTTTTATTTTATTATCCTGTATATAAAAGTTTTGAAAAGGTGTTCAATTCACTAATTTAGAAAATATTTTGGTATTTTTCCTCAATTCCTCTTAAAATTAGATTGGTTCTATTGGCACAACACTTTTTATTATCGGCATCATTTTATTTTAAGCACTGAAAAATTTACTTCAGGCACCAAGATTATTTTTCATTAAAAAAACGTCAGTGACACTGATGTTACTATTGAAAATAAAAGTTAGTGACACTGGGGTTCCTTTTCAATAGTAACATCAATGACACCAACGCTATAGTTATAAAAGTGTCACTTCTTAGTATGGTGCCGGAAATTAAAAAAAAAAAAAACAAGAATATCTGGTGCCGGAAGTAGAAAAAAAAAATAACCAAAAAAATGGTGTCACTATTAAAAATTATGGTGTCTTTAAAACCCACCTAAAATTAATTTCACATAACCAACGTAATCACTTTTTTTAAACTAAGTGAAAAGTCCAATGTATTTATATTTTGAGACGGAGATAATATTAGATAAGGCTTTTGTCAAAGTAATTTAACTAATGTGAGATAAAATTAACAAATCATGTAGCCGAAATCTCGAACCTTCAGTGGTACTTCTTTAACTTATATTTTTTTTTTACCGACAGTAATTAAAAACAATTCGCAAAGTTGTATACCTGACCAGAATCACAAGTCACAACCCGTCCGGAATAATAATATTAACAATAATAATAGGGGTTCAATTGACACAACACGTTTTACTACTGGCTCAATATTACTTCGCGCACAAAAAAATTACTCCGACACCATGATGCTTTTTATGAGCGAACGTCGCCGACGACATCGATGTTGCTTTATTGAAAACTCTGACACTGACGTTAGTGTTCAACAGCAAAAGTCAGCGGCACCGACATTTACGTTATAAAAGTGTAGTCATTCACAAGTCACAACCCGTCCGGAATAATAATATTAACAATAATGATAGGGGTTCAATTGACACAACACGTTTTACTACTGGCTCAATATTACTTCCGGCACAAAAAAAAATTACTCCGACACCACGATGCTTTTTTATGAACGAAACGTCGGTGACACTGATGTTGCTATTGAAAACACTGACACTGACGTTGGTGTTCAACAGCAAAAGTCAGCGGCACCGACATTTACGTTATAAAAGTGTAGTCGATGTCGATTGTCATTTTGGCGTTGGTGTTTCAATATCAACATCAGTGACGCTTACGTTTTTTTATCAGAAAAAATAATCAAAAAATAGATGACAATAGTAATAATAAAAAAAAATAATAAAAAAAAAAAAAAGGTGTGTCTATATAATACGGTATACTACACTGTACAATCCAACACACCTTATAGCAAAAATACAAGATTTTAAAAAACGAAATGCAAAATAACTCAGTTTCAAACAGAGGCCCTCGTTGATCTCACTGAGCAATTTAACTGATATAGTTACAGCATAGTCATCTGTTTACCAATGAATTAAAAACCCCAAACCAATTGCAATTCCCTACAGAAAAAAGATGTACTATTAAGAAGAAGATACTTGCACCTCCTAATGCTTCTTTTCTTCCAGTAGAAATGAATACACAGTTAAAATAGCCAGCCAGCAAAACCACCACAACTTCTAAACAAATTCCAAAATCAACAGTTTATGTACAATGATGTTAAATGACCAAAATTTCAAACACACACCCCCCACATTCTCCCCCAATTAAGCAAATATCCTGTGCTCTATGGAATTGGTAAAAGAGCTGGCTCCTTTTGAAGAACTAGTCACTGAAAACGATATAAAAAGCTATATATACCAAGACTACCTTTAAAAAGATAATCTAACTGCATCATATGTCATGGCAGAAACAAATCATTTGCTGTCCAAAACTTATAACCCGACTCATCCCGGATATCAGACCGCATCACACGATCTTCGTCTTATTTTTTTCTCCAAAACTAAGGCAGGGTTATGTTGAAAAGACAGCCTAATCACCGTTGAAATGTGTGCATATTTTTTTTAATCATCTTTAAGCATGATTTTCAGTGATAAAATTCAAGCCTCTCGCAACAGCGGAAAAAAAAAAAAAAAAAAAAAAAAACAGAGAGAGGCAAGCTACATCTATGTATCAGCACCTGAACCGTCAAAAGAAGCTTTGATAGTCTCAGCAGTCATCAGAGCAACAGCAGCTTTGTGAACAGCCAAATCAGCCCGGTAGAGCAGTCTTTGGGCGCGTTCTCTTTTCAGTTTCGCCACTTTACGTGCTTGCTGAGCTTCACCTTTTGCATCCATTAATCTGAATTCTTGATAATCTGAACCGTCAAAAAGCCCGAATTCATGCGTCTGGGGTGCTTCATGCCGTTGGGTGGTCTTCTGATTTGGCCACTCACGTAGAACCAACTCCAACCTATGCACACCATTCCTCGTTCCGGAGGTCTTCTGATTGTAGGGAACGAAAATCTCTGAACTGTTTGGGGAAGCCAACGCCCCATTTTTCCTTTGCTTGTTTCTATTGAGTTTTGGATAATGATTCCAATCAGAGACATCACCATTGAATGGAATTAAGCTGTTCCCACCACCATCCCCTGGTGACAAAGACCTAGTTGAATTGTGAAACGATGGCGAAGCATCTGGAAATTCATTGCTCCTGTCAGAGAATACGGTCTTCTCTTCGTTGAAACCATTTAATCTCCTCCCTGAAATGACAACAGAGGAAGCGATTAGGTTTTTGGATCAAATGTGCTAATTAGTTAACCCAAAAACTGGTTAGCAATTAAATCGTTGGCAAAAGCTTTTCACAAATCAACTGACAAGATTAACAAAAACCAATAAACAACATTATCCAGTTTTACGTGTTAAAATGCATACCATGAGTATGAAGACCATCCTGATCAACAGGGACAGACTGGTAATGTCCATATGTAGGGAATCTTCGGTGAGATCGTTGTTTAGATCCCCTACTAATAACTTCCAGGCCACGTGGCTTGAGGCAAAAAGCAAACATGGGTGGCTTCTCCATGGATACAGTCTTCTCCTTGCATGCACCAGTATTTGCCCTCGCCACAGCTTCCTCCCAGAGCTTCACTTGCTGTTGGTATTGTTCCCAAAGAGGCGCCTGATGAAATTGAATATATACGAAAACATTCATATGCAGCATGATTTAATGCATACACTAAGAATTATCATTTTAAGGCATGAATAATTGGAAAACTGAAGATTGTCCCTCAAAGTAGCAATTTAGGGTAATCATTACATTCAACTCAATATTCCTCCAAAATTGCATCAAATGTCGTTCAACCCATTGAAAAGCAACAATGCTCTCACAGACAGGCATATATTAGTCACATAACCTGCTTCACTTCATGAGCATTCGAAAGACGGCAGTGCGTATAAGTACCAAACAGAGCTGGGAAAAGATTTAACAGCATTTTCCCCTGTAAGATATACTTTAGAACGATTCACATAAACCATAACTCACGAGTGGTCTTGGTGACACCCTACCTAGAGGCTCCTACACAAAATGTACATGGGGAAGGGAAGACAAGAACGTGTCAATTATTTGTAGTAGTTCCATACTAAAATTCTGGGTAAAACTTTGGTGAGACTGAACCTCCTAGAAACAGGATTGCATACCAAGAGGGTTGAACTAGATACATGAAACTGGGAAGGAAAGAGAAGAGAGTTCGCAACATCACTATAAGCTCCCACACAAACTTTTCGATACAACTCCATCTACACAAATACATTTACAATAACCTCCAAATGATTACACGAAACAATAAAACAATATTAGCATGGAAAAAAAGTAGCAATTATGCACCCCTTATCTGGAGGTACCCATCATGCTTCAACCTAAACATGTATGACAAACAAACAAAAATTTGCCCTTCACAGTACAATTTAAATAATCCAAGTTCATCGACACTTTATATGTTCTTTCAACTCCAACCATCTGCGTGTTTACTTTTCTAGGGAAGTTACACAGTAAAACTTACATATACTCTCCAACGAATAGTGAAATCGATTCTAGTTCCCAGGTCTAACAATGTTACAGAAGTAATTAAGTCAACCCAATACGACAAAAGACACTATCAAAGAGAATTTTATTCAGCAGGTTGATATGAAAATATTACGACGTAACACCCACATACGTTCTGCATCTCTTACCAGCAGAATCACAACGTGGAACAACCAGCTTTTACATGCAAAACTTACCAACTCCATTTAACATTTCATTCAGCAAAGAATATACTTAAAGAGGATATGAAGAAATCATAAATAGAGGACAACATAGCATTAAAGGGTGGGAAATATAGAAAAATGAAAAGTTAAGGGAAGAAGATCACAAGTTCACAATAGTGACAGCACACACTTGTAATTTAAAATTCGAGATAATAGATGAAGGAATAGATATGTTAAGAGCCACTAAAGTATACAAATTGACGTTTAAAGAACAATGAAAATGCAAGCAGAAGAGACCACAAGTTCACTGCAAAAACTTGTCAATAATGTAAAATAGGCTTAAGGAATAGGTGAATTTTAGGCAGCTAAATTTGTCAAAAAATGCATTGCAAAACTAGATAGCTGTCCCCAGTAATTTTGATGCTGGAGCCTCCTGTACAATGAGTGTAGTGTCTATTCAAACCGGATGCATTATCTCAATGTTCTGAACCAGTATTAAAACTAGCCCTATCTCTCTTAATAGAAACTATGAAGGTAACTTATCCACCTAAAGACGGGTATTAAGCTGTCGGAGGCAGCCATACTCAGGTATCACAGAATGATGGGATCAGCCATAAACATTATTTTGTCATTACTAAATGACAGCACTAATATTAACTTTTCAGATTGTATTCTAGTGCGTGCTTATACTAACATACGCCCAACCTATTGGAAAACACAAATTCCGCTTACACAGTAGCTAAACACAGCTTAAAAAACAGGCCAGGAAATTTACTTGGAAATGCCGAATTAAGGGCATGCCTTTCCTCCTCCTCTTCTGTTGCCAATGCTGATAAACGGCCTTTAATATCTCGATGGAATGAAATCCGGGCACAAGCTCTTCCAATTCTTCATCATTAAACTCATCCCTCCGTTGGGTATATGCAAACTTCTCCAGAATGTCCATTGTTTTCTCAAACAACTCGTCAGATACTTCTGTCCTACTATTTTCATCGGTGCATGAAGAATTTCTGGTTACTGAAATCCACTGCTCATCATCACTATCCATATCATAAAAGACACGTGAAGGATTTAAAGCCATTTCTACATCGCTCTCAAGTTGATGGAAGTATCTAGGAGAATGTCGTACAAATAAGGGTTCATTCGCACAATCATCACTTTCCTCTATCAACCGAACTCCTGGAATGGGAATGTTTTTCACAGAAGCAGCACGAATATTGCGGTTATGGCACTCTTCGTAAATCTCCTTGAAAAGAATCCACTGACTTCTATCAGGAAACTCCAACATCCAATCCTTTCCTCCTTTCCACATCATGGCATGTGTGTAGCGGTTTGTAGACCCAGGCTGCAAAATTTGACTAACTTTGTGAGAGTACTTTGTAATCCCAGAAACTTTAACAGCCAGTATCGATTCGTTATGATCTGTCAGTTCCAGGACAACACGAGCCCCACACTCCCTCCATCCTCTCTCGCGAAGGCTCACAAGTACATTTGCATCACAGGCAAGCAATTCAATATTTTTCTGGGAATCCCTAAAACCCTCACATATTCTCCTCTTATTTGATTTTCGAATACGTTTGTAAGAAAGTGATGTTTGGTTATGATTTTTGTGGTTTGAGCTAAGATGATGACCTCCCGGAGGTAAACTGTATTGTACCTGAGTCCGTGGCTTCTTAGGCCCGTTACCGAAACCACCCTGGATCAATGTTGACCTACCATCACGCCATATAGGTGAGAGATCTCCGCAGGGAGTAGAGGATTGGACAATACTGTCATGAAGCATAGAACTCGAAAAACGAGTTAGATTGGGGCTTTGCACATCACTTATATTCGCTCCCCCATCTAAAGCCTTGTCACTTGCATACAAAGTAGGAAGTTGAACATTCAGCCCTGCTAAACCATAATAATTCATTTTACTAAAAGAGCCAGGGGACGAAACAGTCTTGGAGACAGGAGCTGAAGAAGCAACAATCTGCTCTAACTCTTGCTCATCCAAATCCTGTCTACATGGCTCTATGGTAGTATCAGTTGCTTTCTTTTCGAAATCCATGAAACCAGTGCTTACAGACATGTCAATGGCTGATTGTGCACAGTCAGTTTCCTGAGGTACTCGTACTCTGTCATCAGTGCCAGCTGCCAATTCAATCCTAGGATGTGTTTTTGCATAGGGGGCTATCTCAGATACTTTCACTTTCAATGTTTCACTTGAAGAAATACCAGGAACAATGGGCCAACAAGTATTTTCTGAGCAAAAATCATCTCCATAGAAATCTGCAGAAACTGGCTGATTAGAAACTCCAGCATCTTCTGACGGACAGATTGACTTATCTTGAAGGCTGACAGAAGCAATAGCACGATCCATGAGAAGCTTGAGATGCAGACTGAGAAAGAAAGTTGGTGCAGCCGTAAAGGAAACAGCAAATGCAGGAAATTTTGTAAGCTGTATAGCAGAAGTAAAAGCAGACTGACGCATCCTTGTATTAGCATGCTCTCTTGGGACACCCACAGGCAAAATACTTTGAAAAGATCTCTTCTGTCAATGACAAAAAGGATAGACAGTGAATGCATTGAACTGTAATAATCATGCGTATAGATTGTGTAGTAAGAAATACCTGAAACTGGGACGGTCCTGCGTCAGGACAAGGCATATGTAACTGATGGCTACCACCTTCAAGCAATTTAAGATTGTCATAAGTGCAGTCGGAAAGAGGTAATTTCTTATTGAACAAGCAATGGCGCTGGAGCTTAGAATCCAAGTACAGCCACTGTGAGCGTCTCAATGTAGAGAAGTTGTAGAAAGTGAACACTTGCTCCTTCCAACGGTCATGTTTGGCAGAGAGTTTAAAACGAATTGAAGTTATTGGCAGCTGCATCTCACAAAAAATCCAATCCCCATGAGGCTCATTAAATACTGTCAGGATGAGGGAAAACAATAATATAACATCCTTAAGGCATCCTTCAAACAAAAGAAATCTCAACCCAACAGTATTGTCAACAAAAAGAATCTCCAAAACCACCTCAGGCCATGCAGAAATGATAGTACCATAATGAGGAAGCAATAAAGCATGTGATAACCATAGCTGTTCTGCTTTGAACGAATGCTCAAAAAATGCCAAGACAGTTGAGCATAATTTGAAACTCAGACTTCTACATTCAGTTGCGGAAATTGCCAGCTTGATTAACCCTTGATCATCCATGGACCAGAATATATTATTGCTCTCAACCGCAGTGAGTAGGCCTTCATCAGGTGCAAGAGAAACAAAAGTTCCAAGTCGACTCCTGCAAGATTTTGGGACGTTGGAGACCTCTTTTTTACTGCGCAAGCGCTTTCGAACATAAACAATACAATTGGTTACGGTGGAGCTACTAGGACTTCCCATCAAAGAATTTTCAATTCTTTCACCATCGGTTGATCTGTCGGGCAACTCAGATGCACAATCAGATTTACTTCTGTTTTCGGCTGGGGGGTCCACGTCAATTGATCTGTCGGGCAATGTAGATGCACAATCAGATTTACTTCCATCTTTGGCTGAGGGACCCACGTCACCATAAGTTGATCTGTCGGACAATGCAGATGCACAATCAGATTTACTTCCATCTTCGGCTGAGGGACCCACGTCGCTATTGGTGTCAACGGAGGTTTCAACAGGCGCTGGTGATGGGCCAGCAGAGGAAGACACCTGTAAAGTTTTCTGTTTCTTAAAACAATTAGAGGACGATTTGATACGACGAGAAGTGCGAGCGAGCCAAGATATGATCGGTTCGGAATCTAAGAAGGTCCCAGAAGAACTGTCATCGTCCGCATTGGATTGTGCCTTGCATTTATTTACATGTTTCTCACTCATAGAAGCCCTTCTCCTCCGTCTTCTGCCAGGAACCTCGCTAGGAAGAAGCAAGAGTTTGAATTTCTCTTGCTGAAGATTAATCCACTCCTCATCTCGGTCATCATACTTGACATGATGTAGCTTTGTTTCTGGGTCATAATCATTTACCAGCCCATAGTACCAATTTTCGTCCAATGGCCAGAAAACTTTGATCTTTCGATTTAGAAACCAGTGTGCATCAAAGTTGCTTGTTACAATTTCATAAAAATGCCGCCTCTTCCTTGGTTTTTTCTTCTGACTGCGTTGTTTTCTTGGTCTCAAAATTCTACTTGCAGCATCTGCAGATTCCAATTCCACACCAGCCAAGGAGTCAGATCTACTACAGACAAACTCTGGACCTGAAGAAACTGAAAATGAAACCCCATTATGAAATGGCCTAGTGGAATTACTTATAGAAGAAAAACCTGTGCATCTTGGGTCAAATCTAGAGGAGAGCATCCTTGCAGCATTCTGTTCAAGGTTTTCCTCATCATCATCGTCTCGTAAGCCAACAAGAAGACTTCCTGAATTATCAAGTGATGGTTCAACCTTCTTCGCAGAATGTCCACCAACTAAGGACAAATCCTTCCTTTTCCTAAAATTACTCCTTCGTTTTCTGGAGAACGCATCACCATTACTCGCAACATTAGGAATTACCTCCTTGTCTCCCAGGCGATCAGAAGTATTGCCTGAATTATCAACTGTATGTTCAACCTTCTTCACAGAAGGTTCCCCAACTGATGCCAAATCCTTCCTTTTCCTAAATTTACTCCTTCGCTTTCTAGAGGACACATCACCATTATCTACAGCGAGATGGAATCCCTCCTTGTCTCCAAGGCCATCAGAAGTATTGCCTGAATTATCAACAGTAGGTTCAACCTTTTTCACAGAGGGCTCCCCAACTGATGCCAAATCCTTCCTTTTCCTAAAATTACTCCTTCGCTTTTTAGAGGACACGTCACCATTATTTGCAACGACTTGAAACCCCTTCTTGTCTCCGAGGCCACCAGAAGTATTGCTTGGGTTCTCAACTGTAGGTTCAACCTTTTTCACAGAAGGCTCCCCAACTGATGCCAAATCCTTCCTTTTCCTAAAAGTACTCCGTCGCTTTCTAGAGGGCACATCACCATTACTTGCAACAACATGAGAACATTCCACAGCATCCCGAGCAGAGGGCTCTCCATCATTGCTGCTTTCCTTCACATCGCTAACAGCCCTCTTCCCATGCACCTTAGAACCACCAACCTCAACAGTAGTTAACTCAACTCCTCTCCTATCTAGACCTGCCTCAGTACCAGATGATCCAGAAGACTCAGCTTTCCTAAGTTCAGTACTCAATCTCCCAAAATGAAATATCATACTACTTGATCCAGAAACATTACCATTTCTGTCACCTTCAAACTTCCTCCTGCTTGTTGTACACCGTGGCCGCTTGGGAATGCGAAGAACGTTGCCATTTCCACCAAAACTAAGGGGAATACCATTCAATCCATTCTTATAACACACGCTAGACAAACCCCCATTCATATCAGTCGAAACCCTCGATCCCAACTGCAACCCATCACCCTCATCTGAGATCTTCCTCTTCCTTTTCCCTCCCTGATTGATCCTATCCAAAGAAAACTCTTTTACACTCCTCTTCTTCTTTTTATTGCCATCGCCAACCTTCCTCAGATTATCTTTCCCAAATTTTCTCTGTTTACTGGGCTCCTCTTCAAAACCCTTACTGTTGTATATGGTCTGAAGATCCAAACATTTCGTTTTCTTCGGAATGTCAGTGCTACAGCCACCAGAAGAGTTTAAGCTATTTTCCATCAACAATCCCCTCAACCAAACCACTCAATATAGACACTCCCAATGTTCATATCAGTCGTCTTCTCTTTCAACACCCCAGATCTGCCACCATATCAAAACACCAAATTTCAAGATAATATATAAATAAAACAGAACTCTCTATATACCAAAATGACAAACAGATTTCCCAAAACAGTAATAATAAAAACAAAAACTCACCAGCCACAATTTCACGAAAACATCAAATTATATTCCAAACTTACCCATTATACAGCAAAAGAGAACCCCAAAAAAATGCCTAAAATATGAACATGCATAAAATCAAATATGACGCACCTCGATAGTAACGATAAACGAACAGCAAATAGCGGTGATCGAACACAGATATGAGAATTCCACGGCTTGAATCGACTGATTTGCGAGTAGCACGGAAATTGATTTCCGATTTGAAACCCTAACTGAATTGCATGTTCTTCCAAATGATTTAATTTTTTATATTTTTTCTTTTCTTTTCGAAATTTTTTTTGTTTTCTATTGAGAGAGAAAGATATAGTGTGAGAGAGGTTGCTAAGATAAACAGACAGGTGGGGTTTGGTTTTTTCACACTAAATTTGTTGAAATATTTTTCTGTGGAAAAAAAAGTCTCCGAAAAATATTTCGGAAATCATACGCGCGAGGATCTGGGCCGGGTTAATTTTGACGAGTTCCCAAAAATAAAGTAATTTTTGTTGAATAATGGACGGTCAGATTTCAGTTATGGCTTTCTTTGACGGTTCAGATTTGAGATTTTTTTAAATAATTGTAAAAGGTAACTAAGCTGTGTTTTCCTGAAAAGCTTATACGGTATTTTTCCCTTTAAAATGCGTCCAAAGAAATGGGGGTGAGAGTTGTGAATATTTACATTATTGCCACTAGAGATTTCGACATAGCATCAGCGTTGACTCGTAAAGGAAATGCAATATTAATCTCAGAAATGAATAGAAAATGATCTCGCGCCATAATCTCACTTAAGCGGATTTCATTTTCATCGAAGGGGTGGTTCATTTTGATGCGGGTGCTGGTAAGAACGTAGTAAGAATCGATTGAATAATTATGATCTAGGTCACGAAATTCGCGTGGCGTGAGATAAGTGGAGAAAGAAGCGTGGTCAGAACCGAGAATGGTAACATCGATTTGTTAGATTCGTCAATTTTGATTTGTGATTATGTCAAATCATGAATGGCTCGTAAAATATGATCAAAAGATCGATAATGGAAGTCAGGCACATTTATATACACATTTTTCTTGTTTAATTTACAGAGTATTTATCCAATATGAAATGCATCTGATTCTTTTTTTTACATAATACGGTAAATATAAAAATAAAATTACAGAATTTGAATGAATGCACTGCATGTAAATGAAATTTTACAGAATCTGTATTTTACAGCAAAAAAATAGTATCTGTTGCAGTGTTATTTTTCCTAAACATGAATGCTAAAATCTCTAAATTAATGTTTTTAAGAGATTTACAATATCTACTGCAAGAGCACTTGCAGCAGGTCCTCTATTTTTGTTGTAAAACACAGATTCTGTAAAAAAAAAATCTTTACACGTAGCGCATTCATCTAAATTCTGTAAATTTTCATTTATATATACCGCATTATGTAATATAGAGAATCTTATTCATTTTATCTTGGATAGATTATATAAACTAGAAAAATGTGTGTTTTAAAATGTAATATAAAAAATTTGTTAAAAGAATCTGATGCAATTGCTGTTAGAACACTTGCAGTGGATACTATAAACGCTTTAAAAACTGTATTTTAGAGATTTCAACATTCATATTCAGGAAAAGTAACACCGCTGCTAATATTTAATTCTTTTATTGTAAAATAGAGATCTGTAATAATTCCTTTATATCTACCGTATCCAGATTCTGTAATATTTCTTTATATTTACCGCATTCTATAAAATAAAGAATCTAATTCATTTAATCTTGGATAAAGATTTAGTAAATTAAACAAATGTGTATTCAAAATTGTAAAGTAGAGGATTCATTAAGATCATCTGATGCAAGTGCTATGAGGTCTTCCTCAACTATAACTAAAGTTAATTTGGGTGATTTATGAGTTATTTACATCTCTTTAAAGGAAATGATTCCGTGTCATTCTCATTGGTTTTCACAGTATAATATACAAGTATTAGAGGCTCCAAATATGGTAATGAGATATTTACAATAAATGCTATATATACGTAATAATTACAAGAATATACAGGCATAAATACAATATATTTGTGTATATTCTAACACGCCCCCCGGTCGAAGCGGGAAGTTCCCGCACGCTAAGACTGGCACGGAAATCATAAAAAAGAACGCGTGGAAGGCCTTTGGTGAAGATGTCGGCGATTTGGTAGCGTAAGGGGACATGAAGAACACGAACTTGTCCACGAGCCACCTTTTCCCGAACGAAATGAATGTCCATTTCAATGTGTTTGGTGCGTTGATGTTGGACTGGATTGCCAGAGAGATATATAGCACTAACAATATCACAGTAAATTAGCGTAGCCTTGAATATCGGGCAGTGAAGTTCTAATAGAATGTTGCGGAGCCAGCAGGACTCGGCACCGGCATTGGCCACACCCCGGTATTCGGCCTCGGCACTCGAGCGAGACAAGGTGGGTTGACGTTTGAAGGACCAAGAATGAGGTTGTCACCCAAGAAAACGCAGTATCCGGATATGGAACGACGTGTAGTGGGGCACCCACCCCAGTCGGCATCGGTATATGAAATGAGAGTTGAGAGGGAGGACTTGTAGAGATGCAAGCCAAAATGGAGTGTGCCTTTGATGTAGCGGATAATGCATTTGAGAGCCTGACAATCGTAGTTTAAAAAATCATAGTTTTTCGGGGGGGGGGGGGGATCGTGGAGCTTGATGAAGTTTATAGAATTATAAACTGAAAGTAAAATGTGGAATTATTATTGATGAACTGAAAGTTACAAGTTGGATCACAATGCAGCTGATCATGGGGTATTTATAGCTTCATACACCTCATTGATCAGTTGGGAGTAAGTTACAAATGGTTACAACAAACTTATAACATAATTTACATTATACTCAAAGCAGATCATTGTGTGTCTACACACTGTCAAGCCAGTGTTGTGTGTCACTAATTGAGTCGTGATTGCACTCAGTATTCCCTTCAGCCCTTATACTGTAACACCCCCTCAAGCTGAGAGTGGTACATGAACAGCTTGCACTCAGCATTCCCTTAAGCTACTAGAACTCCGGAAGTTTTTTTAAATTCCTAATATGTCTAGTAGATAGGAGAAAATAGGTGTATCTAAGGCCTTGGTGAGGATGTCAGCTACTTGTTCTTTTGTGTTGACTGGAAGAAGTTTGACAAGTCCTGATTTGACTTTGTCTCTCACAACATGGCAGTCAATTTCAATATGTTTGGTTCTTTCATGAAAGACTGGGTTATGAGCAATGTGCATTGCACTGTAATTGTTACAAAACAACACAGCAAGCAACTGAACTGGAACCTGCAAATCCTGTAGTGTATAAATCAACCACTGGATTTCATAAACTGCATCTGCCATAGCCCTGTACTCAGCCTCTGGTGAGCTTCTAGCTATAGTTGTTTGTTTATTGGCCTTCCAAGAGATTTGAGCATCTCCTAGAAACATCATATAACCTGATACCGATCTTCTTGTTTCAGGACAACCAGCCCAATCACTATCGGTAAAACCTTTAATTACAAGGTTGTTGTCGGTTGGGAATAAGATTCATTGTCCAGGATTAGTCTTTAAATACCTCAGCAGCCTATAAGCTGCCTTCATATGATTTTCAGTATGAGTGTCTAGAAATTGACTCAGCTGCTGAACTGCAAAGGCAATATCTGGTCTGGTGAAGGTAAGATAGATAAGTTTGCCCACTAAAGATCTATAAGCAGTATTATCCTCCAAAAGGGGTGAATCACCATGCTGTAAAGTTTTCTTAGACTCCATAGGTGTCTTAGCAGGTTTTGCTCCAAAAAATTCATATTTTTCTAGGAGATTGATGATGTATTTTCTTTAAGAAATTGACATGCCTGCAGGAGTCCTAGTAGCTTCAATGCCTAAGAAATATCTCAATTTTCCAAGATCCTTAATAGTAAATTGTTGGTGTAGGGCATCCTTAACTTGCTGAATCAACTTTTCATTAGGGCTTGCTGCTACGATGTCATTTACATAGACGAGCAGAGCAATAAAGGACTGTCTTGACCCTTTTATGAATAGACTGTGATCATTTTTGGATTGAATGAATCCTTAAGTCTCCAAGGATTCAATCAATTTGCAATTCCATTGTCTGATTGCTTGCTTGAGGCCATACAATGACTTAGTAAGTCTGCAAACTTGATTTGGTTTGGTTGCTGCACAACCTGAGGGTAACTGCATGTATACTTCTTCATGTAAATCCCATATAGAAATGCAATGTTGACATTCATCTGATGTAGATGCCAATTATTGGCTGCTGATGCTGTAAGTAAGGCTCTAACTGTAGTGATCTTGACAAACAGGAGAAGTTTCTTGATAATCAATACCATATGTTTGAGTGTAGCATTTTGCTACTAGTCTAGCTTTATATCTCTACTGAACCATCAGGGTTATGTTTGATCCTGTACACCCATTTGCACCCAATGGGTTTCTTGCCTGGGGTAGATCAACCATTTCTCATGTGTGAGTCTTTTGTAAAACCTCAATCTCTTTTTGCATTGCTTCTTTCCATTCATCATGCTTGATGGCTTGATTGTAAGTCTTAGGCTCTTTAACAACATCAATAGCATTAATGAATCTTGCATAGTCTACTGAGAGATTGTCTAGACTCATGACTGCACTCAGCAGGCGTGGGGTCTGCTGAATAATGTGAGAACCTCCTTGATAAATGGTTGGTGATTTCCTTGTTCTTGTGGACCTTCTTAATTGTGTTTGTTTAGGTGCCTGATAAACAGGTGCATGCTCTTCATTAGATGCCTCAGCTGCAGGTGACCCTATGTCTGGCTGGTCTGCTGAGTCATTCATCAGATCATCAAAAAATGTCCATTATTGGTAAAGGAATGGGCATGTCAGCAAGATGTCTAGCCCTTCCTAACACATGTTGAAATAAAGGAAAATAAGTCTCGTGGAATTGAGTATTTCTAGCAACAAAGATGTCTTTATTGGTAATATATAAAAGAATGGCACCCTTGGGCGTATTTGAATTCCCAAGATAGACACAAGTCCTACATCTTGAGTCAAACTTTGTCCTATACTGCAGAAGTGTAAAGAAAAAACTAAGCAACCAAAAACCTTCAACACAAAATAATCTGGTTTAGTGCCATAAAGCATTTCATGTGGAGTGCTTTCTTTCAGCATTGGTGTAGGTGTAACATTAATTAATTTATAGCATGTAAAAGACAGAAACCCCAATATTCAATAGGTAAGTTACTCTGGAACCGTAGTCCCCTGGAAACATTCAGCAGATGCTGATGTTTTCTTTCAACAATACCATTCTATTCAGCGTGTCTGACACAGGATGTCTGATGTATGATGCCCTGCTGAGCATAAAAATCAGTGAGCTGGAACTCAACTCCATTATCAGATCTAATGACTTTGATAATTTTGTGAGATTGTGTAGAAACAAATTTAACAAGGTCAGAAGCTTCAGATTTGTGCCTTATAAGAAATACCCAAGTAAATCTAGAAAAATCATTTACAACAGTAAGAAAATATTGTTGTCCATTCACAATATGCTGTCTTAAAGGACCCCAAATGTCCATATGAACAAGATAAAAAAAAGAATGTACAGCAGTGGTACTTAATGGAAAAGGTTGTTTCTTTAGTTTTGCCACGGGACAAACATAATAGAGGTCATGATCACAAAAATTGACATCAGTAGACTGTGAACTAATGACTTGTAGCCTATTATATGGAAAGTGTCCTAGTCTATAATGCCATACAAGGGCATCATCTAATCTATCAGACAGTGTGTGATTTTCTACAGCATTGACAACATAGAGTCTTATTGGTTGATTCATGACATAGAGCCTTTTGTGTAACTCAGCTGATCCAATCACTTTCTTGTTCTTGTCCAGCAAAACACACTTGTTAGCAGAAAAAACAGCTGCACCTTTTGTATGATTAATAAATGCAGGTAAAGAAAAAAGGTTGTATTTAAAACCAGGAATGCAAACACATCATGTAGGACCAGTTGAGGGTTTACCCTTACTTGTCCTATATGTGTGACATAAACATTATTTCCATTAGGTAATCTCATCTTTATACCAGATGATTGTTTGGGATTACTTAATAAATCTAATGATCTTACAATGTGATTTGTGGCACTAGAGTCCAAGATCCATTGTATAGATCTTACTAAATTTGGATCACATGTCCTTGTAGCAGGTGAGTAGTGTGTCACAATTTCTGCAGGCTAGCCAATTAACAAATCCTGCATGTCTTGGAGGATCACAGACAGTAGAGCCATCAACTTATCAAGTTGTTGTGCAGTAAGATTTGGAAACCCTGGTCCAGCAGACTTGTTTTGGGTCTGATCTTCTTCTGCTGGTTGTTCTTCCTCTACCAAATTAGCCCTTTTTGACTTGAAACCAAAATGATAGCCAAGTGTTTTGTAACAAGTCTCCTCAGTATGACCCTTGAATCCACAAAAACTGCATTGCATCTTCTTGGGATTTTTGGGTCTGGAACTTGCAGTAGATACAGAGTTAGGTCTGCTGACAACCTGATTTTGCCCTTTGCCACTTTTCTGGGATAGGAAAACCATGGAATCTTGATTCTTGGCCCTATTGGCTACATACAACTTCTGTCTTTCAAATTTGATGGCCATTGCAAATGCATCATGGATTTCTGGGAAAAGTACCATCAACATTTCCTGTGAAACCATTGCTCAAAATTATCCCTTAATCCTTTTAGGAATTTCATAACATGTTCAGCCTCCATATGATCCATTAGTGTGCTGATTGCATTGCATTGACATTGAGGATCACAAGAACAAACTGCTACACGCTTAACAGTCTTGATTTCTTCCCACGGACCCATCAATTTTGTGATATATTGATTGACAGAGTCACTACCTTGTTTCAGCAGATGCATCTCTTCATGAAGATCTGAAAGCCTCAAGGCATCAACATTAGAGAATCTAGCTGCAAGATTCTTCCAAACTGCATATGCACTCTTGAAGTACATCAAACTCTGAGCAATGGTATTCTCTACCGAAATCAAGATCCATCATTTCACCATTGCATCACATTGTCTCCAAGCATGGAAATCTGCTGAATCTGCTTCTGGCCTTTTGATTGTGCCGTCTACGAAGCCAATTTTATTCTTGGTAATTAACACCATCTCCATAGACATTTTCCATGGATTGTAGTTATTTCCATTCATTAATGGCTGAACAAGAACTAAAGATGGATTCTCATTAAGATGAACATAAAACGGAATGGAGGGACTTATTTCTTGTTTCTTAGCTGCCATGGATATCAAGAACTCCAGAATTGATCACAAATTAGCAATGAAAGTGGAATTAAAAAAAAAAAAAATACCCCATGATCTGCTGCATTGTGATCCAACTTGTAACTTTCAGTTCATCAATAATAATTCCGCATTTTACTTTCAGTTTATAATTCTATAAACTCCATCATGGTATCAAAGCAGAAATTTGAGAATTTCTAAATACTTTCCTGCATTTTCTCTCCAATCTTTGAAGAATCTTGAGAGTGTATTCATCTTTTTCTGACATTTCAGTTTCTTGATAGTAAATTGTCATCATTTTCCTGAGTTTTTGATCATTTCTTGATCGTTTTTTATAGCTTCATACACCTCATTGATTAGTTGGGAGTAAGTTACAAACGGTTACAACAAACTTATAACATAATTTACATTATACTTAGCAGACTGCTGTGTCTCTACACTGTCAACAGGCTAATGTGTGTCAGCTGACTGAGTCAGCATATTGCATTCAGCATTCCTTTCAGCCTCTATATTGTAACAGAGCTTAGCAAACGAAAATTGGGATTCATCAAATATGACGTGACGAGAAATAATTAATTTATGACTCGAGAGGTCATAACATTTGTAGCCACGATGGTTAGACGGATAGCCAAGGAACACACATGGGGTGGACCGGGGTTGAAGTTTGTTGAAAGTGAAGGATGGGTGGAGAGGATAACAAAGGAAACCGAAGACACGCAAATGCTCATAAGAAGGAGTACGGTGGTAGAGTATTTGAGTAGGACTTTGGTAGTGGAGAGTCTCGCGGGGAAGGATGTTGAGGAGGTAGGTGGCCATATCGAGAGAGTGATGCCAAAAAGACGGGGGAGGAGGCATGGGTGAGTAAGCTACAGATTAAGTTATTTATCGTGCGGATTTTTCTTTCTGCTTTACCATTTTGTAGGGAAGTGTGTGGACATGAGAAACGAAAAACGAGACCATTTTGGGTACGAAAGAGTTTGAAAGAGTCGTTATCGAATTCTTTTCTGTTATCGCATCGGAAACTTTTTATTTTGTGAGCAAATTGTGTGTGTATTAAGGTATTGAAAGCCGAAAAATATTGAAGGCTTGTGATTGTTTACCAATAGGAAAAGTCTACGAATAATCGGAAAAATCATCGAGAAACAGAATATAATATCTATGCCCAGACGTGCTCAAACGGGCGATGTCCACAAATCACTATAAATAATGTCAAATGGCATTAAAGTACTACTAGATGAAGCAAAAAAAGGCAGTCTAACATGTTTTCCAAGCACACAAGACTCGCAAACGGGGAAACGGGAAAAACGGGTACATGCAATAAATTTATTTTGACTAAGGGATCGCAAAACTGGAGCTCCCGGGTGGCCCAAGCAATCAAACCGGGTGAAATTTCCCTTGTTCTGCCATGGATGAGCCGAGAAGGAAGCAGGAAAGAGCTAAGGGAAGGAGACGATATACAAGAAAAAAATGGAAGAATTTTAGGAGAATGTATGTGATACCATAAAGGAAGTGATTCCGTGTCATTCTCATTGATTTTCACAGTATAATATACAAGTATTAGAGGCTTCAAATATGGTAATGAGATATTTACAATAAATGCACAATATTTACAAGAATATACAGGCATAAATACAATATATATTTGTGTATATTCTAACACTCTTTATCTTGCAAGGTAAATTAAAATTCAAAGCGATCAAAATATATTAATTAGGAAAGAAAGGATATATGGTCCTGAAAATTGATCTAGAGAAAGTTTACAACTGGGTGGATTGAAAAATTCTTGAAAACATTCTTCACACAATCGGCCTGAAAGAGGAAATAATAAAGATGTTAATGTTCTGCATCTCTTCTAGCAGCTTTTCGGTTCGTTGTAACGGAGAAAAACTCAATTCATTGACTCTGAATCGTGGATTGAGACAAGGTGATCCTATGGCTCCATACCTTTTTGTTCTTTTCATGAAAGTGCTTATCATAAAATTAAGCAAGCTGTTGACCGGAAACAATGGAAACCCCTTCAAATTTCTTGAAATGAACCCTGAATCTCCCACTTTTTTTGCCGATGACCTCCTCATGTTTGTCGAAGAAACAGTGGATCAAGCTCAGGTTATGGAAGATGTTCTTAGTAGTTTCTACAAATGCTCTGGGCAAAAAATAAGCATCAATAAATTGAAATTTTTTGTCTCAAAAAATGTGGGGGAATACTACGAAGATGTTCATAGCTGAAAAACTAAGGATGCAACATACCAACTCTCTTGGTGACTATTTGGGCGTCCCTCTAATCCAAGGCCGGAAAAAGGTATCACAATTTGCTTATTTAGGGGACAAGATGAGGAAAAAATTGAGCTCATGGAAATCGAAGAGCATGTCCAAAGTTGGGAGGTGTATCTTGATGCGTAGCTCGTTTAGTACGCAGCCCTATTACCTTATGCCAACTGCTTTTTTGCTGACAGCTACAATCCTAGAAATAGAGAAGATTTGTAGAGGCTTTCTATGGGGAGACGAGGAGGTCACGAGGAAGATGCACTTGATTGCTTGGGATACCATTTGCAAAGCCAAAGAAGATGGGGGGCTGGATTTCCGGAAGCTCAAGGAAATGGACTTAGCATTCCTTGGTAAGCTGGTATGGCTACTTCTGAACAAGAAAGACTCTCTTTGGGTCCACCTTCTTTCGCAAAAATACAAGGAACTTACAACCAAACCGAAACGGAGAGTTTGAATATTTGGAAAAGCATATGTAAAAATGAATTGTTCTATAAAAAGTGACCAATACATTATTTAATGCATTTTTTTCAAACATACTCATATCATAGCATTTAATGTTTATATATTCATTTCATATTTCAAAAGAGCATTTATTATTTGATAAGGGTATATATGTCCATCAATACCTAAAATACTATACATTAATTATTTTCTTAATTTGTATGCACCACAAAAAATGAACACTTTTTGTGGAACGGAGATAGTATATATTAAGAATGGAGTTAGATAAATGAAGAATAATTGTGGTTAGACATGAGAATGGCAACATCAATTTGTAAAAGTTTGGCAATTTCTTTTGTGATTATATTGATTCATGAACGGCTCGTAAAATATGATCAAAGAACGATAATGAAAGTCGCATACATTTAGAAACATTATTTGAATGCGAACAATACCACTAATTAAGACTAAAGAATCAATAATATATTTATCTACTCCATCTGTCAGTTTTAGTTTTACTAAAGAACAATGATTTATTCTAATCTCACATATTGAGATCAGAATGTATGTCAAACTTCTCTTTTTGACTTTTTCCTTTTAATCAATACTTGATAGAATTCAATTCTTTTTTTTTTTTTTTTTTGAGGGGATAGAATTCAATTCGAAGGATGCTATTACGATAGATGGTAACATCGCCTGTTCATTGGAAGCTTATCAACGTTAATTTAAGTTAATTTAGTTGTCTCATGAGTTATTTCCATCTTTTTTTTAATCTTGCAAGGAGAGTTTAAAATTCAAAGCAATCAAACAAGATTAATTAATAAGATCGAGACATACTAAAAATTAGTTCATTTCGTTAACTAAGGTAGCCAAACAGTATCATCATCAATTTGCAGTTATAAAATACCATTTCATTTATAAGTACCATTAAAAATCATCACTTATTCTTATTTTAAAGTCGGTAAATACAATCTAATTTGCGGAGGACATGTGAGACCAGAAAAAAGTAAAAAATATTACAAATAGGAAAGTGTACTAGAACTCCGACAATAAGAATAAAAAAAAAGCATTTTCTTTAACTGAAATCTATATTTAGACTAGTCAATAACCCGTGCATTGCACGGGGACGTATAATAATGTGATTACATTCAATTAATATGCATAACGTGTACTATAAAACAAAGACCCATCAAACTTATTGTAATGCTAGCTATTAAAATTCTTTCATTTAAGATTAGTATTTGTTTCCGGCGTTAGATGGAGTCAAAAACAGACAACACAAAATGTCCAAACGTTATACCGATGCCAATAATTGTCGTTATATTTCTACTTTTAGCATTGCACGGGAGAACATATATTTTAAAAGAAGAATTGTTTTGAAGGATGAAAAGAAGATTTTATTGGCATGTTTGTTACGCAGGAATGAAATTGAATGGTAATAAAATAATAGGAATGAAATCGAACGTAATGGAATAAATTAATTCTATTACTGCATTTGGAATACGCAAAATTGAAATGAAATAAATTATATAAAAGATGACACAATGAGTGATGAGTAGAGCATGGTAGTGAATTAAGGTTGGCTGGAGTAGGGTACGGTATGGTTCATAAGGTATGATATAGACGAAGAGGTGGGGTAGCCCTACGCCATATCCCATTGCACCCTACCTTTCTTCTCACCTAACCCTACCCACCGCTACCATACCCTACACTACCCAATATCACCATATCTTACCATCGTCATTATACCTACCTTACCCATTACCTACTCTACTCCGCTATCACCCACCCTACCCTACCTTACCTTACATGTCATATCACCCTACCTTACCCACCACCCCACCCTTCTCTACCCTACCCTACCCACCACTCTACCTTACCTTACTTACTACCCCAACCTATCCTACCATACTTTACCCTACCATAACCTACCAACCCTACCTTTCTTCTCACCCAACCCTACCCACCGCTATCATACCCTACCTACCACCATATCCTACCTACCCAATATCACCATATCTTACCCTCGACATCATACCTACCTTACCCATTACCTACTCTACTCCATTATCATCCACCCTTACCTTACCTTACCCTACCCTACCTTACCCATCATACCACCATACCTTACCCTACCCACCACCCCAACCTTACCCTGCCCTATCCACCATTCCACTCTACCCTATCTTACCCACCACACCACCCTACCTTACCTACTACCCCAATCTATCCTACCATACTCTATCCTACCCTACCCTACCAACCCTACACTGCCCACAACTTCACCTTACCCTACCATACCCTACTCTACCCACCATTCCACTCTACCCTATCTTACCCACCACACCACCCTACCTTACCTTACCCACTACCCCAACTTACCCTACTCTACCGTACCATACCCTACCCTAGCAACACTACATTTCCCACCACTTCACCTTACTTACCCTACCCTACCATACCTTACCACCACCAACCCTTACCCTACCCTACCCACCACCACCCTACCCTACCCTATCTTACCCACCACCCTACCATACCCTACCAACCACCTCATCATACTCCACCTTACCCACCACCATACCTTATTCAAATACGATTCCTACCTACCATACCCACCACAACATAAAATGAGATGGCTTATGCGTAGCAGATGACACAATTTAAGAATATCTCGTATTAATTGACATATTTGAATTTAGTTATTTTCAAAATGTAATTTATTTCTGAATATTTTTTTATCAATAGAGGACTCTAATTTGTATGGAATGATTTTGTTCTTAAATATTTGAATTTATTTACGATCCATATAATTAATTTAAAATAGTTTTAGAGGATTATTATCTTTTGCCATATTTGAAATTGTTTTTTTTTGAAAATGTAATTTAATGTAAGAATATTTCACGTTGAATGACATATTTATTTAATATAAAAACATTCGAATTACACCGCAAACATTTGAAGTAAGTTATTCTTGAAAATATAATTGATTGTATAAATATTTGGCATTAAATAAAAGCTATTATGCAGGGAATAACTTTAATGTAAGAATATTTCAAATTAATTGGCAAACTTGAATATAGTTATTTTTTTAAATATAATTTAATGTAAAAATATTTGACATAGTAATTTAATGTTAGAATTATATTGCATTAGTTGGTGTAATTGAATTTATCATTTTTCGCAAATTATAATTCAATGTAAAAATATGTCGCATTGAATTCCATTTTTGAATTTAGGGATTTTTTAACATTTAATTTAATGTAAGAATATTTGGTATTAATTGGGTGACAAATTTATATGGGATGTATTTAATGTAAGAATATTTCCCATTAAATGACATAAAGCCGCAAAAACAAAACCGGACAAAATTAATTCAAAAAATATTAAAAATTCGTTAAAAAGTTAAAGAAAGAATTGAATGTAGGAATATTTAGTATTAAATAGGGCGGCTAGTTTGTGGGGGATGACATTAATGTAAGAATATTTCGTAATTATTGACAAAATTTAATATAGTTGTCTTTAGAAACGTAATTTAATGTAAGAGTATATGACATTAATTAATTGGTTGGTAAATTTGAATAAATTTATTTTTTAAAACGTAATTTAATGTAAGAACATTTGGCATTAAATGGGGTGACTAATTTGCAAGGAATGACTTTAATGTAAAAATATTTCGTATTAATTGGCAAATTTGAATAAATTTATTTTGAAAATGTAATTTAATGTAAGAAAACCAGACATCAAATCTGGTGACCAATTTGCAAGGGATTATTTGAATGTAAGAACATTTCGTATTAATTGATAAAGTTGACTACAGTTATTTTTAAAAATGTAACTTAATATAAGAATATTTAACATTAAATGAAATGGCTAATTTGTATGGTATGAATTAATGTAATAATATTTCGTATTAATTAGAACATATGAATTCAAAATGTAATTTAATTTAATAAAATTTTGTATTAATGGAGGACCCTAAATTTGTAAGGGACAATTTTTTTTCTTAACATATTTTAATTTATTTATGTTTCATAAAATCAATATAATGTAGTTTAGAGGATTATTTTTCTTAGGCATATTTTTCAAAAAGTAATTTAATGTAAGAATATTTTACTTTGACCGACATTGTTGTTTAATGTAGAAATATTTCCCATTAAATGACACAATTGAATTTAATTATTATTAAAAATATAATTGAATGTAAGAATATTTGACATTAAATATTTTGTATATTGGAAAAGTTGAATACATTTAATTTTTTTAAATGTAATTCAATTCAAGAATATTTGTCAATAAATATGGTGACTAATTTATAGGGAATGAATTAACTTAAGAATATTTCGTATTAATTATCATATTTGAATTTACTTATCATTCAAAATGTGATTTTGTGTGATTGGAAAGAGGGGTTATTTATTAGAAAAATTAATTTTGATAAAATCAAATTTTGTAATAAATGTGAACTGCAAATAGTGTCGTTAAATAATGTCATTTGAGAGAGATGTTATTTATTAGGAAAATCAAATTTTAAAAAGTCAAATTTTGTAATTATTGTGAAGTGTAAGTAGCGTGATCGGAGTGAGAAGATATTTAGTAGAAAATCAAATTTCGTATATTACATTTTAAATATTATACTTTAATGAAAAAACATTTCGTATTAAGTGACAAAAATTAAAGAATATTTGACATTATTCTGGGATGGATAATTTATAATGGATGTATTTAATGTTTCAATATTTTGTATGAAATGACATATTTGAGTTTATATATTTATCAAAATGTTATTTAATGTTATAATATTTTTTATTGATTGGTAAAATTAAATTTATCATTTAGTAAATATTATAACCTATTGTGACATTCAAAAAAAATTAATGTGAAATTTCACATTAAGTGCCATAAATTTAAGAATATTTTATATTAATTAGGATAGCTAGTTTATGGGGATGTATTTAATATGAGAATATTTTGTATTAAATGACATATTCGGTCTATATTTATTTTTTCTATTAATTAGGATGCATTCTGATATTAGTCAACTATTGTATTACACCCTAAAATTTTGTAATTATTGTGTAGTATAAATATTAATTTGTTATTGTATATTTAGTAATTAGTGTGAATTGTAAGTAGTTATTTTGCGGTAATAAATTTTTACATTTTTCTGTTTTTGTCTAACAATTATGATTGATTGTGATATTAATCAATTATTATATACTATATTCTTCCTTAATTTAAAAAAATTAAAACAAATAACACTGATTGCCTCAGTATACTATTTTCCCTAAAACATTAAAAAAAATGCACAAATAAAATTAAAACGCAAATTAAAAAATTCGTGCAATGCACAATGCACGGAGCTAGATGGCTGCACAAATCAAGTACATATAAATAATGACAAAAGAAAAGAAATAAAAAATCCGCCTTTTTTTTTGAAAAATAACAAAATATGAATATCAGCCTAATACCTAACAATATGATTTTCAGCTTAAACCTTACAAAAATAACAAAAATATATACAAATAAAATTAAAACGCAAATCCAAAAATTCGTACCTTGCACGGAGCTAGATGTCTGTATAAATCAACTACATATAAAGAATGACAAAAGAAAAAATATTAAAAAAAAGCCGTCATTTTTTATTTGAAAAAAATAACAGAATATGAATATCAACCTAAACCCTTTAAAAATTAGCCTAAACCCTAAAATTATGAATTTTTAGATTAAACCCTAAAAAAGTAACAAAAATATGCATAAATAAAATTAAAACACAAATTCAAAAATTCGTACCTTTCATGGAGCTAGATGTCTACACAAAGGGTTGGATCAATTCGTGTCTTGCACGAAGCTAAATGTATGCACAAAGGAATGAATCAATTTGTGCCTTGCACGAAGCTAATTATCTGCACAAATGGATGAATCAATTGAGATGTATAGATGATTAAAATGAGATGAATGAGCATTATAAAAAAATTAGACAATGTAATGTAATAGCTTAGAATGCCAATGAAAATGAGATGAATAAGTGAATGTGAAATGAGATGAATGTGAGCTTAGGGAAGATTGGGAAAGATAGGGTATTTATTAGGGAATTTAAATTTTAATTGATTTTTCTAATTAAGGTAGCCGATTTCTCCTAATTATGGTAGGTTTTTTTTCCTTCATATTTTACGGGTTTGGGTCGGGTATGGAGTGGGTCAAAACGGGTAATTGGGTTAAATCCCCTCCTCTATATATTATATATAGATTTCAGAGTAAAAAACCGCCCATTGACCCGTAATAGGCAAATTGACCCGAACCATATCCGGTTTTCAGCCCTTTAACAACCCACAACCTTTTTTTTTCTCAGAAAAAAAAACAACCGACAAAAAAAAAAATCCACAACCTTAAAAAAATAATAAAAAATCTCTGCGCATATTAACTCCTCCACTATCCCTAACCTCCAACTTCCACTACCCCATTTTTCTAATAATAACATAAACTATAAATTAATTAAACAAGTTCATCCAGTAACAAAAAGAAAACCGTACATACTTCTAGTATCTCCATTACCTCCATAATTACACCACACTTACTTCACCACACCCCCATCAACCCATATTATCTGAACCGAAAATTTAAATACAAAGAACAGATTATTATCCTAACTGCAATTACAGTCCAATTCTTATACTTCACACATATCACTCTTCATCAACACTTCAGGTTAACAATTTCTCAGCATTCCACCAACTGGCAGTCCATCCCAGCAGGTAATCACTTTCTCACCTCTTAATCATTCATTTTCCTTTTCATCAATGGCAGACTTCAACAATACACACAATCCACAGGCAGGCACCTGCAACAGCTGTTCAAACATTACAACAGGAAGACCTTCAGGATGCTATTCAGGATACTATTTCATACATCAGGAAGAGATTCAGAATACATCAGGTAAGTATTTCTGAATATTTTTAGCAAATCCTTATTCACAAACATAATACAATGTACACATATTACACTTTAGATGGAAGAGAGACTCTCAAAATAAAAATGATCAAAACAAAACTTCCCTGATTTGGCATAATCTTGATGAGATATGTTGGTTGATGTTGATAGAATCATAGGCCTCAGAAAAAGCTCATCATTGGCCTTAGAGAGGTCGTTTACAGCATTAACATCGAAGGTTAAAAAACTAACATAATATTTAAATAAAAACATCTTAAATATAATTACTAATATACTAATTACCTAAATAAAAATATTTAATTGTTTGTATTTTTGGATAAAGATATACAAAATCATATAGATAGATATATATAGATATAGATCTTCAAATAAATCATGCAATTATTTTAACTTAAAATACACATTAGACAAAGGTACAAACAGCGGCCCTTCAGTAGAAGACATTTGGGTCTATTACTAGATTAAGACATATGACACACTAATTTCAGATGTAAACAATTTAGAGAGCATGTACTCAAGGATTAACACAGATTAACCATAGGTTTGACTTATGAAGATTAAGCCTTTAACACGGTTTCAAAGAGAGTGAGCCTTATAAAGTTGATCTGAGCATGCAGGGTGAGATAGTCAATTTATCACACATACCAAACTCGGATTTAGCATTTTTCTACCAAGCACTTTTAAATACACAGAACTGAAATAATAACAAGGTGAATGAGAATTCTCTGAAAGAGTAGATTCTCGGGTTGATTATGGTTGTTGTTGATACACCAGGCCTCAGATAATTCATCCTCGTCTCGGGAGGATTCGAGACGACGATTTCCTTCCACCGGGAGTTGCTTAGATCACACGTACGGAAGATCGTGGTGCTCTTCATACTTTCTTTCGTTCTTTCTATTGCGGCTCTTCTACTTGGATTTTGAGATCCAAGAGGTATATTCTCCAATCCCCTTGTAGATGTAGATCTAGTTATTTTATTACGTGTAATTTATAGATCTAGATCCTTAAATCGCTTCCGTTGCGGATGATATTACTAACAGTGGTATTAGTCGCCTGGTGATCTATATTTATACGAATAAAATATTAGATCTAAGGAGTGGAATATGCATGTGTAGATTGCATTATTTTCGTTTTTAATTTTTATTTTCGAAAATATCATGGATATATGCCTTGTGATTGTTGTGGTTTGAAGAGATGGATTGGGGTTGGTACTGTTTACTCGTTAGATCTATCATGTAGCTCCTTTGTTTAGTAACAATTAAGCATAGGAATTGTATTTTTTTTATGTCAATTTTTGAAAATTTATGTAAAAGTAGCATCTTTTATTGTAATTTTGTTGTTCCGGGCTCGAAAAGTTGAAGATCTTGAAGAAAAGTTGCAGATTAAGGCGAAACCCAAGGTATGAACGAGCAGAAACGGCTAAAAACCTGATTTTAATTAAAAATCTGCGCTACAGGACTTTCTGCGACGCTGAAAAACGTCGCTATAAGTCCTGTTTAATATAACTAGCATGCGGCTAGGGTTTTTTTTTGCGGCTGTATAAAATTTTGTTTTGACCTAATTATTTTTTGGACATACTGCCATTATGGCAGATAAAAAAAAAAAAAAAAAAAAAATTTTGGTAATATTTTTAAACAGCCGAGAAGAAGAAAAAAAAAAGGTTTTATTCATCAAATAAATTGGATTTATTTAATTAAAAAGTCTTTCTCCTCTCGGGTGTTCGTGGTTCGTGATCCAGCGGTTCGAGTTCAAGATTCGAAGATCAAGACTCGAAGACATAGTTTATGTAATTTACTGCTTTTCTATGATAGATTAGATACGGGGTACCAACGATCCATCTCGGTGTTTAAATTATCCGCAATTTATTTTTTATGTGTTTGATCATAAAATAGATATAAAATCGGAATTGCCATGACATGCATCATATCATAAATCCACTCCATGCATACATGTAGAATTTTAATTTTGGTAATTAAAATAGGCATGTATACAAACTCGCGTAATTAGTTGAAATTTAATTAATACGTGGTAATTAATTAATTTAGTAACTAATTAAAGATCCGAGGACGGGTTATGAAATCGTTAAGCCTTTTCGGTGTGTGTTCTCGGTGAACCGCCTTAAAAGCTCAAACGAGATCACGTTTTCAATTCGTAGTGTCTACGAGATTGAATGATGGTAAAAGAACAATAAATCTTGGATAAAAACGGTTCGCCTATAGGTTGGGTGGTCAACTGAGCTTCGCTCGACCGACTTAACCCTCCTAGTGTGATGTATGCACGGGGGTCCGGCAAGACTAAGCTACACCGGCGAGCGGAGGGGTGATTCCTTCTTATCTCAATGGGGCTCTCTTGACCCGACTTTGTCCGACTGTCACATATGTTCCAACGAATAGGACGGGTAGGCTTGCCTAAGTTACCGACACCATTCGGAATCCTTGATTTGATGTGCTTTTATGTTAACATCAAAAAGACGTGGTTAGTTAACCCACCACCACTTCCAAAATATTGAGTGGGAGCGGGGGAGGCGACAGCCAACCCCACGGCCTCTACTATAGATACAAGTAAGTGAGATAAGGGTGACGCCTCGCGGCGCTTTGATTTCGTCCCCCCTAAGGATGGTGTTCATCCCTATCAACATTCATGGCTTGGTCTCCGAAAGGATAGGATTTCCGGGTACTCGTCGGGTCACTGACCTATCCTAAGACGGCACACTCGGGGCGTACCTAAGGGATCCGATATAGTAGGTCACACTCATAAAGGATATTCTTGATAATATCTAGGCTAAAAAAGGAAGGCAGTCAATGAATAAAGGGATGTTCGATTCTCATGGGATGTTCGATCACAAGTTATTCATTGATGAGATTGTCTCGATTTAACCGTCATCTCTTTGACATACCCTAAGGCGGCACTGAGATGCGAGGTTAAAACTTTGGAATGGTAGAGTAGACTTACTTATAGTTTACAATTCCTAAAATAAAATCATATAGTAGTGTTAAACTTGAATTAATATGTGTCATTTTATTTACAGCATTATATCCCTTACTAAATTGCTTAAAAATTAAATAATTGACTAGTATTGGCTTCGTTAAAAAGTGGAAAGTAACTAGGACGTTGAACTAGTTAATTGATAATGCAATTATTTTTCGAAAGAGATATTTTCTCTTAAGCCTTTTAAAAAACCAGAGTGACATAAAGGTATGTCACTAGTGTCACTCGTGTCAAACGGGAGACAAACTTAGTTTGATCAAAGGTGATTTCGGACTTTGAAATTCTTCTAGTGAATTTTGAGTGTGTAGTGATTTAACGAGTAATTTTCTAATTGAAAAATCGGAAAATCATGAAGTGTTACTAGTTGGACGATATTTGGAATCGATGAACCAGTGGGAGCTTTATGATTTGTTGTTTTTCTAGAACATTAGAAAAGTGTAACTGACTACACACGTAACCGTTCTAATTGAAAAACCGGAAAATCATGAAATGTTGCTAGTTGGACAATATTTGGAATCGATGAACTAGTGGGAGTTCTATGATTTGTTGTTTTTCTGGAAACATTGGAACTATGTACGAAAGATTTTCTAATCGAAAAAAATCGGAAAATCATAAAAATAAAGCATTGCTCGTTAGACGGTATTTGGAACCTATAAACTAGTGGGAGCTTTAATGTTATGATTTGTTGTTTTTTCTAGTATATTAAAAAAATCCGAGAAGTCCCGACGAGTAACACTCGAAATAGACATCCCACGGTTCAAGAGTAGTGTCTACTCAGACGAACCGCTGGTTCAAGACTTTTCCATTCACGGAAAGTCAAGAATGGGAGAATATGTCTAAAAGTGTTAGTCATCTAAACTGAGAAAACTTTAAGGCTGAACCAAAAATTAATTAACTGAAAATCATAGGATAAGGACAGTGATTTTGGATCACCAACCTATGAATCCTTGGCGATTTTCTCGAGCTAAGTTCTTTGGAAGAGCAAGGTAGCAGTGCATTTAACGATTAAAGGAGTAAACAACGTGCAGTTAATTTTAGCTAGAATAGTGGGAGTGATATAAGGAAATGAATCTCGGATTCAATCCCTGTATATCGCGGAAAAATTATTTTCTGTTTAAGATTCGTTGGAACGAAAGGTTTTACCTTCTATTCGATAATTTGTTTGTCGTATAGAAAGTGAATATACCATTTGTAGTACGAATCCAAGACTCGGACTTTTGTTTGATAAAGTCAAAACCACTTAGAACTGCTGAAATATGTATATAAAACACATCTTAAGAACTATTAAAAGCAATTGGTTTCTATATTTAGATAAACGCTTCTTCATATTCCATAGTTAGTGCACAGTCCACTAAAAGACAAGACTCAAGAGGCGGCTCTGGGGTGATTCATTTTCTCCGACCTGGTTATATTGTCTCAAAGGTTCAATGACTAAGTTTCCTTTCAATCGGGAAAGGATAATGGTTATAAAGAAGTAACATAGCTTATTCATGACGACCTTCGGGGTCTGATGAAAGATACAAGCTAGTAGGAGCTTCCGAGTAGTGACTTCTTGTCTGATAACTATTCAACCACTCCGGTAAGTTTATCCAAAATATTTTGAGGTTTCTCTGTTTTCAACAGAGTCAGAGTATTCTATTCTCGGAATAGGCCATTCATAGTCCTCGAGAATGATGCTCAGCCTGCCTCATTGTGACATGTTCTCACTAAGTGAGAAACCGTTAAATTGCCTTACATAGTTTTTAGATGTGCTACAATACACTGCTTTACTCAATAAAGATATTAGAAGCGAAATAACGGTTTACATTGAAATGTAAGAACAAGAAGTCTACCTAGAATATGCTTTGGAATTTACGGATAAGGTGTGGATTCGGTTCACCCCACTTCCATAAATATAAGCATTTAGCACACGGTGCTTGAAGGTAAGACTGGGAATTTCGCACATACGTTCGGTCAATGACCATTCGTGATATATCTTTTTAACCTATTGTGTATAAATGTTAGATTCTTGAAATCGGGAAGGGACAGTTATACTGTTGCATCCTTTCTGATAGAGTCCATGAACAGCAAAACCTTGAACCTTGAAGTACGTTTACTCAAGGTAGTTACTAACTGATTAAAATCAGACCACACCCAACATAGGTTGTTGGTAATAACACTAAATACTACTAAAGTAGATCAGAATTTCGATCCAACCAGTAAGTATTGGGAGTATGGTTTATCCATTACCCATTATGGGTTCTGCGGACTTTGTAGTCTGAGGATCGATTGATGACCTATGGCTCTTTTTTTGAGCAGTATAGGATTCTGATAATAGAGGTTGGTTTAATAGCCATAACCCTATGAATGGAGTTCGGTACTCCAGTTCTGTTCATACTCTTATAGAACCACCTGAGCATCTCAGGCCCAGTGGGAGTAATTGGATCTACACGGAAAAGAGTAGAATGAATAGGAAAGTTTATTTTTCAGAGCAAAGCTTGAGTGGTCTAGGGGTAATTCCCTAAGAAGTAGAGAGTTAATCAGACCTTGGACTTTCTTACCACTTAGTATTGCATGATTTCGTTCAAAAGAAAAAAAATGGGGGTGATTCCCTGAGACTTTCTTGCCGAACAAACGGAGTCTGGATTCATTCGGAACAAAAGGTTATTGCCTTATGAACTTATGACAGCATGACTGTCAAGGATTATGTCCTTTGTGGATAAAAAGCAAACCTCTTGGTCATTGGAAGTCATATATTTCTACAATATGTGGATTTGACCAGAATATTGATAAGTCTTTTGTAGACTGGATATCAATTTTAGTACAAGAGTGTGAATATATATATATATATATATATATATATATATATATATATATATATATATATATATATATATATATATATATATATATATATATTAGTGTTTGTGAAGGATAACACTTTGCACGATTGGAATCAACATGGGTGTGTTATCTCAAGTCGTAATCGACAATGCCACAATTCTCGCAATGAGAGATTTGGACAACATTCTAAAGAGTTTGACTCGGTCAAATTCATTAGAATCACTCACTGGTTTCCCATCCATCTTATTGGTTAAGATGATGCATCTGTGTAGGCAACATTCAACGAGGAAGTTCTACCCTATGCCTCAGGAATGACTCTCTAAATCTCCGGATCAAGAGAAATGGGATACATTCTCTTTCTAGTAAGAGATGATCAGGTTATTGAACGTCAACTTTGATCGAATCTTAGATTTGGCGGTTAACAAAGCAAGTTTCATATGTCCTTTAGTATCCTGAAGAGAACAAGAAATAATATGCGGACATATTCATGTGTGAACTTGGATATGTGTGATATACTGATTTTGACTTTAAGACAGATTGAGGATGATCGTTAAGTCGATCTCGGGCTCAGTGTTTACTCTTGTCTTGAAGCTATTGCCTGGAGGAATCCAGCAACGCCAACTCGACTTTAACTAGTTAGGTGATTAGCGGCTTTTGTAGTAGCTAGAGAGGCGATATAGCTTAAGGATTTCCTTTTCAGATCTGGGAGTGATTCTAGATTTGGAAGCCGATACCACATCATTGTGCAAACGATGAAGGGGTAGCTTATAAGGATTTTCGAAATCACTAGAGGTCAAAAGCATATTTGGAAAGCATGATTAGATGGACCGGTAACGTTTCGATTCTACTGATCGTCTCGAGCCGACAACCTGACTAATCATTAAGACCCATGACATTTAGATGTAGGTACTCCCCGAGTCACTGACCTATCCTACGACGGCACACTCGGAGTGTACTTTGTCATCTGCAATGGTTATGATATGCTTAATGGGTACTCGAATACGGGATGGGTCTCCATTGCTTTAGAGCAAGTGGGAGATGTAGTTTGTTGTAGTTTAAATAATAAGGTGTGCTCTAAAACAATTATTCACATGCTTTCGTGCAAGTGGGAGATTGTTAGGTGTAATGCCCGAAAGACAATTTTGTAATTGTTTTATTTAATAAATGAAATGATATTATTATTCATATTTATTATTCTCATATTCACCGATGTGACAATAGTATTTACACTACAGAAAACCCTAAAGTATATCGTTTATGAAATCACTTAACTCAGTGTATGGGATATACACGGGAGGATTGAGTTAGTGAAGATGTACTTAAAATACAATTAGCCCGTAGTGAAGTTAATCGAGAGTATCGGGTCTCTCCTTTAACGTGCTATTAACGCGCTGAGAACACAATATGTGTGATCGTCTTATCTCGGACTTTCGGTTAAAGAGAACCTAGTGGGGCATTTATATATGATAGATATATCATATAGAAATTTGGACCGATTTGATTAGAGTTCGCGATATAATTCCGTAATCGAGAAGTCTTATCGAATCAATCGATGATCATATTTATGGATATATCTTAATCACGAGGTGATCGCTACCAACCGCTTGAATCGGTATGAGGTTTGACTTGACGGTTAAGGATTACACCGAGTCGTGATCCGAATTACCCCATCTTGGCATTGTATCTTGGATTGAGTGAGTAGTCCGTGTTATCACAGATACATAATCCATTCCTTCCATTTATGGAAGTAGATAGACAGTTCCCTTATTTGTTAATCCTAGAAACTGATCGATCCATGGAGTTCATATTACACTGATTAGCTACCAGTGAGTATGAATTAATTGATCACTAGGGGGTTAATGGTAAATAAGGATAAGAGGTTCTAAAAAGGGTTAACGGTAACTTCCCGATTTAGAATGAAGCGATCTATGGAGGATTAATACATATGTAATGATTATATCAATGGACGCGTTTATTATCATTCTCGTGAGGAGATAAATATAATCTCATAATCGGTGGAGTGCGATCACGGGATTATGGTGGCATATTCTTGTGATTGATTTATCGAATATAATTATTCATTCGTCGTAAGATAATTATTTATTTGATATATCGGAGCCGCTGATTATTAGTCCATGGTCCTGACGTGCCTCCAATATAGCATAGCTATTCTCGGACGTCGAATCCTAATAATATTAATTTAGTTCTTATTAGAATTTAATTAAAACGATATGTGAATTAATTGTTTAGTGGACTATTAAATTAGTTGGGCTAAATAATTAAATATGTGAAAAAAGACATTTTTCATAATCTTGGCCAATTTATGTGTTATGGCCGAAAATTATTGACTAGGTCAATAAGATAATTTTGGCCCCAAGCATGTTTTTAGGAAACAAGAAATTGTTTTTAAGACATGTGCATAAAATATTTATTGGATAAATATTTATGGTATGAAATAAAGATAAATATTATTCTAGATTTGTTCTAGAATATTATGGAATTATCTTTTATTTATTGGATTTATTTTATTTGCAAAATAAAATCCTTGGAGAACAAGGATTACTCTCCTATATAAAGAGAGTTCTCCCAACTCATACACTACATATAATTTTCGACTTCACCTCTTAGAGAGGAGAAGGAAAATTTTCGGCCAAGGGGTGAGAGGGAAAATCTTGGAGGTTTTCCGGGTAGCATATCGGGAGGATTCAAGACGAGGATTTCCTTCCACCGGGAGTTGCTTGGATCACACGTACGGAAGATCGTGGTGCTCTTCATACTTTCTTTCATTCTTTCTATTGCGGCTCTTCTTCTTGGATTTTGAGATCCAAGAGGTATGTTCTCCAATCCCCTTGTAGATGTAGATCTAGTTATTTTATTTCGTGTAATTTATAGATCTAGATCCTTAAATCGCTTCCGTTGCGGATGATATTACTAACAATTTTCACCATTAAAGCTCCAAGCTTTCTTCAAGATCTCTGCCATCCGAAGGCTTCAATCCTAGCAATAGATTTATTCAGTAGCACCAGAGAGCCAATAACACCAAGTTGCAGAGATTTCAGAAATCATAAGGATTTTTCGGTGAGAGATAGAGCATACAACAATATAGGTTCTTCATCTTAATCGGCTGGATGGCCATGGAATTGAAGTTTGATACACCAGGCCTCAGATAATTCATCATAGGCCTTAGAAAAGCCGTTTTCACCATTAAAGCTCCAAGCTTTCTTCAAGATCTCTGCAATCCAAGCATCGAAGGCTTCAATCCTAGCAATAGATTTATTCAGAAGCACCAGAGAGCCAATAACACCAAGTTGCAGAGATTTCAGAAATCATAAGGCTTTTTCGGTGAGACATAGAGCATACAACAATATAGGTTCTTCATCTTAATCGGCCGGATGGCCATGGAATTGAGAAGATGAAGGACACGTTATAGAGCAGAAGAGATAAGGACGTTTCAGATAGATTAAGACTGTTGATTTTTGAGAAGGAGAGGATATGAAAGGTTATGTGGGGGAGGACTTACTAGAGTAGTCTATGGAGTGGATAGATAAGGAGGAGGGCGGCAGTAGTTTTAAGAGAATGGAGTAGGGTTTTGATATATATTAGTTTTATAAGATAAGAGAAGTAGGGTTGGGGACTTGGGCCATTGGGCTTCGAATATAATGTTTTGGATATAAAACAGGATGGGTAAAAAAATGGCTGGTTAAAGGATTAAAAGGCCGATTATATTCAAAGAGGTTGGGCTAGGAATAGAAAAAAATCAGGCCGACAGGCCGACAAATATTATATGGAGTAGACTAACAAGAGATATACATATATGTATTATACTTTAATTAATAGATCAAATAAATTGTATTCATTGTCATATGTCACATAACAACATTAATAAAGTGATATCATGATCAATATCATTTGACACACTTATCAAGTTAAAGTCATAATGTGACACACATAAAATATAGATAAAATACTTATATAATACCATAATATACAATATCATTTGACACACTTATCAAGTTAAAGTCATAATGTGACACACATAAAATATAGATAAAAAACTTATATAATACCATAATATACTCAACACTTATGTCAAATGTAGAAAATAAAATTAAGCTTTCATGTGACATAAAAAAGTAATTGATCAAGTATAATATCATAAGATATTTTTGTCACTTATAAAATATAGAAATTCAACTTAATGTGACTTAGATAATTTTCAAACACATGCCACTTAAGATAAAACGCATTTACTGACATACTTAATTGTAGAGTAATTATGAAAATATATCCCAAAATAAATATATTTTGATATACATCAAAACAAAATACTCAACATATACCATTTCCCTTCCATATACGGTTTCCGGCGAAGAGAGGCCATCAAAATCACAATTTTTTTACTCTTCTTTTTGACCATTTACAAAAATCATATATATCATACGGATACTTCACATTTTATACACGCCATGTTATGGGGTACAAGGGCGGCATATAAGTTTACTAGAAAATAGGGTTTGATAAAATGATAAATATATATTTAGGTTTAAGACAGAGGCTGGGCCATTGGGCTTGGAAATTAAAAATAAAAAGGCTGCAAAGGTTCTTGGCCAAGAGGCCGAACATGTGGAGAGCAGTCCTTTAGGAAAAATTAAGTTTTGTAAATACTTTAAATATTATTATAATATTGTAGTAATAACAAAGTAATATGTCACATTATTAGTAAAGTGATGTCATGATAAATATCATTTCACATACTTATAAAATCAAACTTTATTTTTTAAGCATAAAGATTATGACCCTACTCTATACAAAATACTTATAAAGAAATTGATGTCATATAAAAAGCTTATAAAACTTTACCGTCACATTCACAAAATATTTAACAAGTATCCATAGTATATCCTAATTAAAATCACTATACTACTTACAAATAGTTAAATGTTTATTTACTAATAACCAAACTTATTAATTATGTACTAACTAAACTTACTTACATACAACCACATAATTATTTAAATAATAAAAAACTTACTTAATTTACTTATTATCTAATTAAAATATATATTCATTAAATTGCTTCAACAAATATACCTAATACTTATTTTTTCTCAACTTATACATATTTTTGTTTAATTTTCATTTCTTTCAGAATATCACGTAACACCTACCACTGTACCCATACCTAATTTCCATAGTATGGACTCATACATTTACCAAGCAATTGGCTCCAAAAGGCGACGTGTCGTTATTTCAGATGATGAGTCTACAATGTCCCCTGCTACGTCAAGAGAATGTACGCTCCCCTTCATGCTTTCTTCCTTAATGCAGTTTGTTGACATTTTTATTACATGTAATCTTTGTATCTTACTGCAATCCGTATAGCTATATCACATTAATTCTATTTACCTTAAATTATTGTATCTTACTGTCTTATTTATATTTGATTCACATTCATCCGATTCAGACTGCGCTGAAATTGTTCTTGCATTTCCAGATCATAATATCCAAGTTGAAGGTAATATGTCAACATCAAGTGTTATCATTTACTCATTCAAACAATTCACGTGTCTGCTTCGTTGCACACATCCAAAAAAACACATATCATTTCATTATTTATATACATAACAAAAGCCAAACATTGGTTATTAATAGATTGTCATTCCATCTATTTACAGACGACAATTTGATAGATGTCCCTGTGACCCTTGACACCGCTAATGCTCCACAGGATGAGCCTATTCCTGTTGATGTAGTACACGTTACTACTGCTGAGAACCTTCCACCTACTGGTCTGTCAATGCACACTTTACAACTTCATATATTGTACATAACTTGCTGTTTTATTTCCTCAATGTTGTTGTTTGGATTCATATACACCTACAACTGTAATTCATATACTACAATAATGTCCCACATGTATGTTTACAGTTCCCCATATAATTATTGATTACTTCCAGTTAACATCCCATAATTAATTCCATCCTTATTAACACATATACCATGTAATTGATGCAACTCCGACTGATATTCAATATATTATTACATGCTCATGTAGTTCAACCATGTCCTTAGGTTCTCCTCAACATACATTTCCACACATTCAACTTCAATATTTAAGGTGGTCTATAGGTCCACGATCCTTCACCTGTGAACATTGCAATGCTATAATGTTGATAGAAGAAAAAATTAAAAACAGTAGTACAAGATCACCAAAGTATCAACTTTGTTTTATGAATGAAAATGTTCGACTACCTTTGCTACCTCCAACACCAAACACGTTGAACAATCTAATTCTACGTTCAACATTCAGGGATCAAATTAGATCATATAATTCCATGTTCTCTTTCACCTCGATGGGTGGAAAAATTGACCACAATATAATGGATAGACAAGGTCCTTACACTTTTCGTATTAGCGGGGAAAACTATCATCGGATTGGCTCACTTATGCCACAACCGGGTGCACGAGGAAAATACGTACAATTATACATTCATGATACAGAGCATGAAGTTGAGAATCGCATAAATGCCATCACAGGCGACCAATCATTAGTATCGTCTCTGAATGTGGTTCGACGTTTGAAGGAAATGCTTGATGAAATCAATCCTTACGTGCAGGTATTTAGAAATGCACGCGATCAGTTGATGAACAACCGCGTTGAGTTTTAAATTGTCAATCATTCGTAACCGAGGTGGTCGACAATACATACTACCCACATCTCATGAGGTAGCGGCTTTAGTGGTAGGTGACATGTTAGGTGATAATGCAGGTCGTGGCATTATTGTACGCACCCATGAAGGCGTTCTGCAAAGAATATCTGAATTACACCTATCTTACATGCCACTGCAATACCCTTTGCTTTTTCCTCACGGCATTGATGGATGGAATTCGACTATCCCGTTCTCTACATCATCTTCTAGAAGTCGTGACCATGTTTCCATGCGTGCGTACTATGCATATAGGATACAGTTTCGAGAATTGGAAAGGACCACATTATTACGAGGAGGGAGGTTGTTTCAACAATTTTTAGTAGATGCTTGGGCTGCTATTGAGCATAACACGTTAAATTTATATCGCACTCACCAATCCCAACTGCGAGGAGATGTATACCAAGGTATTGAAGATGCTATTGCAGCCGGAGACACCGATGCATCTACTCTTGGAAGGTGTTTTGTCTTGACATCCGCCTTCACTAAAGGACCGAGAAATATGATGCAGCATTATCAAGACGCAATGGCAATTTGTCACTATTATGGCGCTCCTGACTTATTCATCACGTTCACATGCAATCCCAATTGGATTGAAATCAAACATGAATTATAAGCATTTCTTGGCCAGCGTGTAGAGGACCGGCCAGATATTGTGTGTAGAGCATTCCGTATAAAACAAAAAGGTTATTGCATGAGCTGAAAATAAACCACATTCTTGGTAGAGTTCGAGCAGGTACAATTGATTCATTTACCAGTTGTCCTTGTACCGCTTATTATTTTCTCTTACTAACAATCTTTTAACTTTATAGATTTCTCTGTCATCGAATTCCAGAAGTGGGGTTTGCCCCACACTCATATGTCATTGACATTCGAGAATGAGGATAATCCAACTACCGCATGAGAAAGATATTGAAAGATATTGAAGAAATTCCGATAAATGCATGAGCACGTGACAAATTTATGTTGCATGGAAATTGGCAAGTGATAAATAAGCCGTTTTGCGATGCAACCACTTTTGTGTCTTATTATCGATGCGAGATGATCCAAATCACTAATGGATTCACGTGACTAAAATTTATGTTGCATGGACTTGACGTGTGGTGTTGTTACGTGACAAAATTTATGTTGAATGGCCCGTGTATGGTAGATGGTGTATGGTAGATGGCAAGTGATCCAAATTTTTTCCTAAGCCGTTTTGCGATGCAACCACTTTTAATGAAGACGGATTTGTGTCTTATCGATGCAGAGATGATCCAAATCACTAATGGATTCACGTTCACTAATCAATAGGTTGTTCCTCACACTCCGATCTTGGTCCTTGGTCTTGAGGCACATGTGAATGTTGAGAGGGTTGCACGGCCGTCGCTGACAAAGTACCTTTACAAGTACATGTCTAAAGGCGTTGATCGAGCCAATGTTTTAATCCGAGATACGACTACTTCAGGAGATGCTAATGGCCAAACTTCCAACAATGATGTAGATGAAATCAAAGAATATTTGGACTGTAGATATATCTCTGCAATTGAAGCTTGCTGGAGGATGTTTGATTTTGAGTTACAAAGGCAATATCCTTCTGTAATATGCTTGCAGAACTATCTTCCCGATCCCCAATGGGATACTTTTAGCGATAGGGATAATCTTTTTCATATTGCAGAATGTCAAAATATGAATGATACAATGTTGACGAAATGGTTTGACACCAATAGGAATAATACCCCTGCCCGGTCATTAACATATGTTGAATTTCTGACGGAATGGGTTTGGAATAAATCAAATAAGATATGGACGTTAACATATGTTGAATAATTACTAATATTTTAATATAAAAACTTAAAAATAATGTGATACCATACCTCAATTTAGGTTCTCTTTGCGAAAGTTAAGTTCCATTACACTTGAAATGCACGGCAGCGAACGATTAGTGGGTATGTATATTTACAATGAATATTGATATAACCGTATCAGAAGATAATATAAACTTACACTATAACATTGCAGATATTCGTGGTTTGGTGGTTTCTGCTTCTTCCTGTCAGTACACCAAATTCGGCCAGAGAACTAGTGAATTGTTGGTTGTGGACAACACGTACGTTTGAATTTTACCCTTAACTCATTCCAAATTTTACACCTGCCCACATGCATCTTTTAGTCCCATGTACACTTTATACTTTCTTGCTTCCTCATAATGTAACACAAAACATATAACAGCATGACAATGATGCGCATGTCATTGTGGGGAAAATTTGCCACTCATGATGGGGACATTTTATCAAGCAATATTGAGGCCAACCAAACCTTACTAGCGTGTGGTGTCTCAATAAAAGACTACGAGGGTATGAATGTTATGTTTCGGTTATTTATATTCTGAACAACTTTGGTAACTAGTCTCATTTATTTATATTGTATAGGGACAACATTGTCCACAACACCGTTTTCTACATTATATGTTAATTCTGAACGGAACTTATGCGAGACCGTCCATACATGGTATGTGGTGTAATTATGCATTTATTATTGTTCTTTGTAAATAATATCTCATAAATAATATTAAATTCTCAATGTTAAACAACATTATAGGTACAAACCGAATGCATGTGCCCAAAGTATGGTGAGATGGATACACGACTCACCACAAAAAACAAACATCAAACTTATGATTGCTAATTCAAAGCCAACTAGAATTGCCGACCACAAGTTTGTCCCAAATGTATACTTTTACGTTTATGGCTTTATTTCTATAATTATATATTCATTAATGCTATTCATATTTAAGAAAAGGTAATGTTATTGCAGGTCAAACATTTCCGTTGTGTAGCTACAATCAATCATATTCACAGTAATGACATGTTTTACGAGGCATGCATGCATTGTAAGAATGATGTGATTGATGTTGATGGCTACATTTATTGCTATACATGCAAAAAGCAAGTGACTCCCATTATGCGGTACATACACATTATTATACTCCATACCATCTCACATTCATTATTCTCTCCTAACGTGTTCACTTTTTTTAGCTACTGTGTTCGTGTTGATATTATGGACCAATCCGAAACCACAACCCTTCGCTTGCTTAACGGAAGTGCCGACTATGTGCTTCGTTCCCCTGCTCAGTCTTTACAGAATATGTTGACATTGGTACTTTTCTCTCCACTTTTTATTTCAACAACTATTTTCAATAATCATTTTTGGAATTTCATATTATTAAATTTTACAAAATTACAGGGAGATGGTCATCGCACTTTCGAGGATCATTAGAAACGTTGCGAAGGAGCACGCTACACGTTCATTGTACACGCTCCTACAATGCCACAGTTTACAACACCACTAAAAGTTGCTTATGTTTTGAAAGTAAATTGGTTTGATGCATGCACTCAGGCTTTCAAACGTAAACGTGAACAAAACATCACCTCATGTAAGACGTTTAATATCCTTTATATATAGTTTTTTGAATTTTTATTCTCATTTTTCTTTCACATGCTCGCATATTTTCTTTTACTTTTTTATTCCAGGTGTTAAGTAAACTTTATTGGGATGGTTGTTGTGCAATTTCACGTCCGCTTTTCATTAAACCTACGCTACTTTTCATTCAAAGTTAATATGACAGATGTCTACACTTTTATATTTCATTGTAAATATTTCCTTCATGTCATCTTTTTTTCCGTTATTTTTGTTTCACTTAAATAGCTCTTCAATTACTACAATATCTATAAATTCCTACATACACATATATCATTGTAAATATTTCATTCATGCCTTTTTTTATTATTATTATTTTGGTTTCACTTAAATAGCTCTTCAATTACTATAGTATCTACAAATTTCTACATACACAGATCGACTTTTTAAATATAACGTTTCCGTGCATCACACGGGTTTCCTACCAGTACTCTTATAATTCAATAAAAATCAAACTGTCTCGTCCACATTTTTCGTATTTATCTCGTATACACCAATAATAATAGTTAAACATTTATATCTCCTCATCTTCACCTCCAAAACTCACAATTCGACTCAGATCGCAAAATTGAAAACATGATTCACATGCAAAATCCTAAGAATCACGGCACGTAGAAAGAGACAGGAAGTTGCCAGCTCAACGGCAGGCCATTGGCAAGCCAGAAAACAGCTCCCCAGTTCAGCGGCGTCGTTTGATGCCCGGTTGCAACCCAATCACATGTTGGAGTTTTTTATAGCTAAATTGAGTTTTGGAACAAGTGGCGAACAGTTCACTTTATACTCAATTTTGAATTAGTTACTGAATAGATTTCCGGGAGTTAAAAATGTTTTGTAAGCTATTAAGATAGTAGTTGATGTTAGGTTTTTGAATTACTCGATTCCGATATCGGGTGAATGTGAAATTAATGCCTAAAGGTAGTGTTTCATTTGTAATGAGACTTAAGAAGTAGTGTGGAATTTAGAGGCAAGCCCCAAAGGGCAAGAGAATTTTGTGAAGGAGGAAAGACATAGATGCTTGTTGATTCAAAACCCCACGCGCGTGCCGCCGGCCGTCTCGGGTTTGAGGCTTGGGCTTGGGCCGACCCAATATTATTATTTTTGGGCTAGCTCAACATATGATTTTCTGAACACGGAACATTGCATCAACACATGTTTTCAACCAACTTTCATCACTCAAAGGATACAACTCTACCATTTTATGCCTATAAAAGGAAGAATCCTGAATGAAAATAAGACACAGAAAATTCATTTTTTCATCACCAAAACTCTGCTCAATTTTCTGCATTCATACAAGTCAAGAGATAACGAGGTCATACCAGTTCGCTGGCTTTCCTCATTCAAGTGCCAGAATCCAGAAAGGTATGTATTGTTGTATCTTGGGAGACTTGTTGCCATTATCCGTGGGCATGTAATCGGGACAATAAAGTCTTAAGGATAGCATTCTTCGTGCCTCAATCAACCAATAAGTTTTCGTATTTACTGTTGCTTTCTGTCGTTTAATTCTGTATGCATTTGTATGTGCAAATATGTGAAATATATGTTTTAGAAAATTGTTTCTTTATTTTGGTTGTGTTGTTCAACATTGCCTATTTTATTTTAGAAAGTTGCTATAAACAATATAAAATAGATTATTATAAACGAAATTAGACAATTATTTTTTCCTACATCATATCGTGCATGAACCATCATTACAATTCGATCCAAATCAAAACGAAACAAAGAAAAAAAAAACAATGCGATTAAACACAACGTATTTTCATTGTTCACACAAAGTTGGCTATGATCCCACTGTAAGGAAATGAAACCGGGTTGCGCAGCGGAAATTCAAAATTTGATTTCCTTGACCGGGGAAACAACTTTGATGAAACAATAAAAACATGATAAAGAGAATACAAAGACGATTACAAGATTGTAAAGGATTGTCATTTTATCTTCGGTTGTTGATCTGAGCACCAAACCGTCCAAACGTCTGGCCACTACTGGTGATCTACACGAACAACCAAGTGAATCCTCGAAGGACCGCTTCCGGAAATATTCGACTGCTGGGTTGACTTTTCTCTTCTCCAAACTCTTTCTCAAAGAAAATAATTACTAAGAACTTGAGTTCTCCTTATAAGAGTTCTGTTGTTTTTATGCACCAAAGAATTTGCTCCTTCCCTTTTATAGGTGAAGGTGGCGCCTAGCACCTTGCTCCTCAAGCAATGTGGGACTTTTAATTTAATTGATTAAGAGAAAAAAATAAGAAAATGTTTTCTTCAGTAAAATAAGAATTTCTTTTGAGGGACGGTAAAATAAGAAATAAGATTTTAATTAAAAATACGTTAATTATATTATGCTTTTAACTAATATCACATATTATTTCAAAAAAAAAAAAAACTAATATCACATATTATTTTCTAATACTATTCATTCATAATAATAATAACCCGAATATTAATTCCACTACATACTTTGTAGTAAGCACAATAACTAATCCTTATTTGATTATCATATAATCAAATTTTAATTTCTAGCGGTCATTCATATGTGTATGATCCGATAAATTTCTGAATATGTTGACCGTTAATATAAAGTGTATTTCCCAAAAATACCCTTTCATATTTAACGATCGTGATTCACATCTAGCTATGTGTCACATCTAGCTATAAGAAGAGTCAAGTGCTACTGACTCAAGGATGGAGCTAGTATAGATATTTAGGGGGCTAAGCGTACCCGGACAAAAAAATATTACACTTGAAAATATGTGTAGTTTAGTCGGATTCATAAAATATTCTTAATCCAGCCCACCCGACGAATTCGATATAGTCCATTAGCCCACCCAAGTTAAAATCCTGGCTCCGTCCTTGTACTGACTACAACCTTTATTGTGAAACATTTACCGTGTAAAATATCCATATAGTCGTTACTTGAGTGTCAAAACATCAACAATTGTATCTTATAATCTGAATATTATATTCTCTCAAAGTAGCACTTATTTTTGCTTTGCAAAGACTTTCAAAAATAAAACATTCCTTAGAAGAAGGCCTTTTCCGATATTCATTCCTATCACTAGGAAACGCGAATATCGGACGAAACAACATAAATCCTACGCATGCTTCAGTATTACATCCAATCACAACTGCATGATTTCCCTATCAAACCTTAATATCAAAATGTGATAATCCACACTGTGGTATTATGTCGAATCCGGTCTAACGATAATTACACAACCGCCACAATATGTGACAAATATATAGTAAATGGGCCATCTGACGTACATAATCAACAATACACGTCTACGTACAAGTCTAGTGTCGACACACTTTGATAGAGGAGATTTATCATTATCTTCACAAGATAGAAGACATGTGATATGTGCTAGTCCAACCGTAATAATAATCTCATATTTATTAATACATACGACTAGAGATATTTAAGAATTGAACTATTTACTGTGAATCGAGATCTCATCAATTATAATAATCATTATGATTTCTCTATCACGATTTAGTTCTAATGACGTTATTATATACAATATTAAATTGGTTTATCGAACAAACAATTATATAATAACAATATGTGTCATTTATTATATGTACAAACATAGAAGCGTAGTAATAATGATCCGACCCCGTCAGACCTTAAGGCACTACAGTAACAAACTCTTATGCACTAAGTACTATGACACATAACAAACCCTTAGGTATTTTCTTTGATGTTAATTCAGATTCATACTACTAAGCAACTAAAAGGATTAGCACTGAATATTACTTTTATTAATTTAAACAATACATTATTGTCTTTTTTTGGGCACCACTCCTAACAATCTCTTACTTGCCCATAAAGGAAATTACATTGTTTTAGAGCACACCTTAATTAGTTATATATCATACATCCTCTAAAGGAGTTTTGTCATGTCCCTAAGTCCCATGCTCTCCAAGTGCCGATCAAACACATTTACCAGCAACATCTTGGTAAATATTTCAACTAGGTTGTTGATAGAGGCTATCTTACAAACTTATGACGCTTAAAATGATACACCTTACGGCATCAACTTTGCATCCATTCTAAGCTAAAAATAGTAGTTTTCGACCATTTATATGAGCCATTTGAAGTGAATTTCAGATGTCCGGTTTATGAGTCGAGTAATTTGCATTTAACGTTTATTTTCCCCAATTCGATGTTATTTCATGTATTATTTGACTATTTTCAGGTTACAAAGATTGGGCCAAGCATTGAAGACCGATTGTGGGCCAAACTGTATGAAGAAACGGACCTAGGGTATTCCAGAACCTTCAGTTAAGTCGGCAGATCGAAAAAGGACGAAAATACCCCCGCAGCCACGTGAGGTGATACCGCATCCGCGGAAGTTCCAGAAGCTTCGGAAACTGCATTTTCTTGGACGAGGGGTAGTTTTTAGGTGTCATTAAGTCGGTTATATCACTATAAATAAGTGGCACCAGCCCCGAATTTCATTGTACACTTTTCCACAAGACAAATACATTATATGCAATAGAAGTTCTCTTTGTTCTTTTATTTTCTCTATGAGTTTTGGTCATGGATCCGATGGATTTGCCACCTAGGGAGCGCTCTACGGAGGGTCTGCACTCGTCTTCGAGGGTATGATTTTCCGGCTTTCTAGATGTAGATATATTGTTCTTTTATTGTGATTAGTATGATTTGATTGTTTATATTAGTTCTGCTATGTAGTAGTTAGTTTATTTTATCCCATACGTGTAGAGATCTGAATCATTGATGAAGAAATAATGAAAAAGAGATTGTGTTCTTCAGATCTGTGACGGTCTTTATTGCTAGATCTGAATACCTAGTAAATCCTAGTTCATGATAATCGGTGTCATCTACGTCTGATCGACATATTTAATTACGTGTTGTTAGCCTGATCAACTATATGCATGTCATCGTAAATTAACATGATGAATGATAAAGTGAACTGTTAGTTCGGACAATGTCTTGATCGATCATTAGGAATGTGCTAGTCAATCCATGATAGCTGCTTAGGGAGGTCCTCGGTCTTGAGCCCGGATATTCCTAATTATTTATTGTATGTGAATTAATACAACCAAAGAAGGAGGTTAATTGCACATAGACACCTAATGTCCTTTCAATGGAAGTAGCGTAATATTAGGGATTAGCACCCGTAGCTGTTAAAGATAAAAAAATTTACCAATAGGGATGATTGATGCATGATATGAGGGGAATAACTAATCACTCGTAGTTAGAACTAATCTTTATAAACTCATTGAAGTATAATTGTGTTTGATCTTGCGTGCTTATTGTCCCTACTTTTACTTCTCAGTTCAATAGTTGGTCGTAGACCCAGAGAAGAAGGCAGTTGCTCAACCTCAGAGGAGATTGATGCCTCAGTTATAGGACGCTGTTAAGGAGGAAATTATAAAGATGCTAGAAATGGGAATCATTTTCCTAATTGCTGATAGCGAGTGGGTAAGCCCGATTCATGTGATACCCAAGAAATGAGGATGTACTGTCCAACCTAATGAGTTTGATGAGTTCATCCCTATTCGGCTAATCACTGGACACCGAGTCTGTATTGATTTTAGGAAAGTGAACGATGCGACTCGAAAAGATTAGTTTCCTCTACTATTCATTGACCAGATGCTAGAAAGATTAAGCGGTCATGCTTTTTACTGTTTCCTGGATGGATATTCTGGTTATTATCTGATCTACATTGCCCCAGAAGACCGTGAGAAAACTACTTTCACATGTCCCTACGGGACATTTGCTTATAATTACATGGCCTTTGGACTTTGTACTGCGCCAGCCACTTTTCAAAGGTGAATGATGGCATTATTTGCGGACATGGTGGAAGATTTCTTGGAAATATTTATGGATGATTTTTCTGTCTTTGAAGATAACTATGATGAATGCTTGGACAACTTAAGTAGAGTGCTTAAGGGATGTGAAGAGACCAACCTTGTACTTAATTGGGAGAAATGCCATTCCATGGTCACTGAGGGAAATGTGTTAGGACATAGGATTTCTAAGAAAGGAATGGAAGTAGATAAAGCCAAAATAGAGGTAATAGAGAAGTTGCCACCTCCTACGAACTTAAAAACGCTGCGAGCCTTTCTTGGCCACGCAGGGTTCTATAGGAGGTTTATCAAGGATTTCTCGAAGATCCGTAAACCACTAACTGAATTACTTGCAAAAGATGTACCTTTTGTCTTTAGAAAATAATGCAAGGAGGCATTCAACACATTAAAGAAAATGTTGATAACTGCCCCAATTCTGGTAGCACCAGATTGGAATAAACCTTTTAAGCTTATGTGTGATGCAAGTGATTGTTAGGAAATCTACGCGGGAACGCAGCGGAATTTAAAATTTTATTTCCTTTTAACCATGATCGACTTCGTTTAAGCAATAAACAAACGAGTTAGTAGACGGTGGTTACCTTGGTTGATCTAAAAGATCGACGCTTTGACCGTCTAAGGAGAGTAGTTCTGCATAGAGCCGCCCAAGTGTTCGGCCTCTACCGCTAGTCCACACGAACAGCCCACCGGAATCCCATCATGGATTGCTATTGGAAAACTCCGGTTGCTAGACCGGCCTTTTTCCCCTCTCTCCAACTCTCTATAGGATGCTCTCTATTATACACAAGAACTATGAGCTCTTGCAACTGTGATGTACAAAAGAGCTTGCCACCCACCTCTTATTTATAGTGGTTGGGGCGCCCCTACTAGGTGTGGAGGAGAAGAAAACCTTTTCCCAACAAAATAAGGAAAATATAATTGATTGATTTATCTCATTTAATTTAATATCTTATATTAAATAAATCTAGGATTTTGTCAATATCTTATATTGAATATTTCCAAGATATTGTCAAAATCTAATATTGACAATATTTATCTTTTATTATATTACCATAAATCAATTTACACATGTGTATATATCACATATATATAAATCTATACATATTATATGTGCACACTAAATTAGTGCGCATGTACATCTCAAATGTACTTCACACACGCATGTGTGTATAATATATATAATATTAATATCTTATATTAATATATGGTAACACCATTAATTAAATTGCACAATCCAAGTGTATCTTATACACTCCAAAATTGCGCCACCTTTAGCCAATAAATTGGCATCCGGAATATTCTTTAATTAATCAATATTATTAATATCTTGTATTTAATTTATTCATAATAAATAAATACCACCATATTAATTTACCACTATAACCCTTATAGTCTCGAGATAAACTTTCCTTATTTGGTTATCATCTATAACCACATTTTAATCCGGCTAGATGTTCATATGTGTGTGACCCGATAGGCTTCCGAATATGTTGGCCGTAGACACAAAGTGCAAATTACAAAAATGCCCTTCATGCCTAACGATCACGGGATAGCGTCTAGCAACACACCGTGACCCCCAATCATCGGAAGAGTCAAATGCAATGACTACTACCTTTCATGTGAAAGCGATTACCGTGTAACTTACAATCCTATCATTTGTAATAATATCCATACGGTCGTGACGTCGAGTGTCAAACATTAACGACCGTATCTTATAATCTGGATATCATGCTCTCTCAATAACTCGTTTACTCCCACTTTGCAAAGATTCACGAGAGTAAGACATTCCTTATAGGAAGGCCATTTCGGATATTCGATCCCAATCATAGGATACGCGATTCCCGGATGACCAATCATGTATACTCCGCATGCTTCAATATCATACCCAATCACTACCGCATGATCGCCCCGTGGCTAGGGGAAACCTCAATAGTGTCAAAGCATGACAATCCACACCGTGATGCCATGAAGACTCGGTCTTAAGGATAATTACACAACCGCCACATAGTGTGACACTTATACGTGTAAGTGGGTCGATCTAACGTCGACATTCTCTAATACACGTCCACGCATACCCAAGTGTCTCTACACTTCGATAGACGAGATCTATCCTGCCCTAAAAGCAGAAGACATCTAATACGTGCTATTCGGTTTATACTATCAATGCCCTGTTTAATAGTACATCGCCTAGAGACATTTAAGTATCAAACTTATTAAAGTGATTAGAGATCTCATCAACCATAATCACCTATCATGGTTTCTCTATCACGATTTAATACTAAGGGCGTTATCACATAACAATTGTAATTGGTTCTTTAAAAGAACACATATATGACAACATAAAAGCCATTTTATATATGTATAAACATAAAGAAATAGTAGAAATGATCCGACCCGGTCGGATCCGGTCCAACCCGATTGGGTTTAGGACACTATTTCAACAATCTCCCACTTGGCCTAAAACCAATCACTCGCACACACAAGACCAAGTTGAAACACAAGAATCTCATGCAATGCTCGCAACTAGCCCTAGCCATAAACGGATCGCTATCCGTGGGGACTCAGACTATCTTCATATCACGCTCCATATGATCAAGTCAAAGGAACCGCCTCAACACACACGAATCTCTGACGAGACCCCGGTCCTTGCTTTAAGCAATGAATCCACTTACTATATCAGCTATATAGAAATGGTGGAAGAACCGTATAAAGTTCATGAATGAACCTTCTAGATCCATGTACTGCTCCCGCTGCGCCTCTAAGGCACTACTGTGTTTTGGCCTAGTTGTAGAATTTACAGTGACCCATAGGCTAGAACATTTCCAGCTCACTGTATCACTTAATCAAAGTGACTGCAAACCCAGACAGTAGCTCTCACTTGCCTTCATAAGACTCAGGATATACGTCTGTATATCTACGTTTATTTAATTCCAAGTTTCAATAAACTAGGAAACTTTCCTTAACTTGTTTAAGGATATTCTCGACATTCACCAGATTTACTTTCATACTTGCTCATGACTATTCATGAACTATGAACATCCGGCATTCCTTTTATGATGGTTTCTATTGCAGTAGCGAAGGAAACCTTCCATAAGCATCATCTTTCACCTTATCTTTAGGACCAATGTCCTAACATAGACAGATCTCACGATCTATGCTAAAGTTCTTTTAGCATCACATCTATATAGGTAAACTATAATCTAGTAGCAGTTAAATCTATTACTATATATAGATTCTTATTTCTAAAATAAGAATTGCTAATACAAGTGCTTTCGTAAAGACCTTGAACTACCAAACATTAATTGACTGTAATATGGGGTGACAATTCTTGAGAGAGATATCTAATACCTTACTCAAAAATCATAACACACTCCCACTATCGATCTTGCACATTGGGCATATCCTTCTTTTGACTAAATCAAACTCCTTTGATTATAAAACAAAGAAATCGTCTAGAGAAACTTGTTTGAGTCCATAAATGGATCTCGTGGGCTTACATATCATGTTATCGTCTATGAACATTGAGCTTTCTGCCCAACGTCTTCAACACTATCATATAGCCATGATACGAAGTTATAACAGGCATCATATGAATAGAACTGGGCTCAGCTGGCAGCATAAAGGTAATTACAAGGTTTACACCTCATACCCTTCAGCCGTCACTATAGCCTTATGGTAATCATATTACTATCCATGTCAGCCTTTCAGGGACACTCCCCTTGGGTAAGATAGACTAGGTTCACAACCTGGTTGTCACTGATGGAATATAATTCAGATATTATGGCTCCTAGCCATATCTCTCAATCTTGCCTTTCAAACATTCTTTTATGAGTCGTGAGATGTTAATTCTTCAAGATGAACGTACCTGCAGCCCTTTCAGGCTTGAGGTTATCCACAGACTTACAAAACTTTTGTGTGCACTGAGCAGTGATCTACACCTCATCGCTATGTGGCGTCTGCTCACGTTCCATTGGTTGAATATATCTTTGTGGTTCTCAAACTCTTTTGAGATCTGATTCACTCCCACTGTTTCTCTTGGAAGAAACACTTCCTCTAGAAGACAGCATGTTTGGAGACAAACGCCTTTTGCTCCGCGGACGAGTAAATAATATCTAGCGTACTTGCTAAGATATTCCACAAAGTCTCATACGTCGTACTAGGCTCCAAGCCTTTCTGACTTTGCCTATGATAACTTCAAATCATCGGTTAAGATAGATTCGACATTATCCTCTTTCCATATCTAATATGGACTTTATTCAACCTTTCATTTTAGGAACTCGGTTAAGTATAAGGGCACTATCCCGAAACAGATAAGGGATACTTCGCATGGCTTGCGTCACACCTTTATCATATAAAGTGTTGTTTCCATTTTGGGAACACAATCTAATTGCATATCCCAAAGATGGTATCCTTCAAGGGAGAATCTTATTCCCTTTCAGACGACTTCTGAAACACCCTTCAGGTATTAATTACTTCAATCCAATTGAAGATTAATTCCTAAGTAGCTCATCAATCTCATATTCGTACTAGCTCGAACTTTTCGGGCTTTCCGAATTATGCACTTCACTGAGTACACTTGACTATTTCTAAAAATAGTCGTAGAGACTAATAAACAATTATTTGTGGTATTAATTGTCACAAGCCAACAAACATCGGTATGTTTAGGCTTTGGACAACTTTCTAGATTTTATAACCTTTTCATAAAAGGGTATTTTAGTCATCTTTAGATAAGATACGTTTAACCCACATGATTCATAATCATATGGTTCAACATCATCAGAATGACGTTTAATTACACGCTTCCCTTCCAGAGAGACTATGTCTAGAACAACCACAAATATTAAGGATAACAGCCATACAAATATTTAGTCGAGATCTCATCACATATATCAACTATACAGTGACATCAATCTAGTATGTTAGATTCAGTGACCTTCCAACTTTATCGGAATAACATTTATTCTTTACAATTGAATATGTCTCGCTAAATCCTAACAAATAATCGAAAGTATGTTCTTCATAAGAACCGGAACATAATAACATTTATTTAGTTTCCTTATCGTTTACTAGATCCGAATATGGTAAGTGTTACAACGCTTGCTTCACCTTCCATATATCAGTATTTAATCTTTCTAATTTAATCACACTCGTAAGGTATCATATATCTTAGAGTTGACTTTGAATTTAGATAGATTTATCTCAACTCACTTGCCTAGAATAGAAACTTCAACAAGTTCTCTATTTAAGCACATGCCCTAACTTTCCTTTTAATCCTTTAAGCACTTGAGAAATGTTTCTTATTGTAGTCTTCATAAGACTTAAGAAAGATCACAAGAGCTATGTCTTTGATTTCCTTTCATAAAGAAAATCTAAAGTTTATTAAATAGTTTATTTAACCTTTTGAATCGTATTCAAAACATTGACTATTTAATCAACCTTTAAGCAATGATAGAATTAAGTCGATACTTAAATCTTACAATTTTGAAAACAACCTTTCCATAATTAGACGTGGTCATTCTTATCCAACGTTTGAATTAATTGTCATCGTATGACTGAATGATCATCTTGGATCGTATCCAATATATGACTAATTCGTTGAAACTTATTTCAAATGATTTAATCATATCATGAGCTTCCTCTTTCATTAATAATTAAAGTCTCGGAGCACTGCATCAATTATGTAATCTCCTTGTCTCTAACTACTATAACGGGATGGCTCATGTCATTGCTTATTTTAAAAGGATTAAAATTACTTAACCATATTTGAGAACGTTTCTCAAAATTAACAGTTATAATTTGGTTTTACTAATCGAGAATAAAATATAAATATAAAGTTTGATAAAACTACAACATAAAAATAAAAGAGTGTTGTTGTTTATACACGCAAAATCAAAAATGGTCTTTTTGATTTATGATTTTGCTCCCACTAGTCAACTACTCCCAATTGACTTTCAAGAATCTTTCAAAATTCTTTAGTGGCCAAGATCCCATCTGGTTACCCCGATTCCCGACGAGGGCCGATCAACCGGAATAATTCGAAAGGTATATAACTCTTACCAATTACATCTCTATGTGACTCTTGGTGGTTGACTAGTCAACTCTTTGACAATTCACATCTTTATGTGGTAGTCAACCCCTTGCCTCTAGAATAAGACGGTCCTGACGAGGGCCAATCACCGCAATACTCTAGTCAAGTCATAACCCAATATTCGCGAGATCTCATACGATCATATCTCAATAACGACAATATACCCGTGGTAGGTCAACTCCCGACGAGGGCCGATCAGTTGGATCCGAACAAAGGCTCTTCACCGTCGCTATAATATTGGGAGACAATTTTCGACTTGATTTTTGTTGTGGAAGTATTTACGTAAATTAATTCACTTAATTAATTTTAATTACGGTCTCATCAAATATATCTATCTCTATAGACATACATCCTACACATTTATCTAGATCGTGCCTAGTCATGCATCTATCGTATCATATAAAATAAATACAAGCACAAAATAAATAAATGCGTAAAGTAACCGGTATGATCATGGACTTTTCTAGAGTGCGGTTTCGAATACAAAGCGTAAAACCGCGGGTCACAATCTAAGGGTATTGCAACCGCCAATAGGATCTTTAATGCTCCATTCTCCAATGGGATCTTTATTTTCGTCTTTCTTTGGTCTCTATCTTCCGCTCCATTCTTGTTACATTTAATTCTATCGAATAAAATAAATACACCCGCCGCACACAGGGGAGCTAACGGGAATGAGATAAATGCGAGAAAATAAACTAGGTCACGTTCTTCATAACGCCTCAGGACAATTTTTAAACCAAGAGAAAAATTAAATCATTCACATCTATCCTATTGGTGAGTCCACGATCAATCGGGTCCATATAATCATATTATATCTACTATATCTAATCCATACAATAAAATCTTATGAAAAAGATAAAATTAAAATTTAACTACTTGCGTCTTAATTAATCAATTAACATTTAATCTATTAAATAATTTTATCCAATCAATTAACTAATTAACATTTAATTAATTAAATAATTTTAATCGAAATAAAATTAACGATTAATTTTAAACCGATTTTAATTTTAATTTTAATTAATTAGAACTATTCCAAAAATAAATCAAAATTAAAATTATTTCTCTTTGTTTCTTTCCTTTTGATTCGCAATCAAAGGGATGCCTTTGGTTTCTAAACCAAATTTGGCTTAGTTCACCACTTTCCAAAATCAAAATTTTGGAAGTGGCAAAGCTAAGCCATTTACAAATCAAATATTTGGAAAGGGCCTAGGCCTATTCCAAATCAAATATTCGGAAAGGCCAAATAATTTTGGTTTAGGCCTGGCCACTTTCCAAAATCAAAATTTTGGAAGTGGCCTAGGCCTAGGCCTATTCCAAACAAAGTTTGGAAAGACCATTATTATTTTAATGCCATGTGGCATCCCAATGGCAAAACTATTTGAACCATTGGTTAGCCATATGACTCAACTAAACAAAACGAATTACCAATCACAACCATGAACCATATAGAAACACAAAATACACAAAACAAAAAGAAAGAGACGCCGCAGCGCCGCCGACCCGCCGCCGCCGCCCGCCATCGCCAGACGGTGGTGGTGCCGCCGCCGATCGCCGAGCACCACCCAATCCCTTTTTTTTTTATTCTTTTCGTGTATCGTTTTGCGAATCTAAAATCTTTCATCTTTTAATTACGTGATTTAAAACGATAAAATTAACTACGCAAAATAACATGCTTATTGCTTAAGCTCAAGCTCTCTCGATACCACTTTGTTAGAAATCTACGCGGGAAGCGCAGTGAATTTAAAATTTTATTTCCTTTTAACCATGATCGACTTCGTTTAAGCAATAAACAAACGAGTTAGTAGACGGTGGTTACCTTGGTTGATCTAAAAGATCGACGCTTTGACCGTCTAAGGAGAGTAGTTCGCATAGAGCCGCCCAAGTGTTCGGCCTCTACCGCTAGTCCACACGAAGACCCGCGGAATCCCATCATGGATTGCTATTGGAAAACTCCGGTTGCTAGACCGGCCTTTTTCCCCTCTCTCCAACTCTCTATAAGATGCTCTCTATTTTACACAAGAACTATGAGCTCTTGCAACTGTGAGCGCCCCTACTAGGTGTGGAGGAGAAGAAAACCTTTTCCCAACAAAATAAGGAAAATATAATTGATTGATTTATCTCATTTAATTTAATATCTTATATTAAATAAATCTAGGATTTTGTCAATATCTTATATTGAATATTTCCAAGATATTGTCAAAATCTAATATTGACAATATTTATCTTTTATTATATTACCATAAATCAATTTACACATGTGTATATATCACATATATATAAATCTATACATATTATATGTGCACACTAAATTAGTGCGCATGTACATCTCAAATGTACTTCACACACGCATGTGTGTATAATATATATAATATTAATATCTTATATTAATATATGGTAACACCATTAATTAAATTGCACAATCCAAGTGTATCTTATACACTCCAAAATTGCGCATACCTTTAGCCAATAAATTGGCATCCGTAATATTCTTTAATTAATCAATATTATTAATATCTTGTATTTAATTTATTCATAATAAATAAATACCACCATATTAATTTACCACTATAACCCTTATAGTCTCGAGATAAACTTTCCTTATTTGGTTATCATCTATAACCACATTTTAATCGGCTAGATGTTCATATGTGTGTGACCCGATAGGCTTCGAATATGTTGGCCGTAGACACAAAGTGCAAATTACAAAAATGCCCTTCATGCCTAACGATCACGGGATAGCGTCAGCAGCAACACCGTGACCCCAATCATCGGAAGAGTCAAATGCAATGACTACTACCTTTCATGTGAAACGATTTACCGTGTAACTTACAATCCTATCATTTGTAATAATATCTATACGGTCGTACGTCGAGTGTCAAACATTAACGACCGTATCTTATAATCTGGATATCATGCTCTCTCGAAGTAACTCGTTTACTCCCACTTTGCAAAGATTCATGAGAGTAAGACATTCCTTATAAGATGACCATTTCGGATATTCGATCCCAATCATAGGATACGCGATTCCCGGACGACCAATCATGTATACTCCGCGATGCTTCAATATCATACCCAATCACTACCGCATGATCGCCCGTGGCTGGGAAACCTCAATAGTGTAAAAGCATGACAATCCACACCGTGATGCCATGAAGACTCGGTCTTAAGGATAATTACACAACCGCCACATAGTGTGACACTTATCGTGTAAGTGGGTCGATCCTAACGTCACGCATTCTCAATACACGTCCACGCATACCCAAGTGTCTCTACACTTCGATAGAGCGAGATCTATCCCGCCCTAAAGGCAGAAGACATCTAATACGTGCTAGTCTGTTTATACTATCAATGCCCTGTTTAATAGTACATCAGCCTAGAGACATTTAAGTATCAAACTTATTAAAGTGACTAGAGATCTTATCAACCATAATCACCTATCATGGTTTCTCTATCACAGTTTAATACTAAGGACGTTATCACATAACAATTCATAATTGGTTCTTTAAAAGAACACATATATGACAACATAAAAGCCATTTTATATATGTATAAACATAAAAAAATAGTAGAAATGATCCGACCCGGTCGGATCCGGTCCAACCGATTGGGTTTAGGACACTATTTCAACAGTGATATGGCAGTTGGAGCGGCCCTGGGTCAAAGAGAGGACAAAATCTTTAAACCGATCTATTACGCCAGTCGTACCCTCAACTGTGCCCAGAGGAATTATACGACTACAGAGAAAGAACTCTTAGTTGTGATCTTCACATTTGACAAGTTTAGATCTTACCTTGTAGGATCTAAAGTCATTGTTTTCACTGATCACACAGCTTAATTTGAAGTTCTTCTGACCAAGAAAGACTCCAAGATGAGGTTATTAAGATGGATTCTACTCCTAAAAGGGTTTGATGTGGAGATTAATGATAAGAAAATATATGAGAATCCGGTGGCCGACCACCCGTCGATATTAACACTGATAGAAGAGAATAAAGCTACTAAGATAGAAGAGTACTTTCCTGACGAACAAATTTTTACCGTCTCAGTAGTGGCTCTAGTTGAATCTCAGCCCAGACACAATACATCAAGGGTGGGAACGGTATACCCATGGTTTGCGAACATTGTGAATTATCTTGCAGAAAAGTACCTACCACAAGAATTCACGAGCATAGACAAGAAAAAGTTCTTCACGGACTTGAAGCATTATTATTGGGACGATCCCTACTTGTTTATGATGTGCCCTGATAAAATTCTTAAGAGATGCATCCATGACGATGAGATTCCAAGTATTCTGAGTCAATGCCATTCAAAAGAAGTTGGAGGCCACTATGGGCCTGATAAGACAGAAGCCAAGGTACTGCAGTGTGGATTCTATTGGCCGGCAATATTCAAATCCGCTTATGAGTTCACAAGAGCCTGTCATTCCTGTCAAATGACTGGTAACATTTCAAAGCGGAATGAGATGCCACAGTACAGTATCCTTGAGGTCGAGATATTCGATGTTTGGGGAATTGACTTTGTTGGGCCTTTTACATCGTCAAAATCTAATCGATACATCCTGGTAGCAGTCGATTATGTTTCTAAATGGGTGGAGGCGGTGGCCTCACCTACAAACAATGCCAGGGTGGTCCTGAGATTCCTTAAGAAGAACATTTTGACGAGGTTTGGGGTGCCGAGAGCCATAATTAGCGATGGAAGAAGTCATTTATGTAATAGGTTGTTTGAAAAACCGATGATGAAGTATGGGGTGGGGCATAAGATTGCAGCATCATACCACCTACAGACAAGTGGACAGGTAGAAGTTAAGAATAGAGAAATAAAGAGGATTTAAGAGAAAACTGTGAATCTCACGAGGAAGGATTGGTCTTTGAAATTAGACGACGCTCTATGGGCGTACAGAACTGCTTATAGGACCACCATTAGGATGTCACCATACATGATAGTTTTTGGAAAATCATGTCATTTACCGGTCGAGCTAGAGCATCGTGCTCTGTGGGCTACTATGTTCTTGAACATAGACGAAGGGTTATCCGGAGAACATAGATTGTTGGAGTTGAATAGACTTGAGGAGTTTAGATTACAAGCGTATGAGAATGCCAAGATTTATAAGGAAAGAACGAAGCGCCAACACGACAAGCGGATTTTGAATCGCACATTCACTATTTGAGATATGGTGCTGGTATACAATACACGTCTTCGTCTTTTTCCTTGAAAGCTGAAATCAAGATGGTTTGGACCTTATGTCGTAACAAAAGTCTTCAATTCAGGTGCGTGTAAGGATGAACACTCTGGGAGGATTTACACAGTCAATGGCCATAGGCTTAAACATTACATAGAGCGCAATTACGACGCCGAATTGGAAGTCTATGTTTGGCGACCAAAAATACGAGTGAAAGGAACCCTATTAGTACAATCGAGCTGACGGCTATAAACTTAGAACTATTTCTACACCCTTATTTTGTTACTTTTGTTTATCGTGTCAATAAAGTAGTGACAATCAAAAGGTTTTTTTTTTTTTCATCACATATATCTTTTGTCACAGATTTTAGATATATGTGGTTTTTTTTTCTTCGCGATTCTCATGTGATCTATTTTTGTGTGTTCTTCATGAATGCAAAATTACCGCCACCTTATTTTCTTATTGCCCTTTGCATGTTACTGAAAGTTTTTGAGAGTATTTGCGGTACATGATGATGGAGCAAGCGAGGACCGATGTACATCAGTCCCAGTTCCACGATTTATCAAGACACTTGGACGACCAATTCAGAGCTAAGTATATTTTCTTTTCTTTATTTTTAGTCATTGGGGACAATGTCTATAATAAGTGGGGGGTAAGGGTGGTCTTAGCTTTTATTCGAAAAAGGGGAATAATTCTAAATTTAAACACTATTTTTAGCTTGTCTATTGCACGCCTTGAGTAAGGAATCAGTGGAAAAGGAGCCCAAGAATGATTTGAAATTAATTATAGCCTATTCAGGTTAGTATGGAAGAATGAGAATGTGCTATGTTATATGAAGTGGTGACTTATTAATTGCTATTTTGCCCTTGTATTCAATTTTTGCGCACATAATCTGAGTGAGAAGTATTTGGATGAGATGAAGAGTTATTTTAAACCGAGAATCGATACTTGTCAGTGGATACACTTTAACTAATTGTTGTAGGATGATGGTAGCCATCATGACGCCACAAACGGTAAAATGGGACAAAAGGGGCTTGCGAGAGAAGAGAGAAAAAAGTGAGGAAATCTGCCACAAAGAAAAATAAAAGAGAGAGAAAAAGAAAAAAAATGCAAATAAAGGCAGTGAGGGAAGCAAACTCGGAGCGTAAGACGCACGACCCTCGCATAAAAATTAAAACAAACGAGGACAACGAGTAGTACTCGGTCCCTAAGTCCGCCCGGCCTGAGTAAGGTTTCGTGTTGTTTGCCTAAGTCTGAAAGGAATGATAGCGAGTGTGCACACTAGCAAGTTAAGATTGTGGGGTCTCTATAACTTGATTCTTATCACGAAGGATTCATCACACAACACATCGATGCAATGGTAAGTACTGATTAATGGGAAGCTTATGGATTGTTGCACGTTGCATGTTCTGCTTAAAATCTTGATTGAATATGTGGTAATTGATGGGGATTACTCTTGGAGGTACATTCCGCCTTGATACTCTGCTCGAGGACGAGCAGAAGGCTAGTGGGGGTAGTTGATGAAGCTCAAAATGATACACCTTACGGCATAAACTTTGCACCCATTCTCAGCTAAAAATAGTAGTTTTCGACCATTTATATGAGTCATTTGAAGTGAATGTCAGATGTCGGGTTCATGAGTCGAGTTATTTTCATTTAACGTTTATTTTCCCCAATTCGATATTATTTGACTATTTTTAGGTTACAAAGATTGGGCCAAGCGTTGAAGACCGATTGTGGGCCGAACTCTATGAAGAAACAGACCTAGGGTATTACAGAACCTTCAGTTATGTTGGTAGAGCGAAAAGGACTTAAAATACCGCGACAGCGTGGTGATGCCACAAATTGTAGAAGTTCTAGAAGCTTTGGAAACCACGTTTTCTTGGACGAGGGGTAGTTTTTAGGTGTTATTAAGTCAGTTATATCACAATAAATAAATGGCACCAGCCATGAATTTCATTGTACAATTTTCCACAAGACAAATGCATTATATTCAATAGAAGTTCTCTTTGTTCTTTTATTTTCTCTATGAGTTCTGGTCACGGATCCGATGGATTCACCACCTAGGGGGCGCTCAATGGAGGGTCTGCACTCGTCATTGAGGGTATGATTTTCTGGCTTTCTAGATTTAGATCTGTCGTTATTTTATTGTGATTAGTATGATTTGATTGTTTATATTAGTTCTACTATGTAGTAGTTAGTTTATTTTATCCCATACGTGTAGAGATCTGAATCGTTGGTGAAGAAATCATGAAAGAGATTGCGTTCTTCAGATCTGCGATGGTCTTTATCGCTAGATCTGAATACCTAGTAAATCCTAGTTCACAATAATCGGCGCCAGCTACTTCTGATCGACATATTTAATTTACATGTTGTTAGCCTGATCAACTATATGCTTGTTATTGTAAATTAACATGAAGGACGATAAAGTGAAGTGTTAGTTCAGACAATGTCTTGATCGATCATTATGAACGTTCTAGTCAATCCACGATAGCTGCTTAAGGAGGTCCTCGGGCTTGAGCCGGCTAGTCCTAATTCTTTATTGCATGTGAATTAATAAAACCAATGAAGGAGATTAGTTGCACATAGGCACCTACTGTCCTTTCAATAGAAGTAGCGTAATACTAGGGATTAGCACCCGTAGCTGTTAAAGATCTAAAATTTACCAACGGGAATGATTGGTGCATGATATAGGGGGAATAACTAATCACTCGTAGTTAGAACTAATCTTTATAAAATCATTGGAGTATAATTGTGTTTGATATTGCGTGCTTATTGTCACCACTTTTACTTCTCTATTCTATAGTTGGTCGTAGACCGTAATTGTGACACTAGATCTGAGTTAATCTGTGTTTTTACGAGTATCTATAGGATTCAACTTTGACTCGCCAACACTCTGCTACAATAGACCTTGTCCTATTGCTAGTAGAAGCACGTGCTTACACCGCGGGCGCTATCACAAACCGACATGTCTCCCCTCTACATGACTTCATTTTAGTGTAGTGCTCTAAACCCAATCGGGTTGGATCGGATCCGACTGGGTTGTATTATTTTCACTACGCTTTTATGTTTACACATACAATAAAAGGCTTTTTGTTATTATATATTGCTTGTTAAGCGGACCAATTTAATATTGTATATATATAATAAGTCCCTGGGATTATACCGTGTTAGAAAAATCATAATGGTGATTATGGTTGATTAGATCTTGACTCACAGTAAATGTTTTTAATTCTTAAATATCTCTAATCGTATGTATTATACAATGGGACATTAATATTAAGGTTAGACTAGCACGTATTGTATGTCCTCTATCTTTTGAAGATAATGATAGATCTTGTTTATCAAACTGTAGGGACACTTGAACTGTACGTGGACGTGTATTAGAGAATACATACTTTAGATTGACCTACTTAACTTATTAAGTGTCTCTCGCATGTGGCGGTTGTTTAATTAACCTTACACCGGAGTCTTCATAATACCGCGGTGTGGATTGTCATGTTTTGACAATATTGAGGTCACCTCTAATCACTGGGTGATTGTTCAATAGTGCTTGGGTGTAATATTGAAGCATGCATAGGATTTATGTCACTCTTCAGGGATTCACGTTTCCTTATGCGAGGAGTGTATATTCGAAAGGGCATTGTTATAAGAAATGTTTATTCTCGAAAGTATTTGCAAAGCGGAAATAAATGTTACTTTGAGAGATATTGAGTTTATAAGATATAGTCGTTGATGTTTCGACACTCTAGTAACGACTATATGGATATTGTGTATGCGAAAAGATTCTATTTACACGAGAACTGTTTCACATTAAAGGTTGTAGCCATAGCACTCGACTCCTGCCGATGATTGGGGGTCGCGATGCATTGCTAGATGCCATTCACGATCGTTAAATGTGAAAGTATTTTCGTAGACACAATTTACATTTATGACCAACATATTCGAAAGTTTATCAGGTCACAAACATATGGATGACTAGCCGGAATTAAATTGTGGTTATGGTGATAACTGAATAAATATTTATTTATGTATACTATAAAGAGTTATAGTGGTAATTAATATTCTAGTATTTATTTATTATGAATAGTATTAATAATATATATACACACACACACACACACACACACACACACACACACACACACACATATATATATATATATATATATATATATATATATATATATATATATTAATATTAGATATTGATATTGTATACTAATATTATAAATATAAATATATATTGGATATATATTTAGGGGATTCTATTTGGACTTCTCATTTACTACTGCACCACATTAATGAATATTTTTCGGGTGAAAAATACTCAACTGCTTGGTGTTTGTTGTAGCACACCAACGTCGATGTACGTTGGTATGCCACTAGGAACACCGGTGAAAAGTCATGGATACGTTCTAAGATTTAACACTTTTTTATATAGGGAGCGTCGGTCTGCACATGGTGTTCTTGTGGAACACCAACGCCATTGATCGACGTTGGTGTTCCACAAGGAACACCATGTGACTGACTTTCCCTATATAAAAAATCATGTGGTGCAAGTAGTAATTTTTTGTGGCACAAGTAGTAAGTGGGTGCAAGTAGTAAATAGGGGGGTCCAAATAGAATCCCCCTATATTTATTTATGGCATAAATATTAATCAAGAAAAGTACTTAATGAGATGATCAATCAAATATTTGATTGATATCTTAAATCCTTATTGGGAAATTGGTTTATTATTCCCTAATCCAAGTCAAGAAGGCAATCAGAAGATTTCTTATGGTGTATATGAAGTCACTTTCTATTATAAAAGGGAAGGGATGCCAAGCTATTTTTTTTTTATCACAATAATACAAGTCTTGTAATTCACAAGAAAAAAGAAAGATCATTGAGAGGGATTTTTTGGGAGAAGAAAAGGCGACATAGCAGTTGACTTTTTCCGGTAGCATTCCTTGGAGAATTCCGGCGGTTGTTCATGGGGATCATCTCTAGAGGCCGGACACTTGGACGGCTTCGTGCTTGAACAATCAACCGTAGATAAAGCAACGATCCATTTGGATCTCGTTGGTATGACTTTTTGTCTACTTAATTATGTATTAATTGTTTAAACGAAAAGGAAATCATATTTTTGTTATCCCATGCATGTACCTTGCTTGATTTCCTTACACCTCCTTGATCAGATGTTACTTCCTTTCTATATGCATTGACCTCTTATGGCTTATTGGTTCCTTGGAATTAGCAATAGCACCCTTGATATCACAATAAAAAGTGATGAGTTTATCAATGCATGAAACAACTTCTACAGCTAAAAGGAACTTCTGAAGCCATACTGCTTCCTCAACATCTTTGAAAGTTGTAATATATTCGGCCTCCATGGTCGAATCAACGATACTAGATTGCTTAATGCTTTTCTTGTCTATGACTCGAACACCAAGAGTTAACATAGACATGCAGATCAAGTTTAGATCATATTTGTCTAATTATAAATCAAAATCAGTACATCCATCTAAGTTTAGGCCATTATTTAAATAGACTAGCATATAATTTCTTGTTCTCCAAAGATACTCGAGAATTGTCTTCACCGCCTGCCTATGTGCCAATCTTGGATTGGGTGAAAATGATTGAGGATACCGAAAACATAACATGTGTCGAGCGAGGCTTAGTACACAATATGGAATACATAAGACTACTAAATGTGGATGCATAAGTCATTATTTTTATTGTCTCAACCTTATTTGGTGTCGGAGGACACCAAGTCTTAGAAAGACCAAGTACATGACGGGTTGGTAGGAAACCTTTCTCGGAGTTCTGAACGTAAGAGCACTTTATCATTTGGAATTCCTAAAATATAACTTGATTTTCCCAAATATTTCAGTTGGAATTTTCCAGTCAAACAAACTATTGACTTCAAAAAACATTCCTACATCACTTATAATGTGTAAAATGTCATCAACATAAAGCACCAAGAATTCCACCTTAACCTCCTTGATTCGCATATATACACAAGACTCATCATAGCCTTGGTCAAATCCATAACACTTGATCATCTCACTCAAGCCTTGCTTCCTAGCACTCATTGGAATAAAATAGTCTGATTTGATAGAACCAGGGATACGGGAACATACTTCTCGATTTTGCTGCATCATGTGCTCCTAAATTGCAGAGAGACATAGCATATAGTCATATGATGTAAGATCTAGTCAGTTACATCCAATAATTCAATAACCGATTTCTTCCATTTTAAAACAAAACTCAATAAAAAAGGAAAATGGAAGTAGACGAGTCTCCAAATCCATAGTTCCATGACTTAGATGTATGTTTCAATCCATGATTGAATTTAACAGTTTTCAGACTTTCCATTCTCATCCTTCCTCATAACATGTATAATTGGGGCTCCCAAAGATGACAAATTGGACTCAATGATATCCCTGTCCAGCACATCATGCCACTCTCTTTGAGTTCTCTAAGTTCCGTTGAAGCCAATCTATATGGTGACTAGATGATCCGTTGAACTATAGTGACATCGAACTTGACATCTTTTATTGAGGGAAGCCCTGGTGTCTTAGCATGAAACAAACTCATTGACCATTATAACATCCTCCAACCAGATAAAAGTTGTTCCACATCAGTTAGGAAAATTAGATAACCCTGACATCCACGCAAAGAGCCTTAAAATCAAAGATAGCAGAAACTAGGGGTGAACAAAAAATCACAACCCGACCTACTTTAACCTAACTCAACCCGCAATTACGGGTTAAAAACTGATTTGGGTTGATTATGGTTCTAATATATTTTGACCCGCATTTCATGGGTTGAGTATGAGTTGTACCATAAAAAACATATTTGAACTCAACTCAACCCGTGTTTGCTAAAAAAAAAACTCAACCCATATATATGTGTGTGTATATATACATGTATGTGTGTGTGTGTGTGTGTGTCTGTGTGTGTGTGTGGCGAAAAACTAGTATTACTAGACAATGGAAAGTGAAATGGTTTTTAACTTTTCAATTTTCAAGATAAACATTTTAAACAAAAAAACTATAATCTATTTTTCATGCACGATAAACGAACCGTCCAAGAAAGTAAAAGGACTACAAGTTTACAAAACAAATTGTCATTTTTTAGCCAAATTTTTTTCCAGTATCAATACACCAATTCATACATAAACAAAGTTGAATATTTTCTTCAATGTTGATATAATTATGCTATATGTATTTAATCTATTACTTGATTTTTAAATGTTGAATATTTTCTTCTCTCCACTAAACAATTGAAGAAAGATTACAGAAGCAATTGATCAGCACTAAAAGCGTTAAAACCTATTGTCATGCTAACTCGCACCCAAACTACACCCAACCTGCATTTAAGAAAACCCGCATGTGTGGGTTGAACTTTGAATTAGGTTGATATGGTTTTAAATTTTTATAGCCCACAACAAAAAGGTTGAGTATATGAGTTTTTATGAAACCCGCACGACCCAAATCATTTGCACCCTTAGCAGAAACGATAATGATGGAAGAGACAGAAGACTTAGTCTACTGAGTTGGACTCTTATGAAGGACATATGATCTCCTTAGGGTGGTATGAAAAGAGATCCATCTTTGGATAACATACAAGACGAATGAACTGATTGGATAGCCGATCGATGCTCCAGATAAAACTAGGCCTAAGAAGTTTAGAATGATGAACTCCGTGATTGAGTATTCCTTCTCAAAATAGAAAATGAGACCCTTGACAACCTTATCAATATAACACACTTCCCAAGAGGTGTAGAGGCAAATAAGATGACTAGATTACTAGATTTGTGGTTGAACTTCTTAATAAACTCTTTCACACTTCTATTGTGCATTCTAATAAGCCATGTAGAGGTGTTTCTCTCAACTTTAACCATTCTTCTACATTTTGTGGATGAAGGACTTTCTTGGGGCACTAACCAATGTCTTCTTATACTCATGACTCATAGTGTTCAGTTACATTGATATGGTGGTGCAGGTGGTGATGCTCTGCGACATGACAACCCTTATATCATTCCACATTACCATTCAAAACTCTACCGGTCTGAAATATCCTTTTGCAACCAATGGGTTTTGACCCTTCTAGTAATGGTACAAGATCCCAAATGTCATTTTCCTTCATGTACTTCATCTTATCTTGTTTAATCTTAATCCACTTATGATAGTTAAATCTTTCCACGGCTTCGGGAACGGTAACCGGATCATCCTCCAAAATATCAAAATCTTGATGCTCAACGAGATGAACAAAGTAATCAACTTGAATTGTTGATCTCCTCTCTCTCGTAAAGTTCCTGAGTTGTCACACCACTAGTTCCTCATGGTAGGTCATGTGCTCATGCTACTTCTTGATAGGTTCTGGGGATGCATTTGCCATATAAGAGATTTAAGAATAATGTCTTGATTTATATGTTTCAATGGTATAACATCTTATTGGGAAATCACAATGTAACTCACCACCAGCGTAGGAAGAATAATGTTAAGCTCATATTTAAAGACAATATTCAATATATTATCTTCCCCCAAACTCAGAATCCTGAAAATCCTTGTAGTTCTCGTCTCAAGAAAATTATTTGAAAGCAGGATCATAGAACTTAAGCCCATGGATATTTTAGAATACCATATTAAATAGTATTTATGCTTTATTGAGTCCAATTTTCTATCATTAGGCCTATAAGGCCTTACTTTAGTTGGACAACCTTGAATATGAAGATACCAAGTACTGGATTTTCCCACTCCATAATTCATATGGGGTTTTGGTCTATGCTAAAGTGGATTCTCTATTTCTAATGTGTAAGATGTTAACTTTAGTTTACATAACAGATGACATCTCATTTACGTTATAGGTAATCAAGCTAAGAATAATTGTCTATGAATGTGATACAATATTGATGACCATTATTGTATACCATTGGAAATGGACCTCAAATGTCCATATGTATCAACTATAAGATGTCCTTAGAGCAATCATTACCCAACCTCCTTATATTGGCTAGTTATCCCTTAATACAACCTACATAGAAAAAACCATATGACATATCAAAGGGACCAGACGTTCCATTTGATACAAGCCTTCATATTCTCTTTTGAATAATGTGCCTTAGATGATTATCTCATAACCTACAAGAACCCTTATGAGTTGTTTATTCCTTTTTGTGCCAGAAGAACTTATATGTAGAGTTTCATCAAAAGAGACAATGGAATCCACCAAAGTTGATTATCATTTGAAAAGAAATGACTAAAATCAATGAAATTTGAATACTGAAAAAGAATAACATTCTTAACTAAACAAGAATATACTGATTAGTCCAATAAAGAAATGAAATCTGAAATGAGCCTTGAAGACGTCCTATTAAGTCTTTTCCAAATCCGGAAAGTGTCTAGTCATCTGTAATAATCTTAATGTCTTAACCTTCAACTTTATTGCATCACCATCTCCCACAAAAATGTATATTTCTGCATCATCTAGCGATCGATAATGCTAGCAACTTTGCATAGACACGCTTAAGTAAATAGTAGCACCAGAATCAATCCACCAAGTGTGTTGAGGCGCAAAATTCAAATCCACTCCTGAACAAACCAAAATGAGAATCATAACTTTATTTGCTCTCCAAGTTTAATACTTGGGGCAATCATTCATTGTGTTCCACCCTTTGCCAGAAGAAAAAAAACTAGTATCTGTATGTAATTTCTTTTGCCCCTGATGTGGAGCACCAACATCATCTTTAAATTAACTTTATTTTGCCCTTAGCTTAAATGGTTACGTAGCACTTTTTGGTTGTCCAAATTCAATCCATCTCTTTGTGTACACAGAGGAAATTAAATCCATCAACTCCCAATTTTCCTTTTGTCAGGTTTAATTGACCTTTTAATTTACCGTTTTTACCGTATTGTGCAAGAAGAGAAAGAAGGACAAAAAGCACCAGAAGACCATCAATGATATCCAAATTAAATGCAAAAGTTTGGAATCAAATGAGTCATCTCCAGAATGTGCTCTTATAAGCTGCCTTTTCCCGGGTACCTAATTAAGAATAGCGTAGACAAGACAATGTATGCCTTCCCTTTCTCTTCAAAGGAATCGCACAAATCTATTAATTACTAGTTCCTTAATATTCAACACGTTCTTAATGGCACTTCTAAAAGTATCCGAATTGGATTTTCCTTTAAGATTATTAGACTCAATATGTTGATCATTCACACTTCTCAACGTACAAATTTTGCTCTCTTGTGCAATCCTACTGAGAGGTTGCGGAGGGTCGTGCCTAAATGCCAAGTCTAGATCAATAATGAAAAGGACAATCATAACTCATCCTTCCCAACTTTTGAAGTTATAAGCAATAAGTGGAGGAATAATACTTAAATGAGCAGATATATATTGAAGCATATATAATTTAAAATCGAGTACATAAAACAACTAATTAGCTTAAAGCTCACATATATAACGTGAGCAAATAACTGAAGTCAAACAATAGCATTTTAATTTTTCCAATCACAAGATACCGAGCACGACATTAATATCTTACATTTGGTCGATAATATTAACTCGTAATTGACATCTCAAAGCAGTAATCAAATACTAACAATAAATCATGTCAAACAATAGATCAGTCTTTGGGATGCATATACTATTCACACTGAACCAAATAATTCTCATGCACTTATCACCACAAGTGTGTTTATAATTCTGCCAAATAATATCCTTTCTTTAGGCCGAACATTGCTGTTCGGAGGATTTTGCATCACTAAACAAAAAAAATAATTTATAAACCTATACCTAACATGCAAACTAACTCCTAACCGACCGAATATCGGGTAATTGCTAGCATAGTAGGGTAAGTACGGGTATCGATCCACAGGGAATTGGGATGTTGAATCTAATCTTATTAATTCTTCTCAATTGTTACTACTAAAACGAAACTAAAAACTATAAAATAAACTGGACAGAGGATTGTCAGTCCAAAGCCATGAAACGATATTTGCGAACAAAATAAATAAAACTTATTCTACTAACCAAAGAAACATAATAACTAACACTGAACAAATAACGAACGAGCAATGATCCACCAATTCCCGCAACCATCACCCCACCGAAAGTAATAAGAAATACAAACATTCATTCACAAGTTTCCTTGGATTTAAATCTTATCTAAAGAAGCGTTTCTCTCTCTCGATTTATCACGCCATTAATTAGTTTACCTCTCGGTTTAACTAACGCATTTACAAAGCAAAGATACGGATTTAAAAACCCTAATCTAACAACATTATCCCTCAACTCGTTTGTTGGAATAATTATTGCTACTCTCCTTCACGATAATCTAATGAACTTATTAAATCTCGTATTTCTAAGTTCTATTAACTCTTGACATAAAACATGAAGGTAGAACAAGTACAACTTGATAAAATAAACGAATGCAAAATCTCATCTTTTCGGTGATGATGATATCCTCAATCTCTTTCTAAGATAACCTTGTAATGAATTAACTAAAATTGTGATTCATGATGAACCTAGACTCTAACCTAACAACTCTCGTTAAATAGGTTAAAGCTCTACTCTTTCCTATGGTGATCAAGTTTACACCGACTCTCATCATACGGTAAACATCAACAAGCAAACATCTCTCGATTTAATTTGCAAGATAACAATTAATCATAGAAAAGAAGACAACTTTAAATTAAACTTACAAAACATCCAAGAATTGAAATCGAGTTCGTCATCAAACAGTTTCTGAGCTTGATCGGACTGCTCAGCCTTTATTCATCGTCGGGAAACAAGAAAATAAACTTAAAAAAAAAAATATATGGCTCGGTCGACCGAGCAGGGGCACTCGGTCGACCGAGTGGTCGGCTCTCTCGTTCTTGCTTATTTGTGCTCGTCTCGTGTGTATATGTTTTCGTTTTTTCTTTGCATGCCACCTTTTATAAGTAGTTTTGCCGACTTAGGGTTATTATTAGAAAAGCTTAAACCCTAATAAAATAGAAATAAAGATATTCCCATATTTATCCTTTCTATTCATCTGGACTCCACGTTTGAGGCGATGGGCGCCCGTCTATATAATTTTGAAGCTTCGTTCGGCTTTTCTAAATCTTCATTCCAAGTTTCACTTGCATCTTTATCTTTCTATCTAACCTTCAATTGAATATCTTTTTAGCTCATCCTATGCCATGCAAATGTACCTACAACACGACAAAAACATGCAAAATGTAAAATCATACATATAGATAGAAAACACCAATAAAGCCACGTAATTAGCTCGATTTTGCACTTTAATACTTTTAAAACTCATTTGCTCAATAATTCGATTAAACCCTTAATTTCTATGCAAATGATACGAATATGGAGGAATTTGTTACGAAATACAACGATATAAATCACATAAAATCACCCTAAACAACTCCCCCACACTTAGCTTTTGCTCGTCCGAGCAAAACAAAACGAAACCAAGGCTCGAAAAAGATAGACATCTCAGCACATATAACGCATATTCAATAACTTAGAGGTTCACCCCGGTGTGTGTGCAAAGCCATAACAAACTTCCACTAAGTCCAAACTTGAAAATTTCAAGCAAACTAGTTAATACCCCCTTCAAACTAGAGATAACTGATACTTATAAGATGTACCCTACAAAACGTGAAATATCCCGAAAAAGATGATAGAATACATTTAGGACCTTTTCGACATACTCGAGAGGATAATCCCTACTGACATATATCACGCGGTTTATTTGGGGATAAGATAGATGATAACTAAGTCTTTCATTCATTCATACCACTTCTTATATAAGTTGATTTAACTATTTCACTTTTAAACACACATCAGAATGAGCTCTTGCCCTGTCATAGCAAGAATAGGACATTCGAGATATACCCTACCTTACTCAAATCATAAGGCGCCTTCTTTGGATTGTCGTGAGCTTTGGTCATCATAGTGGTATAGGACATACGTAGTATACCCTATCGCACTCCAATCATCGACCAGCTTTCGACACACCCAATAATTCTTCATTATAAACTCAACTTTTTCATTTGACAATAAGTTACGTGTTACTTATCACATTCAAACCTCAGATATTCACAGTATAACATACTTTGGCTCTAAACACAAACTATTATAAATCTCAAGATATCTACGTTAGCACTAAACACACGACTTATAAGATAATCAAGAATCACTAGTCAAAAGGGGTATAACTTTATAAATTAGCTCATCGTTCACTATGGCTCGTGAAAAATATATATCGGGTGAAACAACTAACTTACTGGACATATAGCATCAATGAATATTAAAACCGAACAAAAATATGCATTGCTTACTCGGGACAAAACAAAAATTTTGAAAATTTTTAGCTCATTTCAGCATAGAATCATAATATAAGCAAATGATAGATACACATCAAATCATTCCCTCCCCCACACTTAAACCACAACATGTCCTCAGGTTGTGCAGAATTTAAAAAGAAATGAAGTACTTAGCTGATTGTAATTCGAAGGTGGCAATTGCGAAAGTGGTCAGATCCGAGATCCAGAAATGCGTGAAGAAATCGAGATCGTGGACCATCCACGGAAAAGCGAATTCATCTAAAAGCTCACAATTGCTATCGAAAATATCTCGCACACTTGAAAAACAAAACAAAAGCGGACCTCGGGAACACAAGGGAAAAATATATCATATTGCGAGAAAATTTGATATAAGCACAGAAATAATTGCTCGGATGGAAAAATCACCACACAGGGGAAAACACAGGACATCTAAGCGTCAAACATAAAGCCACGAAGCTTACAAAACAAATATGGGCCACATGTGCATACAGAAATATCAAACTCCAAATGAAAGTGTAAATGCGCGTTACAAGATTTATCAAAAGAAATAAGGATAGAGGACACTACAAAGTAGTAGGGCTAGAGTGCACTAAAAAGATAAATAAAAATAAAAGAAGAAAAAAAAAACAGAATAAAATACAATGCAACTAAATGATATGCAACTATACTAAAAGGCAAAACGAAAATAAAGAAAATAAACTAGCCCAACTAATTCCATAGATGTCGCCTAATCTAAACACGGTCAAGAATATAAACGTCTCACTCAATAACGTCACGAAGCGCAACAAAATTCGATTATGCAAAGCCACGAAGCTTGCCATGTGAAGTGTAGGCGTGCCTTTAACAACCCTAACACCCTAGAGATGAGGCGACAAAAGGAACATCATAAGTCAAATTTGGAATCACGTCTAGCTAGGTGAATTACTCAACATGGATTGCAATAGATGGAAAGAAAACCATAACGGTGAAAGAACAGGACATCTACGCATATACAAAGGCCACAGAGGCTCACAATAAAACATCCATGTTAATTAATGAAGCATGTATATAAAAATTAATCAATTATTTAACATGGATCAGTAGATGGAAAGATATAAACATGCAAGTTCAGAACATCTACGTAAAAATAATTAGCCACATAAGCTCGTATGAAAATATCCATGTCACATAAAGCATTAAAAATCAAATTAAAAAAAAATTGGAACACGACGCGTCGTTCAACATACCAAACGGGTGGTTGCTGAAAAATTTTAGTAATGGGACGGGCGTTCAATGAGCGAGCGCCCGTGTGAAAGTTCGATACATCAACCTCGCAAATTAGTAAAGCACAGCCGAAAACCCTAGACTAACATCTTAAACTCATGGCAATTCAGATCATCAAATCACACATACAGCAGCCACGGATAAATTTAAGCACAGAGCACACTAGGTCACAGATTAGGTTACACTTCACGTTTCACAAATCGAGTAAAAAACTTTTGCACATTCTTAACCCAACGGTCATGAAACACGGCAAAAATAAAAACTCTCAATTTGTGTGACGCTACTTTTATTGAAAGAAAAGAAAAAAATTAAATCGTAATAAAATAGAAAAATTAACTCAATTAGATTCAACAAAAACACCAATTCCCGGCAACGGCGCCAATTTTGTTCGGAGGATTTTGCATCACTAAACAAAAAAATAATTTATAAACCTATACCTAACATGCAAACTAACTCCTAACCGACCGAATATCGGGTAATTGCTAGCATAGTAGGGTAAGTACGGGTATCGATCCACAGGGAATTGGGATGTTGAATCTAATCTTATTAATTCTTCTAGATTGTTACTACTAAAACGAAACTAAAAATGATAAAATAAATCGACAGAGGATTGTCACCCAAAGCCAGAAACGATATTTGCGAACAAAATAAATAAAACTTATTCTACTAACCAAAGAAACATAATAACTAACCTTTGAACAAATAACGAACGAGCAATGATCCACCAATTCCCGCAACCATCACCCCACCGAAAGTAATAAGAAATACAAACATTCATTCACAAGTTTCCTTGGATTTAAATCTTATCTAAAGAAGCGTTTCCTCTCTCGATTTATCACGCCATTAATTAGTTTACCTCTCGGTTTAACTAACGCATTTACAAAGCAAAGATACGGATTTAAAAACCCTAATCTAACAACATTATCCTCAACTCTCGTTTGTTGGAATAATTATTGCTACTCTCCTTCACGATAATCTAATGAACTTATTAACTCTCGTATTTCTAAGTTCTATTAACCTGCAGGCATAAAACATGAAGGTAGAACAAGTACAACTTGATAAAATAAACGAATGCAAAATCTCATCTTTTCCGGTGATGATGATATCCCTCAATCTCTTTCTAAGATAACCTTGTAATGAATTAACTAAAATTGTGATTCATGATGAACCTAGACTCCTAACCTAACAACTCTCGTTAAATAGGTTAAAGCTCTACTCTTTCCTATGGTGATCAAGTTTACACCGACTCTCGTCATACGGTAAACATCAACAAGCAAACATCTCTCGATTTAATTTGCAAGATAACAATTAATCATAGAAAAGAAGACAACTTTAAATTAAACTTACAAAACATCCAAGAATTGAAATCGAGTTCGTCGCTGAAACAGGTTTCACAGAGCTTGATCGGACTGCTCAGCCTTTATTCATCGTCGGGAAACAAGAAAATAAACTATAAAAAAAAAAAAAAAAATATGGCTCGGTCGACCGAAAGGGGCACTCGGTCGACCGAGTGAGTGGTCGGCCTCGGTTCTTCTTGTGCTGTGCGTCTCAGTGTATATGTTCTCGTTTTCTGCTGCATGCCACCTTTTATAAGTAGTTTTGCCGACTTAGGGTTATTATTAGAAAAGCTTAAACCCTAATAAAATAGAAATAAAGATATTCCCATATTTATCCTTTCTATTCATCTGGACTCCACGTTTGAGGCGATGGACGCCCGTCCTATATAATTTTGAACGCTCGTTCGGCTTTTCTAAATCTTCATTCCAAGTTTCACTTGCATCTTTCTCCTTCTATCTAACCTTCAATTGAATATCTTTTTTAGCTCATCCTATGCCATGCAAATGTACCTACAACACGACAAAAACATGCAAAATGTAAAATCATACATATAGATAGAAAACACCAATAAAACCACGTAATTAGCTCGATTTTGCACTTTAATACTTTTAAAACTCATTTGCTCAATAATTCGATTAAACCCTTAATTTCTATGCAAATTATACGAATATGGAGGAATTTGTTACGAAATACAACGATATAAATCACATAAAATCACCCTAAACAATTGCCCGTATGAATTTATAAACACAACCATCTTACATCCCTCGGTGAATGCTAAGAAACAACCAAATAGTGACAATAATATAATCTTGTAAAATAACAAATCAATCTTTGGATTGCGTCTATTATTCACATGGTAACTGAATAACCGTCTCAAATTTACGAGTATATTATAATTATTGTTGGAAAATTGATGGTTAAAATGGAATATTTTAAATGATATGTCATATTGGGCCTATTGGGCTTAAGTGTGTGAATGGAAAGTGTTATGGAAAGGAAAAATGGGAAGAAGCTATTTCTCCCACATTGGTTGGAAGAAGGGAAAACAGTCAATATTTATATGATGTTGTTTTAGTGTAGTTGGAATAAGAAACCAACATTATACACAATCTCGCGCGCGCAGGGGGGTGTAAATCCAAGGATTTCACCTTGGTTTACCCTTGGTCTTGCGCATGCCAGCGTGTCCTGCGTACACGAATGCAGCTCGATTCGAAGGGCTCACGATAAGGCTCGGTTTTGCAAATAAAGTCTTTATTTTACTTTTTCAATACTGAATGCTCTTGAATGATGCTGATGCTCTTGAATGATGCTGCTGAGACTGTTCCTATCCAACATAAAGGCGTGAATAAAAGTTGAGCCTTTTGGCTTTTCTAGTTTTAACATAATGTTGATACTAATGACAATCAATTCGAGCTGAGGCTGTTCATTCCATATTCCATTAGTTTTTGCTACTCTCCTCTACTAGAGCCTATATATACTGCAGCTTTTCTTCATCAGCTAATAGACAATTCTGATAACCTGAAAATATGTTTCTTCTACCCTTTCTTATAAAACTAGAGAGTTCAAGCAACAAAATTCTTAAGCAGCTAAAAGCGTGGTGCATCTTGTCGCTGCTAACCGTTCTATCCTGGGAGACTAACGTTCCGTTGAAACTCCAAGCACTCGAAGGTGAGGTGACGAATTAGTCTTAAGGAAACTGTGTTCAACACAGGGCTCGGTTCACTTTATCTTCTGAATTCGTTTTCATTTTGCAATTGTAATTCGATTCAGTTATGTTTTCATTTTTATTGTAATTGTATTCTAGTCAATGAAATCAAATTGTGCCCCAATATTGTGCAACAATCTTAAGACTAATTTGTGTTTCTGTATCGGTGAGCCGAGGACAGAATAATTCTGGTTCATTGACAGAATTGAAAACGAACAGTAAACTGTTGTTTATGAATTGAAGGCTCGTTTTCTGTTTCAAAACAGAGTTATAAACGGGGCAGAATTTTTGTGGAGTGATCGTCTAAGATACTCACGAATATTTTGAGTAATCATACAGGAATTCTCAAACGATTTGTTCAATAATCAGTATAGTTCGATTCGAGATCGTTCTATTTAATAAAAACACAAGTTCGAGATTGTTTTATATAATAGAAACAGATTCGAGATTGTTCTATTTAATAAAAACACAAGTTTGAGATTGTTTTCAGTAGAAACAATTTTGAGATTGTTTTAATTAGTATAGTTCGGTTCACGAACGTTCTATACAGTATTGAAAGGAATTTAATCCTTGTGTGTTAAATTTTTGTAAATGGCAACCGATGAAGGACAAAAAGTCTTGATGATCGGACTCAAGCTTTGGTCCAAAGATGTCTTCGAATCGAGTTGTTGCTCCTCCGAATCAAAGATGAGAGACACTGAAAAATTCAATGGGCTGAATTTTAAGAGATGGCAACAAAGATGATGTTTTATCTCACAACATTGCGTCGACAAAGTTCCTGGCGAGGATCCACCAACAAATGAGAAGGAGCGGATCAAGATTTTGTGTTTGCCATTGATGAATGAAAACAATCGATTATCTTTGTAGACATTATATAATGAATTGTTTAGTTGACTCATTGTATGATGTATATTGTGAGAAAAAGAATGCAAAAGAATTGTGGGATGCATTAGATAAGAAATATAGAACTGAAGATGCAGGTACAAAGAAATTTATAGTTGGCGTGTTCTTGGAATACAAGATGGTGGATTCTAGACCACTCATGGAACAGGTGGAAGAATTTCAGTTGATTCTTCATGAAATTCAAGCTGAAAAAATGGAGCTTAGTGAGACTTTTTAAGTCGCATGTGTAATTGAAAAATTACCTAACGGTTGGAAAGATTTCAAGAATTACCTTAAGCATAAGCGAAAGGAAATGAGCATGGAAGATCTTGTTGTTAGGCTTCGTATTGAAGATGACAATAAGAAGTCCGAGAAAAAGGAAACAATTCTAATAATTTTCCAAGAGCTAATATGGTGGAACATGGCCAAAGCTCAAGAAGAAGAAGAACAAATTTGTGAAAGGGTCTAAGTCGGGACCAAAAGCTAAATTGGGACCGAAAGGTGGCATATCAAAACCTAAGTTCCAAGGAAAAATTTTAATTGTGACAAGATTGGTCACAACTGCATTGATCGCAAGTCGCCAAAGAAGAAGGTTTCAAGCAAATATTTTTCAAGGCATGGAAGATATTGATCTTTGTCTTTGTTGTGTCGAGAGGTGAACATGGTGGATTCAAATCCAAGAGAATGGTGGGTAGACACAGGAGCTACAAAGCATGTGTGCTCCAACAGGATGTGTTTACTATGTTCGAGCCACTCAAGAGAATGAGACTTTATTCATGGGAAACTCGGCTATACGCTATATTTGGAAAAAGGTGAAGTAATTCTCAAGATGACTTCGGCAAGCATCCGACTCAAGAATGTGCTATATGTCCCGGATATACGTAAGAATCTTGTGTCAGAGTGCTATTGAATAAAAATGGCTTCCGTCTTGTTTTAGAGTCCGACAAGTTTACTTTGACTAAGAGTGGTATGTATGTCGGTAAAGGGTATGCATGTAATGGCATGGTAAAGGGTATGCATGTAATGGCATGGTGAAGTGAATCTAATGGCTATTAAGCCAAACAATATTAATAATAATATTTCGGTTACGCTTACTTGGTTGAGTCTCCTTCCTTATAGCATGGTAGACTAGGACATGTTAATTATGATTCCTGCAGAGATTAATAAATCTAAAACATATCCCCAAATTCGATATTGATAAGGAACATAAGTGTGAAACTTGTGTTGAAGCAAAATTAACAAGAGCGTCTTTTCAAAATGTTGAAAGAAATACGCAACCACTCGACTTTATACATAGCGACGTGTGTGATCTTAAAGTTGTGCAATCGAGAGGTGGAAATAATTATTTTATTACCTTTATCGATGACTGCACTAAGTATTGCTATGTATACTTGTTAAAAGGGAAATATGAAGCGATAGATAAATTTATTCTATTCACAAAAGAAGTTGAAAATCAACATGGGAAAATGATAAAAAAACACTCCGAAGTGATAAAGGTGGTGAATACTTCACCACTCAGTGACTTTTGTGCTGAACATGGGATTATACATGAAATAACTGCACCTTGGTCTCCACAGTCAAATGGAGTGGCTGAGAGGAAAAATCGAACATTGAAAGAAATGATGAATTCAATGTTGTTAAGTTCAGGAGTGTCACAAAACTTGTGGGGGGAAGCTATCCTATCTAGAAATTATCTTTTGAATAAGATACCCCGAAAGAAACAAGAGAAAACTCCTTATGAACTATGGAAGGGTAAACCTCCATCCAACAAATACTTGCGAGTGTGGGGGTGCCTTGCAAAAGTGCTTGTACCTACACCCAAAGTAGTAAAGATTGGATCAAAAACTGTTGATTGTATATTCATTGGATATGCACACACTAGTAGTGCTTATCGGTTTTTTGTGTATAAATCAGATAATCCTGAAATACACAAAAATACGATAATGGAATCAAGAAATACATCATTCTTTGAGAATGTATTCCCGGCTAAAACAAATGAACCTAGTTCATTAAAGCGTGTTCATGTTCAGGATCACCCTTCTGAACAAGTGAATGAGGAAGAGCCAACTGAGGTTGAGCCAAGAAGAAGTAAAAGGTCGAGAACTGAAAAATCTTTTGGTAAAGATTTTATCACATATATGTTAGAAACAGATCCTCAAAATTTTAAGGAAGCTACCACTTCTTCTGAAGGTCCAATGTGGAAAGAAGCAATAAATAGTGAAATAAATTCTATATTGCAAAATCATACATGGGAGTTAGTTGATCTACCTCCAGGATGTAAACCACTAGGATCAAAATGGATCTTTAAAAGGAAAATGAAACCTGATGGATCTATTGATAAATATAAGGCTAGACTGGTAATAAAAGGTTACAGTCAAAAAGAAGGTCTTGACTATTTTGATACATATTCTCCAGTAACGAGAATAACATCCATTAGGATAGTACTTGCTATAGCCGCTGCGTAATTTACAAGTACACCGGATGGATGTAAAACAAATTTTCTTAAATGGAGATTTAGATGAAGAAATCTACATGGAACAACTTTGAGGTTTTTCTAGCCCAGACAAGATAAGAAAGTGTGTAAATTAGTTAAGTCTTTGTATGGATTAAAACAAGCACCAAACAATGGCATGAGAAATTTGATCATGTTATGCTTGAAAAGGGTTTCAAAACCAATGAATGTGATAAATGCATTTTTACATGAAAGAAACAAAAGATGGCTATGTCATTTTGTGTCTTTAAGTTGATGACATGCTTATTATTGGAAGCAATGATAAGATGATCAAATCTACCAAAGATATGTTAAACGCCTGATTTGAAATGAAAGATATGGGTTTAGCAGAGATGATACTGGGAATTAGAATTACAAGAAATTCTAATGGTCTCAATTTGAGTCAGTCTAATTATATTGATAAAATCCTGGAAAAATTCAATAAAAATGATTCAAATGAAGCCAGAACACTGATAGATCAGAGTCAGCCTTTGTTAAAGAATAAAGGTGAAAGTGTGTCTCAATTAGAGTACGCAAGGATTATTGGAAGTCTAATGTACTTAATGAGTTGTACTAGACCGGATATCGCTTATGCTGTTGGCAAGCTAAGCAGATATACTAGTAATCCGAGTAATGATCATTGGAAAGCTATAGTGAAGTTACTGAGATATTTAAGATATACTCGTAAGTATGGCCTTCACTATACAAGAGAACCTACTGTTATAGAAGGATATACTGATGCAAATTGGATATCAGATTCAAAGGATTCAAAATCCACAAATGGTTTTGTATTCACATTAGGAGGTGGAGCTGTGTCTTGGAAATCGTCTAAACAAACTGTGATAACCAAATCCACAATGAAATCTGAGTTTGTAGCTTTAGATAAATGTGGAGAGGAGGCAAAATGTTTGCATCAATTCCTAGAGGATGTTCCTCAATGACCAAAACCTGTGCCATGAATATGTATTCACTGTGACAGTCAATCTGCGATTGGACGAGCATAGAACAAATGTATAATGGTAAGTCAAGGCATATACACCGAAGACATAACTCCATTAGACAACTACTTTCTACTGGTACGATTACCTTAGACTATGTTAAGTCAGAGGATAATCTTGCGGATCCGCTAACCAAAGGGTTAAATAGAGAAGTAGTTGCAAAGTCATCAAGAGGAATGGGACTAAAGCCCATGGAATAAACTTTTGTGAAGGAAAACCCTACCTTGTAGATTGGAGATCCCAAGATCTTGGTTCAAAGGACAACCTAATGGCAAAAGTAGAGATCTTTGTAGGGGTTACCTCCATCTCATTCCTAAGATGAAAACAGTGAGAACGAGGATAAGCTTACCAAGAAAGCTTTTAATGATTTGTGTAAGAAGAATAATTCGAGAAATTTTGAATTACAGAATCACCCATGTGAGAGAGAAGAGGGCCGCTTCAAAAGGGAATTGTATAGGCGCAATTCTTAGAAACTCTTGCAGAACTCAGCAGATGTCCACGGCCAAAATGGACATAACCGCAAGAACTAAATGTTGCTAGGTAGATGCATTGTGGTAAATATGCCATCGTTTACATCAACAATGAGAATAGTTCAAGGACATCGCGTCTACTAATCACCTAGTAAAGTAAACATATATTATCAAGGAAGGTTCAAAGGGTCACACCTACCTATCCTATGCATTCATCTATTCTTTGAACTCTCTATGTCATTCTTAGAGCCTTTTCTAGGTTTTACACAATTTCCATTCATGTGGGGATTGTTGGAAAATTGATGGTTAAAATGGAATATTTTAAATGATATGTCATATTGGGCCTATTGGGCTTAAGTGTGTGAATGGAAAGTGTTATGGAAAGGAAAAATAGGAAGAAGCTATTTCTCCCACATTGGTTGAAAGCAGGGAAAAGAGTCAATATTTATATGATGTTGTTTTAGTGTAGTTGGAATAAGAAACCAACATTATACACAATCTCGCGTGCGCAGGGGTTTGTAAATCCAAGGATTTCACCTTGGTTTACCCTTGGGCTTGTGCATGCCCGCATGTCCTGTGTACACGAATGTAGCTCGATTCGAAGGGCTCACGAATCCAGTTCTAACATAATGCTGATACTAATGACAATCAATTCGAGCTGAGGCTGTTCATTCCATATTCCATCAGTTATTGCTACTACCCTTTCTTGTGAAACTAGAGAGTTCAAGCAACAAAGTTCTTAAGCAGCTGAAAGCGTGGTGCATCTTGTCGCTGCTAACCGTTCTATCCTGGGAGACTAACGTTCCGTTGAAACTCCAAGCACTCGAAGGTGAGGGGACGAATTAGTCTTAAGAAAGCGTGTTCAACATGGGCTCGGTTCACTTTATCTTCGAATTCGTTTTCATTTTGCAATTGTAATTCGATTCAGTTATGTTTTCATTTTTATTGTAATTATATTCTAGTCAATGAAATCAGATTGTGCTCCAATATTGTGCAACAATTATGCCAAAATAAGTCATCCTTTGGGTCGAATACTGTCCGCACGCATATATAAACATAAACATTTTACATACACTAGTGTGTCATTTTTTAGAGAAGCAATCAAGTAGTGACAATAAATGAATCATGTCTAATAATAAACCAATCTTTGGACTGCGTCTATAACTCGCCTGGAAATAAAATAGTTGTCACATATTTACAAGTGTATATATAATTCTGCCAAACAATATTCTTCCTTTGGGCTGAAAATTGTCATCATGAGTGTATAAATACAAATTATTTTAACTAATTCACTTAAGGACGTAAAATAAATTTAAAATCACTAAATACCAATGTTTCAATATACCGTAATGACCATTAAAAACATGATGTAGCAAAAAGGCCTCAGTTTCATATTATTATTATTATTATTATTATTATTATTATTATTATTATTATTATTATTATTATAGCATTTTACACTTTATATGGACCAACTATAAAGAGGAAAAGTCTGACTAAAAATGTAAAAGGAAAAATTATGAAAAGGACAAAAAAATTTGTGAAATTAACATTAAGGACATGCGCATTTTTTAGTAAAAACAACAAAACACCTTTTATTAAGACAATTTTGCCTCTATTAACAAATGCTCCTAAAATCAAGTTAAAAAAAAAAAAAAAAAAAAAAAAAAAAACTACTCCACGTTCCTGGAAAAAAAAACAAACCACCCACTTTTTTTTTTTGAGGGACCACGTTTCACTTTTATATATATATATATATATATATATATATATATATATATATATATATATATATATATATATTCTAGTGGGAGGACACCGTGCGCTGCACGGTTGTTGCCTTCGAATGTCCTTTTTGTGTAGTTATTATGTAGTACATAGTGAGATGTTTTCTTCGTTGTGTGATTAGTGATAGTCAAGTGTTGCCGAACTCTATTGAGTACATACATTACTGTCTATATTACATTTGTAGAACATATGTTACTTGGGTTATATTACAACTGCAGTTTAGTAAATTCAAGTACAAGCATGAAGACCTATTGGTTCACTTTTATTTTACAGGGGGCAAAAGGCTGCATTCTGACACAAACTGTAAACATAGTTTAGTAGAGACAGAGATTATTTATTATATGTTCCATATCTTCGTCTGGTGGGAACTTTTAGTTTGTCTTCTGCTTCAGTTTTTCATGAGGCTTAGAGCTGCGTCACTTGACAACATAGAGCGTTGGTAGATTCGAACTCCATTTCTTTAGCAATGTGGACATTGCTTGGTCGAATGTATTTGCGATGTAGTTGCTACGTAAAAGATCGTGTAATAAGATAAATTGTAAATGGATTTCGTGACCCCAAGGATTGAGGATTAACAATGTTTCAATGAAGACCTCTCACTAAGGGAATTAAAACAAGTTTGGAAAAGCAAGGTCATTATGGACAGTAATTCCTATTTTTATTAATTACCATTTACCAAAGCGAACAATAATACCATTGTCAATCATAAAACACTACTCATATTACAAGCTCATTTATTTGCTTCTGTAAAAACAAATAGGCATAATTTGAAGACATCATGCATACAACATTAACAAAGTGAAACAGAAAAAATCTTACAAATATGTGCATTCCCTTACCGAAAGGATGAGACACTGTTATCCCGTAGAAATTCCTGTAATTTCTGCAAACCAGACATATAGTGAAAAGAAAGAAAGAAAGTGCAAGAGCTTCTCTGTAGACTTGTCAAAGAAAGTTGCTTTTGTGTTTCCAGAAAAGTCGTGCATTTCTGCATAACTTTTTGCAGCTGTTGTGTTTACAAACGGATGAATCAGCCAAGACTGTACACGAAATAAGGGAAAAGAAGTAAGCAGTTTTGTTGTGGAGTTACCATGGGACTGCGATCACTGTTGCGCGTGTTGTAGTAGAACTCTTCATTGGGTTGTGCTTCAATCACCTGAAAGCATTTGGGGCACGTCGCACCGTATCTTCTGCGGTATGTCTAGAATGCACAATGTCACCTCAGTGTGGACATTCTATCATTAAGAAAATATTTAGAATTGATGGTATTGAAGCACAACTTACTCCACAAGATAAATAAAGTCACAGCCGCCGCCTTAGGTTGCGTATTAGTCATTAAGGCTTTTCCTATTTTATCCCTGATGTAACAACTATATATACGATTGATTGTAACTCTCTTTTATCAATGAAATACACAATGTTTATTACTCGGGCAGGATTACGATCACCTCGTTGCCTTATTATCCACCCGAGAAAATCTTACCATGGACAAAGTCTTTTCACTCTTGTTAACCACTGAAGCAAGTATCAATTAGCATGCTCAGTCACCGGTCCACTCCTCCTGCCAAAGACCACCACCGCCGCTTCTTGACGCATAGCGTTGCAGGTTATCGACCATCTCCCTCTCGCGGTCGTGGTCATCCAGGCTATCAAAATTCGCCTTCAGGTCATCAAAACAGCCCCAATTATGGCTCTCAACCTAATAGGGTCCGGGGGCGTGGCAATCGTGGTCGTGGCCGAGGTGCTCCGCCTTCAACGCCTGGTGCTCAATGTCAACTATATGAAAATTTTGGTCATACAGTCCATGATTGTTGGTATCGGTTTGATAATACGTTTACTCCACCTCGCACAACTCGCTCTGCTCAAGCCAATCTTGCCACACATAATTCATCTAATGATTGGGTTGCTGATACTGGTGCGACTCATCACATCACCAACAATCTAAGCAATCTCACTCTCGCCGCTGATTCATATGATGGCCCCGACAAAATACATATTGGTGATGGTTCAGGTTTGCCAATTACTCACTATGGTTCTTCTGTTTTAACCTCCCCTACGCATTCCTTTGTTCTTAAAGATATCTTTGTTGCCCCCTCCCTTTACACTAATCTTCTTTCTGTTTCTCAATTTGCCAAGCATAATTCTGTTTATTTTGAGTTTCATCACGATTATTTTCTTGTGAAGGACTACTCGGGCCGCATCCACCACAAGGGCTTCCTTAAAGACGGCCTCTATCATTTTTCTACGTCCTTCAATCGCTTTCCAGCTCAAGCTCTTATTTCCCTCCGCCCCTCCGTCGCTCAATGGCATCAGCGCTTAGGACACTGTTCATTTCCTGTTCTCCGTCAAATTTTGCGTCAAAATAATGTGGCACCTGTTTCTGCCCCTACGTCAGTTTGTGTTGCGTGTCAAATGGCCAAGAGTCATAAACAGCCTTTACCTATGTCTTCCTTTACTTCTGCACATCCTTTGGATTTAGTTTACTCTGATGTATGGGGCCCTTGTGCCCAAGATTCTATTTATGGTTCAAAATATTATGTGAGTTTCCTTGATGATTATACAAAATTCCTGTGGTTATATCCGTTACGTCTAAAATCTGAGGTGGAACCTGTATTTATGCAATTTAGTCAGTTAGTTGAACGCCAATTTAATACTAAAATCAAGTCGGTCCAAACAGATTGGAGGGGTGAGTATCGTCGTCTTTATACATTTTTCTCCTCCATAGGCATTGACCACCGCTTATCCTGTCCTCACACCTCCGAGCAAGGTGGTGCCATTGAGCGACGTCATCGCCACATCGTGGAAGTTGGTCTTGCTCTCCTAGCCCAATCCAACCTACCCACCGTGACCAGCTTCGTCAATTCCTATTATACAGGGCTTCGATGCCCATTCCGGTGGAGCTTTTACGGATCTCATTCTGATGAAATCCTTATGTTTCTGCTCTGCCGCTTCTGCTCCCCGCTGGAAATTTGTCGTTGTTACCATTCTAAAGGAATTTATATTCACGGAGAATGGTTAGCCACAAATATGAATATTATACACTTTGGGGACTAAAACGTGAAACACCCCATAAAAGGCTCATCATTCTTGATTGCTTTACCCAAGCACATATGCCCTCAGCTTCATTCCTCTAGAATGATTCGACTTCATCTTTATATATATTTTGAAGAAGCAAACGTAAGTAGATCAAAGTTGTTGAACTTGTAAAAGGACACCAAAATATAAGAAGAAGGAACAAAAACCAAAGGATATAGGTTCATGAAACTTTATCGGAGATATGAAATAGGCGTTTAGATGAAAAGTTGAATAATAATATCATAAAACAGCAAACATTAGGAAGTCATAAATAATCCAAACGAAGGAACCTAAAATACAAATTTTTAGTGGAAAAAATACTCATAAACTCACAACATCTGGGTGGAGAATAGGGGCAAAAAAAACCAGGTGAATTGTCTCGAGAGTGGCCAAACCAAACACAACGCAACAATTTATAGCACCACTGCACATCTGGAATATCCATCCTCCTCAATTGCACAAATTTCCACCGACGGAGCCCTGGATATGGAAAAAAGATCTTATTAAACGAAAGAGACAACAGTAATACAGATGGAATGCGCCATCACAATAGCCACATAAAATACAAATTGTTAATGAAACAAGACACATAGAAAGTCACCGTAGGTAGATCCACCGTCACCTTCGGTACTGTCATGCCACCACCACCACAACCCGCTTTATAGGCTATTCGACTCAGAAACCATATATGCTTCATCTCTCACGGCAGCCGAAGCCACCCAACCTGGGCCTGTTAAAACCAAAGAAGACATAAGACCAATCATAGCAAGAATGAAACAAATATAAAAATCAAAAGGGGGGAATAGAAATGGAAATAAACACCAAAATTTCAGAAAGCAAAACATCTTTTTCTTGGGGGATCCTCCATTTTTTTCTAATCGGCAGAAGGAGGAGGTCATGATAAAGCCATAACAGCTGTATTCATTAGACTTTTATCTGATTTGATAGAGTACACAAGCCTTGTTCCTATTGGTCTGCTAGAGAGGCAAGAAGGCACGTGTATAAAGAAGTTGGAGGGGGGAGGAAACGACGAGGGGAGGGGAACAGACAATGGGGACGACGAAACATTGCAAATTAACTCTATACTAGTGGCGGCAAACGTGCGCTGCACGTTTTTGGCCCTCGTTTCTGTCCTTATTTCTTGTAGTTAGACCGGCCTCACACATTTAATTGGGCATGTTTAGGTATTCAAATGCATTGTTAATCATATCAACATAAACCTACTGCACCATATTGACATTCACATATTGTTGGAATTAGCATAGCATCTGTTACAAAGGCTTTTAAATTAAGTTTTCTGCTGCATTACACCTTCAGCATACTTATTAGTACATCAGAGTTTCTCAGCTTACTGAGCAGTGTCTGTTTGTGTGTAACTCTGTCTTAAAGTTGTCTAAGAAGTTTTAAAAGTTGACAAGTTTATTCACCCCCCTCTAAACTTGTCTTAAGCCTTTCCAAGGGGACCAACACATTGTTTGCCATTCAAGACCAACAATCCCATGATTATCAAGGCCAGTCATCAGCGTCAGACCATATGTCGGCTTCATTTCTGGCCCAAGCAAGCTGTCCCTAGTACCAAAGTTTGGCATATTCAAAGTGGTAGACATCTGCTTTGCTTTTGATCTCAAATTTTAAATTGAGTCTTTGCGACAGTTTGTGTCTTTCTCACTCCCGCAAACAACATGAGACACTGATCAATAACAAAGCAATCACAAGCAATTAGACATTGATCAAACCGATTATTCTAAAACAAAGGCTAAAGAACAGAGAATTGTGCATATAGACAAAACAAAGGTTTTAAACTAAGCATGTTCATATGAATAATCTAGCTGGAACATGTGCCTATTGCTGAATTGATGACTAATTTTGCTAAATACGACAAATCTAGGGTGAAGAAAGTCCATAGAAGATAAATGAGCTAACCTCCTGTTCGCTCAGCAAGCCTGTCGAAAATGGTAGCTTTGAATGATCCCTAGGCGTCTGTGATGAGCAAATCCTGTCTGCACCCACCATGCAGGGTTTGTGACTTTGTGCTGTTTTCTTCCTCTTCTTGCGAGTTGTCGGTGCTTTTGGTGGAATTCCCTGGAATGTCACTGAGAAGCTCTGCAACGTATAACTCATTTCCCGTTCCCTTGAAGTTTCTAAGCATTATTTGTGTAAGGTTCTGCATCTGCAAGATAATCGGCTTACGTGTTTCCATTTCAATCAAATCGTCCTGAAAAATAACAAAGATTTAACCACATAAGATAATGAGATATTGTTTACATGCTAAAGAAAGCAAATAAGTTAAAGAAACTAAATGCCAAAGAATGGTGCCCTCACAAAATCATCTAGCCTAACCTCTGGAAACAATTCATGCTTCAACTGCAAATCATCTGGGTCTGCACATGTTTCAACTCACCATTCCAGTTCCAAAGTCTTTATGCACAATTCCAATTCCAAAGTCTCTAGATTTGGACACAATTCCAGGCAAAGCACGTCCAATTTTCGGTAACAGTCAATAGCTACAAGTACTTTAAATTATTGAATGCAATATTCTCAAAGATACTTGTATCCCCAAATAAATTCTATAACATAGAAGATGACCGCAAATTTCATCCATGGGCAAAAAGCATATAACAAACCAATGTGAAAAAATTAAAAAAATAATAAAAAAATGTGTGCAGTCAAATTCCACTTTGAAGAATCAAGAACAGTATGCATAAACCTTTAGAGGCAACGAAGACAAAACTATCAATGACAACCGTGAATAGCAAGAACACTAAACAAGGCACAAATATCTCCAAAAAAAAGCATTAGAAGCTACATAATGAATCCCTTTACCCTATCCAAATTTTTATAGAAGTAAGAGTTATTAATCTGAGAATTTTTTATGACTTTCTTGCGAGAATTTTGTACATCGACCGGTTCCTTAAATAAGGATTACATGAAGAGATAAACCTACTACAATCTACATGAAGATAAACTTAATTTATATGTTTGAGTTTAACATGGCTTCACAATTTTGAATCTCTCAAATTCGTGAACTTTTGTGATTAAAGAACAAAACCTTAATATAGGACACTACACAGAAAATTTAAGCAAATTTAGACGTCAAGTTCATTTTCAATGTTCTTTATAACAAATGCTGCAGCAATTGAAAAATAACAGATTGACACAATATAAAGATCGTGTCATCGCAATTTCGTAGCATCGAAAGCAATTCGCCATGGCGTGAGCTTCAACAAACAGATCAATCACAAGCAAACAAAGAAGCATTAACAATTATAAAACAAAAATGAAAGAAAGAGGAAAGATCAATTACGGAGTAGAGGAAGAAGGCGAAAAAGCGGGTAAAACTTCTTTGAAGATCAATGGTCGCAAACATTTTGGGAAACAGAGTAAACATGCTTGAGAATGAACACCAACTCCTTGCAAGGTTCTCGCATAGTAATTGCACCGATCAATCGATGAGAATTTGGAGGTGAGGTTTAACTATAGGAATCTCTCCATATTTGCATCGGCCATCGCTTCGCCTTCATCACGACGACGGAATCGGATCATCCACCCCTCGTAGCCACACGCCTGAGATCGGTGGCGGTCACGGTGTCGTGTTTCCCAAAGGCAATTACGGGCGAGCTTGTGCTCCTTCTTCAATTCCTCTCTCTCTTCTTCAAATACATGCTTGTGGAAGCAATGCACCGCGCAATGATCAAAATCGATTAAAATTTACTTATTGATCAACTACATTATATAGCGAAAGATCAACCACTCACAAATTAGCAATATCAACAGATTAGCAACAGATTAGCAATATGAAGACCAGAGCTCTTATTTTCTCGCCCTACCCTACCAGCAAGCCTATGAAGCCACAAACTTGAAAATCATTAGTTTTCATACATGCCTATCAAATGCAATGAATCCAATTTCACAACATGCAAAGGAAGCAGCAAAATATACCTAAGTAAACAAATGAGATGCCAATTGGAAAAATAAACGTACACACATAAATAAAATGCTAATAATACATGCAGGAAGTAAAACAAAAGAGGAATTACCGGTGATGGTAGAGCATGAAAGGTGGAGAAAATAAAGGAGCATGATTGAGCCATAGAGAATCAGTCATTACATCGAAATTAGACTGTGTATGCAGCTATTAGAGAGACTAATAACCTAATAAGTAGAGGAGAGAAACCAGAGGTTACCTGACAGAAGTCACCTGGCTTTTTTCTCGTCTTCGCCACCTTCGGACATTGCGAGTAGTTCTCCGTCACAATCCGATACGGTGTTGAACACAAAAAAACAAAAACCTAACCATAGAGCTCAGAAATTCTGGATAAATAAACAAGAACGGCTTCACATAAAATGGAATTGTTCGTTGGAAAGATAAATCAGAAATTTCTAAGCATAAATATTTTAAAATAAAAAAAATAAACACAAACATTCAAAAACCTAACCGCAGAGCACAGAATTCGTAAATGAAGTGGCAACATCAATCCACCCAATAGCGGACATCGGCTTCTATAACGGCGGACACCAGCACATGCATCCGCAATATGGCCGCATCTAGAATGGAAATGGCGAGATCCGATGCCTTGTTCTCGAGATTTGGCCAACTGCACCAATATTTATATCCGATTCGCAAGGGTAAAACAAAAACAAAAATTGGTATTAACCTCGGTTTATTAACGGTGTACAAAAAATAATTGTGAACAAAACTTGAGAACGAAGAAGAAGAGTGCGGAAGGTAGGAGGTGGTTAAGCAGAAAGGTCGCCGGTGGCGGCGCCGAGTTTGGGAGACGAATTGAAGCGTGAAAGAGCTTAGCAGATGAGAGAGGTGGTGTTTCACCAGATAAACTCGATTTGCAGAGAAATGGGGGGTTTTGAAGTTGTGAATAAATGTGGAAGGAAATTAGTGGCTGAAATATCGGTGGTGGTGATATACGTGTCTGACTCTGCATTTGCCCCCCCACCCCCCCAAAAAAAAAAAAAGGGAAGTGGACGACGAAAAAGAAAGTGCGCTGAGAAAAGGACGCGTGTGAGGACAGGGAAAGAAAACATTTGATGAAAACGGCGTTGTTTTGCTTTTCCCAGGGAAAAAAAAAAGGAATAGCGACGACCAAAACGTCGCTAAAGGCGGACGACCAAAAACTTCGCAAAAAGCCGTATGCAAATTTAATATGTATACTACTATGTATGATATATACTACCAATGAACGATATATATATATATATATATATATATATATATATATATATATATATATATATATATATATGAAAAATTAGGTATAAGTCCACTTTTCTCTTCTTAATTAAGTATAATCCACACAACTTTTTTTAGTTGTAATAAGGACAAATAATTTCAGTTGGACTAAATTACCCATATCTTCCAACACACTGTTTCTTCTTCCTCGCCCCACTCTTTCTTCGTCGTCTCCTTCATCGATTTGAAGCCTGCAAACCCTAGCTCTCACTTGCTCCACTTGATGCATATCCTTCATTTCTTCCTTATGATCCTAAGACTAATTACCTTTCCCCTAGGCCTCAGTTTCTATATTACAAACCCAATCCAAGAGTTGCTGATGTTCTTATTCACAAAGAAAATGGGATGAAGTAGAAACAGTGATTGGGCGGTGGATGATGATGACGTCGAAGAGGTAGGAACTGTTGAAATTGTTGAATCATTTAAGGAGGAAACTTTTGGGGAATATGTTTCTGACAGCAGTGATGAGCATGAACTAGAAATAGAAAATGAACTTTTTCAAATTGAAGCATTACCACCTGCTAGTGAAACCATAAGCAATCAAGAAGAAGCTGCTTCTAATCTTGACCATGAATCACACATTTATTTTAATCCTGAACATTTTGTTGACTTAACCCTTGACGTTCACAAACAGGACAATCATGAGTGTGATGTGAATCTTGAGTCTGATGCAAATATGGAGCCTTTGCAAGATCATACACATCTTGAGTAATATGTAGCTATAACCACAGTTCTTGAAATACAGGCTAATCTCGGCAAAGTTAAGAAGGCAACAATGAATGGATCTGTTTAACTCTTTGTCAACGTTGATGGAGAAAAACTTGTTCTTGGAACCCTTTCCCCTGAGAAGCTGCCTCAAATACAATTTGACTTGGTATTTGACCGAGACTTTGAGCTCTCTCATAGCTGGAAAGGCGGCAGTGTATACTTTTTTGTATACAGGACGCCTAATGATGATGGATATGGATATCCTTTGTTTTGATATTCAAGTTAATTCAATTACTCCTGCATGCATTTGTAGTTTTAAGATTACAAAATGTCGAGATGATGCTCCCTGTTTGATATCGTCTTTCCTTGACTTTAATTCTTGTTTGGTCTACTGAAGACATAGACGATGAGTCTGGAAAGTTTGTGTTGTATCCTTTGTACTGTGTTGTTTGTTAACAAAGTCATTTACAAATGAGCATTCTCATCTTCTTCTCTTCGTTGCATATGATATCGTGTCCCTTGAATTAAGCCTTAAATGAGCCTTATATGTGTGCCTTGAAGTAGTCACTTGAAAATAACATCTCTCGATTCCGTAAGTTTTCAGTTTAGCCCTAGTTTTTGTATTCGTAGAGTTTGATTCTTGAAAAATTCGTATCTTTTAATCCATAGCACTGTTTCACAGCCGTGAGTAGTCGAAACGATCGTCTTGAAGCGTAGAATAATCTAAAAATAGTTTCACAGCAGTAAACCCAGGTAATCTTCAGTTTTACAGGCTTTTTCAGTTTCGTTTTTCTGCAAAGAAATAGGATTTTAGGGTTTCTTGTTGATCACACAGGTTTTGGGGTTGAGGATCAACAGTTGTTGCAGTTGCTTGGTGTTTTGCTGTCGGTTTTGCAAGCAAATAAGGCAAGAGGCTCTTCCTATGATTCCAATTATCGTTTATAAGGTTTAGATCAAGTTTTAAGGTGTTTAGATGATAGAAAGATGTGTCTTTTCGTTGATCAATGATCATAGATGCTATAGTTTGATTAGATATGTTTTTCTGTGTTCTACTGGGGTTAATTTGATGTTAATTAGGTTAGAAACGGTTTAGAATCGTGTTTTGAAGATTTTAGCGTTTTGAGAGAAACCCAAGCAAATGAGCGTTCGCACTAGGCAAACGGGTGTTTGCGATCATAGCAGCTCAAACGGGCGTTTGCACTAGGCAAACGGGCGTTTGAGGTTAGACTTTTGATTCAGGATGTAGCCGTTTTTGACGGACGGGCGTTTGGGTTTAGTGGATGGGCGTTCGATGCCAAACGGGCGTCCATAGGATGTCAAACGGGCATTTGGCCTGTTTTACCTTGTTTTTACTGTTTTATCGCTTCAGCTTGGTTTTGGGCTTCATAATCATGTTATTATAGTTTTAAACCCTTATTTATGTTATGATAATATTGGATAAACATGAACAAGCCAACTTCTGATTCGTTCAGTTAAATCACCGAATGTACTCTTAAAGTGAGTTGAAGTTCGGATCCGTCGGAAGGGCATGAAAAAGGGCTTGTGCTTTGATGAACTAGAGTTCATCAATGTCTCGTGTAATTGCTAGGACTTGTCCGTGTCACAGTGGTCAGGAAGAGAGTAGTATTTGTGAGGAGATTACTTTAAAACACTTAGGTGACTAGTTAATTCACAAGTAATAATTACATAAGTGTAGTAAAAGCTAAAACATCATCTATTCTTGGTTAGGCAATCGATTCAAATCGGCGATGTGATACGTTCATAAAAGGTGGACAACATTCATCGGCTTAAAAGGTGAAGGGTAGTGAGGAAATCCATCGAACGTATATGCATACCGGGGAGATCCTGGGACTACCGGTGCTAATCACCGTAGTTGGGAAGTATATCTCGTGGTGGAATATTCACCATGCATTGTGTCCTTGAGTAATGAGGTAACAAAGATAAGCTAAGCTAGAAACGTATAGTCATGACGTGTCGATGGGCATGGAATGAACCCTAGATTGAGTCGGTCACACAAAGATAACTAACTAAACGATTAAATATCTTTTCTTTATAAATCTTAATTGTTGTCGTAGCTTCTCACTTTTACTAAGTACTTTGTACTTACCTCCTTTGCATTTTCTTTTGTATGCATTGTGGGGTGAGAAGGCGAACAGTTGATCAAGTGTAGACGACGGCTTTTGAAGACTTAAAGTCTTGTGAAGCTTCTAGATTATTTTCTTTGTAAAGGTTGTATTAGACTGGTTGTATTTCTTCTCTTAGATTTGTTGTATTTCTACTTTTAAGACCTCGTATTGTAAAAGTCTTTGGGTTTTTCGTCGTTGTAATTTAACTATCCATCTTTAGTATGGTTAATTTCTATTCTTAGTAGCATTTATGTTTTACCCGAGTCTTTTTAGCTTCCGTTTGCTTTTATTTGATACGACGACGTAGAGGCTTGCGTATAATATTAGATTTATTTAATGCTATACGCGCCGAACGTTTCTCTTCCGGATAAGGGCTCGGTATCCGGGAGCGGGGTGTTAAGGGTGTTTTTACACGTTTTATATTGATATATTTTATAATGATTTCCCCCGTATTTATATAATTTGCATAAGAATCAAGTGTTTATATGGAAATATTGAGCAAGTGAGGTTTTTAATGGTTGAATATGAAAACGTATCGATTTATGTGTTTATTTGATGATTTTATGTTGTTTTGGAAATTGTTACGTTTTGGTATGTTTTCGATGCTTGTAGATACTAATGGATGGTGGAAAAGGTGATCCTAAAGAGCTAATTTCGAGATAATAGAGGATCAATCAAGTTTATGGAAGATAGGAAGAGATAAGGAAAGAATAAATCAAGATAAAGATGGAATTATCAAGTTGATCGTCATCGATCGGGCGTCCAAGATCAAGTGGACGGCGCCCAAGACAGACGGGCGTCTCAAGGGCAACCGGCGCCCGAGCTGAAGAATTTAGATCGAGAGAGTTTGGACGCTGAATGAACGAACGTCTAGAGCAAGTTCAAGCCGAAGGAACGAACGTCTCGAGATCTCGGACGAAGCGCCCGGAGGAAGAAAATCAGGATTCGGGTAGCGCTGAACTTCCAACGCAGTTCTTGATATGATAACAACCGATTTGACTCTGGACCTCAAGAGAAGAGTTGTAGGGCTTGAAGAGAGGATTCTACAGGATTTTGAATCACTCCATTCCGACTTACGAGGCCCGAGATATGAGCGTTACAAGTTTGGATGCTGTTGCTGAAAATAGCGGACGAGCGTCCGAATCTTCAAACGGGCGTCCGGAGCGGTTCATGTGAGCAGCCGACATTGAAACTCTATATAAGCAGCGGATTTCTTTCACCCTAATCATATAATTTGAACCCTAAACCCTAGGGGCAGCTTGGCTGCGCTTTTTTCTACTGATTTTATCTACTTTTATGCACTTTAATTCTTAGATTAGATTAGTTAGTTTCATGCACTTTTTATTCAACAATTCAAGCTTTCAAAGGATGCTAAGAGGCTAATCCCTCTTTGAACAAGCGTTGTGAAGCCTTCCTTCAACAATTCAGTTTTGATTCGTGATTAATCCGTGAGTATCTATTTCAAGTTCGTTTCTTTTATCATGTTTTGTATGTTCTTGCATGTTTAATCGAAAGATGCTTGCTTTGATGATTGTTTATTTGATGAAAATCATGTTAACAATAGATCACCGTGATAAAAGAATAGATCTTCGATCTAACTAAAACGAGAGTTATTAGATTGATTTTCTAGATTAGAAATCGAAAGATTTCACGCCTAGGTTAGAAAGACGTAATCTTTAACATCGAAAGATAAAAGATTAGAAAACGAACTTGTCTACGAGAGTAGGAGTTTATGCCTTTGATTAGGTGAATCACGACTTGAGTAGAAATCACGAATTAATCCGAGTTAGAATTGAATGTTGATAGGATAGGTGGATCAATTGCTTGTTCGTTCGTTATAATTTGATTTAATCCTTTAACCTTGAATTGTTTAGCTTTAGTTTACTTTTTCTGCACTCTAGTTTAGTTAGTTTATCGCTTTCAATCTTTCCTAGCATTGGATTCATCTCCTCTGTCTAGTTACTTTTATGCAATATTTGTTTAGGTTAGTTTTCGTGACAATAATTAGTTAAAAACAAAAGCTAGGGTTCACAAATCGATCTAGTTCCCCGTAAGATCGACCCGGCATTAGCCTCCATACTACGATCCTTGCACTTGAGGTTAACCGGTTTATTACTTGTTGTTTTGTATAGATAAAATCCGGGACATGGGGCGTTACATCCTATTATCCATTTTGTAATTTTTTTGTCCTTTTCCTCAATCTCTCTCACACACACACACACACACACACACACACACACACACACACACACACACACACATATATATATATATATATATATATATATATATATATATATATCTTATGTAATTTTTTTTAATGAATCGTATATTTTAATGTACGTTTTCAATTATTATCCTCGATTGTGATTATTTTTTGATACTTTTCAATCACTTTAACACTACTAATTTTCACTGTGACAATAATCAGTGTCAGACAATGTGTCGTTACTAATTGTCATAGTGATAATTGGTAGTGACAAATTAAATGACACTAGTTGAGTATTATCTGTGAATCGAGGTGACAATTCACACTGTTTATTGTCACTACTGTCGTAGTGTCATGGTAATGAAAATTAAATGACACTAGTTGTGTATTATCTATGAATCGATGTGACATTTAGTAGACACAGTGGCTCACAATGGTTATTGTCACAACTGTCGTATTGTCAATTGATATTGACAAATTAAATGAAACTAATTGTATAATTTCGATGAATCAGTGTGACAATTAGTAGTGACATATTGTCTGACACTAATGATTGCCACTATTGTCGATCGTCACTACTAATTTTTGAGTAATAGAATTGTGAGATATATATATATATATATATATATATATATATATATATATATATATATATATATATATATATATATATCGTGTCGTTCCTCTTCACTCACAAAAAAAAAATACTCCTCTCTTTTGATGTGCATGATAGTGGGTGGAAGTAGTTTGTGCATTTTTTTTTCAAATTGATTTAAGGTGTATTTTGGTACTTAAAATCTAAAAATTGTCTTTTTTACTAAAAAAAAATGTATATTCTTAATACTAACTTCACAAATGTTTTTGTCCTTTAAAATAGTTCTTACAAAGGTAAAGGCCGTAATTGAATTGAGGCCGAATACATGCAAAGATAACCCATACAATAATTTCGTAATAAGGGCCCAAACACATTGAATAAGTTGTACACAAATTAGTTACAGCATATGTACAAGATTAAAACAAGGCACCTTTGCCACTCAAAAAAAAAAAAGCCCTTATATTGACACTAACTTTTACCGCTGACACTACGATTACTTCAGGTATTCAAAAAGTTATTTCTAGCACCACGATTATTTTTGTGCAAAATAACGTCAGTGACTGGGGTTAGTTTTCGATACTAACGTCACCGATACTGACGTTTGTTTTTTGTAATAAGATCAGTGATACTGACGTTATAGTTATAAATGTGTAATGTGTGAAAAACGTCAGTCCAATGACCTTATTATCGAAAAAGAACGTCTCTGGCACTGACGTTTCTAGTGTGGTGCCGAAATTAAAAAAAGAATACATGTGTGGTGACGGAAGTAAATAAAAAAGAAAGAAAAAGGGTAGCGATTGTAAATACGTGATGTCGATAGAAGCCACTAAAACAAATGAAGTTAACGAAGTTGGGCCACACGCATACAAAAATAGGCCCATTTGAATTACCCTAAATTCTACTACCTCAGTCCCGTGTTATAAGTCATCCTAGCATTTTTCATCCGTCCACAATATAAATTATTTTGACATTTCAATGCAATAATTATGTTTTTTTTTTTTTCCTTTCTATTTTACCCATTTCAATGCATAAACTTTCATACACCGTTTGCTAAATCAGCATAAGGGCATTTTAATCCAAAACTATCAAAGTTGAATTATTTATTGAGTTTCTTAATTTATTTGCATAAAACTAGGATGACTTATAATATGAGACGGATGTAATATTTATTAGAATATAAAATATATTGTTAGAGATATTTTGTATTTACTTAGTCAAAGATTTACATTCATTGTACCTAGACAATAGCTTAATTAGTTCCTAAATTATAGCTAGGTAGTTTGACAGAATTGTAATTATATAATACTGTACAATGTGAAATGACGGGATACGGAAAACATTCACAAACTCTTTCATGGTATCAGATTAGGTTTCTTTCCTAATTCTTCCGCTCTCTATTTTCTTTTTTCCGGCGGCACCACCCACTTTTCCGTCCTCTTCTCCGGCGTGGTGCTTCTCCAATGGGTGATTCTACCAAATTTCATCCTGCTTTGTCCATTTCCAATGTCAAGGCTCTTCTCCCCATTACCTTGGATTTGGATTCCAGTGAATATCATTCTTGGGCTGCTCTCTTTAAGGTTCGTGCACGCGTTCATGATGTATTGGACCACATCATTGCTCCCACGGACGCGGGGTGAAAAGGCAAAGAAGCAGACAAAGCTAAAACCGAAAATCCGACTTTATGGAAGCGGCTTGATGCCGTAGTCCTCCAATGGATTTATTCAATCTGTATCATCCGATATCCTCAATTCGATTTTGGTGGATGACGATTCGCCGCAAACGCACGGGCGAAGGTTGCGATTTGTTTCACGACAATAGGAGTTCCCGGGCCATGTATTTGAATAAGGAATTTAGCAACACCTTGCTTTCGGATTTTCAATCAACCACGGCTTATCGTAATCGGCTCAAGAGCCTTGCCGATCAAGCGAAGAATGTGGGTGCTTCGGTCGATGATAATGCTTTGGTCCTCAAGATGCCGCAGAGGCTAACCGAGCAATACTCAAATTTTGTTACGGTAATGCAGCCAGGAAGAAGAACTTACCGCCCTTACAAGCAGCTCGATCGAAATTGGCACTTTCGAGAGGCGGCGATTGGGGAACGAACCAAGCAGGAAGCTTCCTCTGTTGCTCTCTCTGCGTCGGATGCAGGTCCCACCGGCGGTGCTTCTTCACCGGCGAACCAGTCTGGCCGGGGTCAGTCCCAGCGAGGAAGGAATGGGAGCAGCAAGAATCGGAAAAATAATTCCGGTAGTACAGGTGGTGGACGAGGACAACAGGGAGGTCATTCGGCTGGGGGTGGTCGTGGTGGCAACCGTGGAGGAGGTTCACCGGGAAACTCTCATCAGCGCCCTGTTGGGCAAGGGCAAGCTTGGCTCCCGCCCCCTGGTGGATAATGATGCAACAGCAGCAGTGGGCCAACCCTCCATGCCCTTATCCTACTTCCAGCTCTTCTCCCTGGGCCCAACAGTGGACAAGATACCCAGGCCGGCCCAATACAACTAATACTGGTGTGTTAGGCTCTAGGCCAACAGGTCGGGCGAACCATGGGCCGCCCAACAGTTTATGCAATGCTACACAACAATGGGTCCCAACGGATATCGAAGCGGCAATGCACACGATGTCCCTCTCACAGCCGGACCAAAATTGGTACATGGATTCCGGAGCCACATCACACATGACTGCGGACCAAGGTAATCTTTCGCCTTATTTTAATTTGAGCACCAATAATAAAATTATTGTCGGTAGTGGGCAATCGATTCCAATTCGTGGTCATGGTCACTCCACTTTGCCTCCCCCTAACCCCCCTTTGGTGTTGAACAATGTGCTCCATGCTCCTAATCTCGTTAAAAATTTAGTTTCGGTTAGGAAATTTACCAAAGATAACCATGCCACTGTGATGTTTGATCCTTTTGGTTTTTCTGTCTTTGATATACAGACGGGGAATTGCATCATGAGATGTGAGAGTACTGGCGACTTATATCCCATTGTTTCCAAGAGTTCGAATTACACTGCCCAGCCTACGGCTATGCTCACTTCTACTTTGTGGCATGAACGTCTAGGACACCCGGGCCCTTCTATTTTAAATTCCCTTAGGCAAAATAAATTTATCGATAGTACTTCGACTGTTCGTTCAAATTTTATTTGTCAATCGTGTGTTCTTGGAAAGCATATTAAAATGCCATTTGTATCGTCCAACAATGTGACATTATTCCCTTTTGATATTATACACAGTGATTTATGGACATATCCCATTTTGAGTTCGTCTGGCCATAAGTATTATGTGTTATTTCTCGATGATTATTCCAACTTTTTGTGGACATTTCCGATTGCTAAAAAATCCCAAGTCATGCGTATATTCTCTATATTCCAAACACATATCCGCACACAATTTGAACGTTCCATTAAATGTGTTCAGTGTGATAATGGGGGGGAATTTGATAATACTCGGTTTTGGGACTTATGTCAGTCACATGGTATTACGTTCCGTTTTTCGTGTCCTCACACATCCTCCCAAAATGGCAAGGCCGAACGCAAAATACGCTCCATAAATAATGTCATGCGCACTTTAATGGTACATGCCTCATTGCCCCCGGTTTTTTGGCCTCACGCCCTACAAATGGCTACATACCTTCTTAATATTATTCCGAGTCGCATCTTGAAAAATGAGTCTCCACTTAAAGTTCTTTACCACAAAGATCCCTCCTATTCACACCTACGGGTGTTTGGCTGTTTGTGTTATCCTTTGTTCCCCTCTACTACCATCAACAAACTCCAAGCCCGGTCTACCCCATGTGTGTTTCTTGGGTATCCGTCTAATCATCGTGGTTATAAGTGCTTTGATTTATCAAGTAATAAAATTATCACGTCTCGCCATGTTCGTTTTGATGAGACCCGTTTTCCTTTTGCTGAATTAAATAAGACTACGTCTAGTGCCTATGATTTTTTGGATAATGGACTGGACCTCCCAGCCCTGCACCATTTCCATTCCACTTCCCAGGCACGAAACCCGCCGGCCCAATCTCCAGCGGCCCACACAACCCCTGATCCAAGCCCTACGGCCTCTCCTTCCCAGCCTGGACCCGCCTCTAATTCTTTCCAGCCTACATCATCCTCCCCAAATAGGCCCCATTCTCCTCCAAACAACCGGCCCAACTCCCCACTTCCACACAGGCCCGCCCCGCCCCCTATCCAGCCCATTCCGGTACCACCTACCCGGCCTACCACTCGCAGCCAACATGGCATCTTCCGGCCCAATCCCAAATATTATTCTGATCAAACCCATCTCCATACGGTCACAAAATCACCCATCCCTCGTAATCCGATTGATGCCCTACGTGACCCGAATTGGAAATTGGCCATGATTGACGAATTTGATGCTCTTATTAAAAATAAGACGTGGGATTTAGTGCCGCGTCCTCCGGATGTTAATGTCATTCGGTCTATGTGGATTTTTAATCATAAAGAACGGACTGATGGTTCTTTTGAGAGGCATAAAGCCCGTCTTGTAGGTGATGGCAAAACACAACAGGTTGGAATCGATTGCGGCGATACTTTCAGTCCGGTGGTCAAACCGGCAACGATTCGCACTGTTTTGAGTCTAGCTTTGACCAAACGTTGGCCGATCCATCAATTGGATGTAAAGAATGCATTCTTACACGGTGAGTTGAAGGAGGTGGTATATATGCATCAACCGGCGGGGTTTCGAGACAAGACTCGTCCTGATCATGTTTGTCTCCTACGGAAGTCTCTCTACGGCCTCAAGCAGGCCCCCCGGGCATGGTACAAATGCTTTGCAGATTATGTCTTGTCACTTGGTTTCATAAACAGTAGGTCCGACACGTCGTTATTTATTTACCGGCGCGGCTCAGAAATGGCTTACTTATTGTTATACGTTGACGACATTATTCTCACCGCATCGTCTGATACTCTACGTCTCATGATCATGGATAGTCTGAGTTCAGAATTTGCTATGAAAGATCTGGGTCTTCTTCATGATTTTTTGGGGATTCGTGTGACTCGTCATAAAGACGGATTATTTTTGTCTCAAAAGAAGTATGCGGCTGAAATCATGGACCGGGCCGGAATGTCTTCTTGTAAGCCGGCCCTCACTCCGGTGGACACGAAAGGGAAGGTGTCGGCCTCCGGTCGTGCTCCTTTCGACGACCCGACACTTTATCGCAGCCTTGCAGGGGCATTGCAGTACCTTACCTTCACCCGTCCCGATATATCTTACGCAGTTCAGCAGATTTGTCTTCACATGCATGATCCCCGGGTAGACCATATGCAGGCTCTCAAGCGTATTATACGATATGTGCAAGGCACATTGCACATGGGTTTACACTTATATGTCTCTCATGTGACGGCTCTAGTCACGTATACCGATGCTGATTGGGGTGGTTGTCCTGATACGCGTCGTTCCACCTCGGGATACTGCGTGTTTTTGGGGGATAACTTACTCTCCTGGTCCTCTAAACGCCAACCGACTCTTTCCCGATCAAGTGCTGAGGCTGAGTATCGTGGTGTAGCTAATGTGGTATCTGAGTCCTGTTGGCTTCGCAACTTGTTACTTGAGCTACATTGTCCGCTTCGTAAAGCTACTATTGTTTATTGTGACAATGTGAGTGCGTTTTATCTCGGGAATCGGTTCAACATCGCGCCACACGAAACACGTAGAGATGGATATTCATTTCGTCCGCGAAAAAGTTGCCCGAGGTGAGGTCCGAGTTCTACATGTCCCCTCCCGTTACCAAATCGCCGACATCTTCACCAAGGGGTTACCACAAGTACTTTTTGACGACTTTCGCAGCAGTCTCAGCGTCCGCGGACCTCCCGTTTCGACTGCGGGGGTGTATTAGAATATAAAATATATTGTTAGAGATATTTTGTATTTACTTAGTCAAAGATTTACATTCATTGTACCTAGACAATAGCTTAATTAGTTCCTAAATTATAGCTAGGTAGTTTGACAGAATTGTAATTATATAATACTGTACAATGTGAAATGACGGGATACGGAAAACATTCACAAACTCTTTCAATATTATCTCAACAGCTCCTCAATTCCTCAAGAAAAAGGCCGAAAAAAATTAAGCAAGTTGAAAACAACTTCTCTGCACATGTAATAACAAACCTTATTTAATGAGAAATTTTATGGTGGTCAATGACCACTAAATTCAATGAACACTTGTCGTCACATGGATGATTGTGATCATGTTTATTTTCAATATTTGTTTGGTGGTTATTGACCACTATAAAATTTCCCTTAATGCATCGGCATAACATAACAAATATTAAAAATACAATTCTTCCTAACTTTCAGGTTATTGTGCCGCAGCTAATATATAATATAATATATACATGCCTCTTTCCCGTAAAACCCCGAAAACACATTTCACAAATGTGTAAAAAAAGGTAGTATATTTTTAATAATGTGTTGATTTGCAGGGATACATGTACAAGTTTCCCTAAACAAATCCGACAAAGAATAATATAATAACTTCAATAAAAGAGACATGTTAATTATCTGCCTTTCCATCAGTTTATGATTTTTAGAGAGATGATAGTTCAACATTATATCAAAGCCTGATGTAATTGTGAAAGTATTGGGAGATAATGCTCACACTTGATGGGGCATGCAAAAGTGTATAACATGTTAATTATCTGAATCTTCATCAGTTTAAGCTTTGGGAGAGATGATAGTTCAACACAGCGCATGAAATTCTTCATTCAATCGTAATTCCTTTAACACAGCGATCGGTGTGCCCATATGACCGGCGACATCAACTTGTACAACAAATCCAAATACATGAAGAAATACGTGAATTTAACTGTATCTGATTTAACATGAACAAGGCTCTGATACCAATTGTTACAACTTATGTGATATAATCACTATCACATGATGTCGTTCATGTTAAATCAATGAAAGTAATGCGAAAAGTAAACCGGAAGCGTACTTGGATCCGTTACGAAGATCATTGTGTCGCGTAGCCGTCACGGTATTATACAACACACCAAACCTAGATCTTTCTGTAGATGGGAACATAGAAGGGAAAAGTAATGTGGGTCACGGGGGCCACAATTCTCTTATTTATAGATGTAATTTCTAGTATCTCCAACAAAATAATAAAAAATTACATTTTAGTTATCTACACTTTCAAGCCACACAAAATAAAATACTTTTTTTTGAGGAACACAAAATAAAATACTTAGAATCTAACCCAAACCGAATGACCAGTTTTATTAGGATTTTATAATAGCGGATACCATATATAGAAATATGTAGACCCACAATTAAATATTTAATTATATAAAATAACCGACATATTCGTAATAACCAGACTTGATTTTATCATATTACTCCCATTTGGATTGAAAACCAAATCTTAATTTGATTTTCAACCCAAAGTACTGTATTAAATGGTTAAAAACGGTTTTAATTGAAGAAAAATGTTGGAAATGTTATAAAATAAAAGGTTAAAAGTTGTAAAGGACTGTTTTTGATCTAAAATGAGGAAAAAGGACAAGAAAAAAAGATAGTGGTCGAGAAGGACAAAAACGCGCATGTTACTACATGTGTTACTACATGTTGCTACAACCAAATGTAGTAACACATATAATGCTGACGCGTTTTTGTCCTTCTCAACCATTATTTTTTTTCTTGTCCTTTTTTCCCATTTTGTACTTTTTTTGTCCTTCTGGCCTCTGGCCCCTAAAATAAATAACAAGAAAGTGCTGAAGGTGTAACGCCCCGCTCCCGGATACCGAGCCCTTATCCGGAAGAGAAACGTTCGGCGCGTATAGCATTAAATAAATCTAATATTATACGCAAGCATCTACGTTGTTGTATCAAATAAAAGCAAATGAAAGCTAAAAGGACTCGGGTAAAAACATAAATGCTACTAAGAATGGAAATTAACCGTACTAAAGATGGATAGTTAAATTACAACGACGAAAAACCCAAAGACTTACACAATACGAGCTCTTAAAAGTACAAACATGACTTACAAAAGTCTAGAAGTAAAAGTACAACCAGTCTAACAAAAAGAATACAACTAATCTAGTACAACCTTTACAAGGAAAATAAACTAAAAACATCGTCAAGGCATCAACGTCCTCAAAAGTCGTCATCTACGCATGGTCAACATGTTCGTCTTCTCACCCCACAATACATACAAAATAAAATGCAAAGGAGGTAAGTAAAAAGTAATTAGTAAAATTGAGAAGCTAACGAATAACTAAGTTATACAACGAAAGGTTATTATTATGATTATTAAATTATCTTTATAAGACCGACTCAATCTTGGGTCCAGTTCATGTCCATCAACATGTCGTGACTATACGTTTCTAGACTAACTTATCTATGTTACATCCGCACTCAAAGGCACTACGCACATCCGGTTAGGGATATATCTTGCAACATATTGGTGGATCACACCAATAACCACGGGAGAAAGCACAAGGGTGCACACGTTTCAGCGAAGTCCCTCCGTACTTAGGGTCTTGTATACCTATGGAGTTATCCACCTTCAAGAAAGCACACTCATCGCGATATTGTCTGGTGCCTATTCAAGAATGACATGATGTTTAATCTTTTACTAGTCAAGTACGTATATTAAACGGTAAGCGTTTTCAGATAATCTCCCTCACACATACTACTCTCTTCCTAGACCACTACACATAGACAAGGCCTAGCAATTACATAGACATTGATGAATGCTAATTCATCAAAGCACAAGCCTTTCATGCTCTTCCGACGGATCTGAACTTCAACTCCCTTTAAGAGTACATTCGGTGCCAAAACTAAACGAATCAGAAGCTCAATCCAGGCTTGTTAATTATCATTTAGTGTTATTAGATCAAGAAATAACACTTAAAACTAGACTCGTCGCTTAAAACAACATATTTTTAAAATTGGGGGTCAATGCGTGTGCATTTCTTGGAATGCACATTCCCTGACCAGAACACATGCAGGAAGCTACTGTCCAGCCAATGCGTGTGCATTGCTTGCAATGCGTGCGCATTGCACATGCTGGGAGCAACCTTATCCACTCTTAAACAGCAATGCATGCACATTGCACCTGCTGTGAAAAAGGATGGAACATCCTGAATCACGAATGCGTGTATATCCCTATGAATGCGTGTGCATTCTACCTGCTGAGACTAAAACCATACAATCCTGTAACAGGAATTCGTGCGCATCCGACCCTTAAAACCCTAAACTCGATGTTCTGCAACTTAACGATTTCTAACCCAAACCAAACATGTTTACCATAAAAAAAAACTCAGAAAAAAATTGTGAAACTTGTTCAAAACTTGTATAGCTTAACATATACAATAACTACACATGAACATATTTCTAACCACCAATCTATACCAAAACTCAACCTAAACATAACAAAACTATAATTATTCATTAGTAAGAGCCGTTTACCTTAATTGCCAGCAAAACTGAAAGCAAAACGCCAAGCAACCGCAACAACTGTTGATACTCAACCCCAAAACCTATTTGATCAGTAAGAAACCCTAACATCCTATTTCTTTGCAAAACCCGAAATACAAAAGTCTATAAAACTGAAAATTACCTGGATTACTTGCCGTCAAACTATTTCTAGAATAATCCACGCTCCAAGACGATCGTTTTGACTACTCATGGATGCGAAACAGAGCTACGGATTGAAAGATATGAAGTTTTGAAGAATCGAACTCGACGAATACCAAAAACTAGGGCTAAACTGAAAACTTACTGTTTAGAGAACGAATGGTATGAAAATGACTGTCTTCATCCAGTGATTTATTTCTTCTACTGCCGCCTGCTCAAAATCCTGACGGATTAGCCGCACGGTTGAAGATTACGTTCACCCTTTTTCAAAACTTCTATGTGTCGCCCCTCTTTCATTTTTCTCAGAACTCGTCGTATGATGATATGAGGGAAAATTGTGGGGGATTATTTTCCTTTATAGCCATTTAATTAAATTCCTTAATTAAATAACTAAATACTTTTAATTTAATCATTTTAATTAAATAAATAGGATAAACAATAATTAGGTCGTATTGGGTATGCCCAATTACTATTTTACCCTTTCTGAAAAGTCGGGATGTTACATTCCTTCCCCCTTAAGAGGAGTTTCATCCTCGAAACTCGAATGTAACTGGGTGTAATTGAACTCTGGACTTTGCCAAGCGTATTGTCTTCCAAATCTTACAGTCTTCTTCTTTCCACTCTATTACAAGTCTTGAGCCATCTTAAGGTTGCGACGTTCCGCTTCAATCTTCACATTGGCTTGATGTATCAACTTTGATCTGGTATTCTGTCATCGCTCCACTTCATCCCAAAAAACTCGCGTTCTTCCCTTTTCCCATGTAGAGTTTCAGATGTTGACATGTAGATGTTGGCGCGGTAGCTATTGTTGTAGTCAACTCTTCTATCTCTATCTTTATGAAAGATCGTCAGCAGTATTGTTCCAACTCTTGTACATCTTGGTCGCTCCAAGATGAACTGCAATTGCAATCTCGTAGTTTTCATTCTTCATTGTACTTCCCAATCTTCCGCATTCAGAACCAAGGCTGATTCCGATGCCAACGGTTGCCATCTTCATCTGACTCGTGAGCATTGGCTGGTTGGGCTCCAGCCACTCACTTGTAACCGGAAACAACTAGATCTTTGTCTTGTTTCTTCACAATCTCAACAACTGCCTCACATCTCATGATCAACGGTACGACATACTTGCTCTTGCTGACCTATGTCTTGAAGGCTTGAGCTTCCCAACTGACTTACAACTTTCTGGCATACTTCACTTCTTTTGATCTCAACCTCCATCATGGCACCACAAGCTTCCTGAAGAACTGCAAGGGTCCCAGCTGTAGGACTTCTGAGACTCCTTGATAACATGCATCTCCATACTTTTTCTCTAGAGGTCTGATCCAATCCTTGTGCCCATTAGGGTTAGCTTAGGAAAATAAATAAAGTTGAAAAGTGACAAGTTGAGTACCAGGGTGGTATGTCAACTTAGTAAGCCGAAGAAGAGGCAATAAGTTCTGAAAACAAGGGAGGTTGCATGGGTTACAAACAGACATGATGATTCCGTGTTGAAAGAAAGTTGAATTTGGTTTCAAGTTGAAAAGTATGGGGCATCGATTTATAATACAAAAGATAGCCACCAAAGGAACCAAAGAACACCTTGCAGATGAAATTCTTTTGAGAGAGTGGAATTCTGCAAGTTACGATGGCCTGCAAGGAACTCAGGCAACTTGAAATGATGGTAGTAATCTTTCATATAAGCATTTAGAAAGTGAAGACGTTAAAGGAAACATCACCGGATGGACTTGGAAACATTAACTACGAAGGAAAGAGAATGCTAAACTCAAGGACATTAGGCAGGTGACCTTGATTTTTAAACACTTGGTTAACAAAGATGGATGGTGGTGAACTAGGGAAAACTCCAATTCGTACGAGTGCCATAGAGGAAACATCACACAACAGAAAATCAAAGTAATGGTGCAAGGTCGAGCACCAAAAAGACTAGACAATTTAGAATCAGGAAGAGATCAAGGGTCTCAACATGAAGTAGCTATGGAGAGAAAACGAGCACACCAAAAGGTCTTAGAATGAAAATAAACACTTTTCAAGAAGTGTCCAAGTTTGCAGTAGTCAAAGAGAGGTTATTTCAAGATTTAAAAGAAATAGAAATTTCCTTCAAGGAATTGTAAGGGAATATCAAAAGTTTGAAGAAGTAAGTGGCAAACAAGATTTTAAGTGAAGAGGAAGGGACACTTAAGAATTGTCGGATAAGGTTTGATTTCAAAGAATTAATTCAAACTTTCTAAGGAAGTTTAAACGATCATTGCCGATTCAAATAAAGGGTTAAAGGTCGCACTACTCGAGAGGAATAGTACACGGCCAAGGAATAAATGCTCGAGGTCATTCGTCCTATGGAAATGAAGAGGTTAAATCAAAAATAGGCATTTCAACCGGTGTAACAACATTGTAGTAGAAATGCCAAAACATAAGAAGGAAAGTTAAAAGGTGTGTCTTGCGGTTCATGACTCTAAATGGACTGAAGGATATTTAAGATTGAATGGTACAAGGTACATTAATCTAGATTGAAATTCAATAGAAGTTTTGGAGTTCAAATGTTGGTTGGCTAGATAGGTTCGGAAGGTATCTTGAAAAAGTCTACCTTCTGCTTGAAACTGGTTTGGCATAAATTGCTAGAATGTTAAGGGTAAGTAGTTGAAAAGGAATGTCATGGTAGGTGTTGGTCCCTTGGAAAGGCTAACACAAGTTTAGAGAGGGGGGGGGGGGGGGGTTTGAATAAACTTGCCACAAAAATCTCACCCAAAAACTGAATCTGATTTCAGATTGAGTTCAACTGAAACTTGTGTGGAGTTAACTAATTCAGTTTAGCTGGTGCTAGAACTGAACTAACTTGCAGCGGATAAGATCAAGCCTTTTGTGCAATAGATTTGTCAATAAAGATCCTAATCTCCTATGTATCAGTTTTGTGCTGACTCAGTGTCTGATGGTTGCTGAGTGTTGTGATGAAATGATAATACAATAAGTAGAACAATCACATCACAAATATAAATGTGTAAAGTAAATCAACACGTAGTTTGTTTATGGAAGTTCCGGGTGGTGTAATCCCATACGTCTCCCCTTCTCATGTGGTGTAGGAGGTATCATTAGAATTTTGAGATAACTTTTACAAAATCCTAGCCTAATGACAGTCCTTCACGACACCCTAGTTTCACTGTGTACACAGAATAAAGAACGGTGAAATTGCTCCCTTCATGCTGCACACTGATCCTTCGGAGGTAGAATTACTCCCTCACCAGCTCACCACAAACACAAATACAGTCCGCAGACTGCACCAACAGCTGTGGCTACCAAGTTGCAACCGTATGAGGAAAGGTGGAGTTGCTCTCCTCAAACTATACACATCCAACCCTTTGTCACACAAAGGTTAGGTTTAGAATCAACCAAAAGATTAATTCAGTGAGCTGTCTGATTCTTCTGAATATGGCATTGTAGCTCATAGGTGCCTGCTTCCCCCTTAACGGGTTACTAGATCTTTCACTATAATCTTCAAGGCAACTTCGTTGGCTTCTCTCTTTCTAGATATGGATTCTGATTTTCTGGATCTGGATCTCTTCCCTCTTGATCTGGATTATAGATATGTGCTTTGTAAGCTTGTCCAAGATCTGCTCTTTTTAAACATTCCTCCCTGTGTATTTATAGGGGTAATGTAACGGTCAGATAAGCCTAATAGCCATTATATTTGTCGTTTATCCAACGTTCATATGTACGATCTGTTGATCGGTTCTTTTCTAGTTTTCAGTCTTTGATTTATCAATCCAGATTTTCCAGATTCTCAGTTCTTTTCTTGACAAGGCCATAACTCAGTTTTCTACTCTTATTCGAAACTGAGTACCTCATATACTTGACATCTGACTTCAATTGACTAAGTCAGAGTACACCATTCAGCTTCTTCATTCCTTGGTAACTGATAATCTTTGTCCTTAGATTATTCAGTTTTACATGATCCATAGTTCAGTTTCAGGTCACCACAGACTTGCCTGATTCCTGACTTATTGTCACGACTTAATCTGCTTCTAACTGAGTTTGCCACCTCAGTTCTTCCGTCTTCACTAACTGAGTCTGTTACCTCAGTTCTTCAGTTCTTCACTAACTGAGTCTGTCACCTCAGTTCTTCGGTTCTCAGATGTAACCTCAGTTTGCTTGCTATGACTCAGTTGTTCGCCTAGTTCCTATCTATTACAATGCTTGTCTGAAACAACCTATACAAAGCTCAAACTCTAGGTAGATCATATACATTTTTCTCTAGACCATTTCTTGCTTCTTCTTTCATTATGCACTGTAACAGTTAGTTATGACTCCATCATCATGGGTTATAAATGAACTTTTCTAAGTGCGTGATGAATCATCATCAAAACATAAATTTTATTTCCAACAGTAGGCTTAAAAATTTGACCGGCTAAAGAAGATATGCATACCTTAAAAGAACAGGCAGCATTAGGTGAAATAGTTACAACATCGACACTACCCTTAGAAAGGGAGCTGAGAATGAACACAAGTAAGAAAAAAAAGTTCTGACATCAGAAGGCTTAGTTAAATTTGAATTTGAAAAGAAATATGGGAGATCAACACTGCGGTTCTAAAGCAAACTTGTTTCTTGATTTGATACATGAGAAGGTAAGAACTTGTTTAGAAGAAGAGCTTAAGGCGATGTGTTTCTGAGGTAATTCATGACAACAAGCGGAGAGGATTTGTTGAGTTTTAAAAAAATCTCAAGTGAGGGATTGCGTGAGAAATAAATTTCCAGAAAAGGTATAATTACAAAAGGGCATGAAAAGGGTCTGAAATCAAACATGGTATGCTGGAGGATAGCATCTTGGTTCTTGTTTACAACTACAAAGGAAACTATAACGTTAACTTTACAAGCATCATACAAAAAGGTTTGACTCAGAAGGAGATCAAACTTCGGGAAACTCATAAACATAACAATCGTAACTTACTACCCTCTTAGCCCAAACCCGAAGTCAAAGAGGTGAGGATTCCTTTTAGGCTGCTGTGTATGATATTTACTCCAGACCTGTCATTATCGACTTGTGTAGCCCAAACGAAAAGGGATTTGAGCATGATCCAAAGAGAAAAGATTTAAATACAGGAGTTTCCCAGGTGATAGAAAAATAATGGAATTTTTGAATGAGATAATGATACGATTCAAGAACGAAGATTTTCCCTAGGACTATCTAAAGGAATCAATGGGGAGCTCGAAACAATGATCTTAGATAATCCAATCTAAGAACATTGGCAAGAACGCCACAATTCTTGCTCAAGGCACTGATAAGTTCTCTAAGGGGTGGAACTCTACAACGATGAGATCCTCCACTCGCAAGTGATAAACAAGTCAATAGACTTAATCAATTTTTCACTTAAAATTGAATTGTTTGTAAATGAACCACCTAGGTGCCTTATATAGGCTACATACTCCAAGACCAATTGCTAATTTAGCAATGTGGGACAAAATAACAATAAATAAAAATAATAACAAAAATAAAAGACAATATAACCAATGTGGGATAACAAAGACTATCTAACCAATAACATAAATAATTGCGCCTCTTTTGCATCACCATGGATTTCTATTTTTTCTTCCTTTTGACGCCCACCATGGATCACATCATTCCCTTCTGGTTGGAAAGGATTCATCCTCGAATCAAAAGGATGTCGTATAGTTCAACATCTTGAACCAATCTTGAACTAACCACAAAAATCTTCAAAGATATACCAGGATCAAATATAAAGCGAATATACAGCTCCAAATCAATGGAATGTTGAAACGAAGATTCAGGCTTCACCAATGGAACATACGAACAAACACTCGTCTTCATATAAATGTTGATGAGGATCGAAGTGGCATCAACATATTCATAACAATGCAATGTTGGATAATCATCAACACGCGTAGCAATAGAATCATGAAAAATGTGCTCGGGTTTGCCACGCGGATCTAGAAATTCCAAAGGCAATATATGGGCTGCATTGGATGTATCCAATAGCCCGGTGTCCTCCTCGTGTGGATGATCTTCGTGGACCTGCAAAGAAGACAAAATATAATTCGAACATGTGGTCGGGGAAGTTGGATCAACTCCCTCATTTGCCTCGGTTTTCTCATCCATCAATTTAAGAGTATGCGCACCATCAATCTCCTCCACATGCTCATTGTCCTCCGTAATCGTTTCTTCCACAACTAATTCTTCAAGTGACTTCACTAATCCTTCCCCAATGACATCACCCAAATATTCTGCCACAGATTCTGAAGAACAAATAATTTCACATTTATCTTTTTTCAACTCATCAATAATGTGTGTTTCCTTCTTTACGGTTTTACTGCTCACCTTAACATACAAAAGAAATTCTTCATATTCGGGGGTTAGAGATTCCAAGATTCAATCCTCATCTACATGCGGATTTAGAGCCATTTTCACTCTTTTATCACGTGGGCCACCACTCTTTTTTGGCGGAATGCCCAAATGATAATCCAAAGCGGCAAGTTGCACCCACAACCTATCCAATTTCTCATTTATACGTGTATTTTCCCGTTGTTGAGCAGCCATAAACAAACCAAAATCACATGAAAAAATCCCTTGTGAACTACTCTCCTCTTCCGTCATTATGCAACATTCAAAACCTCACAACTCTCGTGTTTACACTCACTCTCTCTCCAAGTTGTAAAGATTACCCTTTTTCAAAAAAATCAGAAAATCGAGCAATATGTAGCAAACAAAACAATAATCCTAAAAACAAAGGAGTTATCCAGAATTTAGCCCTGCACTTATTGGCATGTGCAACCCTAAAGATATGGAAATTGAAGTTTAAATAAAAGGGATATTTTTAGATTAAGAAGTTTTCTAGACTATACTCAAAATTCAGAATTTTGGGACAAAAATAAAATGACCAAATAACGTTTTTGTACAACTGCACCAATCTGTCGAAAATTTCCAGAATTATAATAGTGGATGAATTTGCAAATTGTGATCAATCGATAACGAATCAGCCAAAACTCAAATGATGAAAGTTGTTGATCCGACACTTCTACATAACACCACAAAATTTCAGGTAATTTGGAGTCGTATAACGCACTGAAGTCTTATTTGAATGACGATTTCTTCTTTGTAGTTTTTCCGATGATTGTTTGTATGGATCGGCAGCAAGTCAAGATTTATTTCAATTTAGATTTTATGTGAAGAGAGAAAATGTAGAACGAGATGTGGTAAAAGTTTCAGAATTTTTGGAGGTGTTTAACGTATAAAACGAACTGTTAAACAAACGTGTGTCAGATCAAAAAAATAAGAAATATGCAAGATTAGGTTTATTGATGTTCTTGATCAACTAGGTTAGGGTTCTTGATCAAGATTGGGATTAGGGAAGATTTTTTTTTGTTTTTTTTGAATAAATAAATGCAAGAAAGGAAATTTGAAGAAAAACAAGAAACGAAAATGGATATTTGATTAGCTTTAGTCAACCGAAGGCTTTCATACCAAATGATACGATTCAAGAATGAAGATTTGCCCTAGGAGCTTCTAAAGGAATCAATGGGGAGCTCGAAACAACAATCTTAGATAATCCAATCTAAGAACGTTGGCAAGAACGCCACAACGCTTGCACAAGGCGCTGATAAGTTCTCTAAGGGGAGGAACTCTACAACGAAGAGATCCTCACTCGCAAGTGATAAACAAGTCAATAGACTTAATCAACTTTTCACTCAAAATTGAACTGTTTGTAAATGAACCACCTAGGTGCCTTATATAGGCTACAGACTCCAAGACCAGTTGCTTATTTAGTAATGCGGGACAAAATAACAATAAATAAAAAGAATAACAAAAATAAAATTCAATATTACCAATGTGGGATAACAAAGACTATCTAACCAATAACATAAATAATTGCGCCTCTTTTGCTTCACCGTGGATTTCTATTTTTTCTTTCTTTTGACGCCCACCATGGATCACATCAGATAAGGTCGGTCAAAAACAATTATTTCTGACTTTGCACAAGCTTCCAGATTAGTTAACACTGAGTTGAATTGCAAATCGAGATCAAACGAAAAATAATCTGAACTTAATTCCAAAAGGAAAATTGTAGATAAAAGTTTTGTCTACAACATATCAAAAATTCAGGTTATTTGAGGGTGTCTAACCTGCTCAAAACAGGAGAAGAAGTGAAGGTGCTGCTGTAGATTTTCTGGACAGAGTGTCCGGTATAAACATAAATTCAATCCATATCAATTACCGAGTTGGTGTAAAAAGAGAAATTGTAGAAAATACATCGGTCTATATTGTGGAAAATTTCCAAAATTGTTGGAGCACGGTAAGTGGTTTAACCTGAAAGGCAAACACGGAAACAAAAGCATTCACTCATGTTGGATAAAGTCAAACACGAGGATGATGAAAATTATGTGCCAAAGTAGGAGACCTTTAACACTAATAGTCGACTTAGGAGTAATTAGAAAGAATAGAATTACACATGGAGTTCGTGTAGAACCCATCTCAAGCATAGAAAAGGTCTAAGAATGTTGATAAACTCAAACCAGGTGATGGTGAAAAGAGAAAGTGGAGGATTCGTAGAGTTGAATCAATATCATTCTCTACAAAGTTAGGCCAAGACAAAAGTAGACTTAGATTTCTGAGGTATAAAGGAAAGTGGAGAGATTTCAATAGGGAAAGTAAGGAAAAAGGAAATCAACCAAGAGGGCCTCGACTTTAAGGTGTAGGCATAAGATTCCGATCCCAAAGCTTTACCTAAAAGGGGTTTCACTTAATCCAATGTGACCAGTTATGGTTTGGAAACTTCAAAAGAAGAGAGAGTTTCTACTAAGGATCTTAGAAGAAACAAAACTAGAGGGATCACATAAAAGATATGAGCTGAGAATTCAACTTAACCTTCGTCTAAGAAGACTCTTCACATTGTCCTAATGCAACTTAACCACGGTTTAAGGATTTTTAGTTTATAAAGATTTACCACCAAGATCAAGGGAGATCATATAGGTTCTAAAAAGTCTAAAGAAATCTTATCTAAGAGAAAAGAAGCCTAGGACAGAAGGACGCTTCTCTCTGATACCAACTGTAACGCCCCGCTCTAGGAAACCGAGCCCTTATCCGGAAGAAAAAACGTTCGGCGCGTATAGCATTAAATAAATCTAATATTCTATGCAAGCCTCTACATTGTCGTATCAAATAAAAGCAAACGAAAGCTAAAAGGACTCGGGTAAAAACATAAATGCTACTAAGAATGGAAACTAACCATACTAGAGATGGATAGTTAAATTACAACGACGAAAAACCCAAAGACTTACACAATACGATCTCTTAAAAGTACAAACATAACTTACAAAAGTCTAGAAGTAAAAGTACAACATGTCTAAGAAAAAGAATAAAACTAATCTAGTACAACCTTTCCAAGGAAAATAAACTAAAAGCTTCGTCAAGGAATCAACGTCCTCAAAAGTCATCATCTATGCTTGGTCAACATGTTAATCTTCTCACCCCAAAATGCATACAAAAGAAAATGCAAATGAGGTAAGTACAAAGTACTTAGTAAAAGTGAGAAGCTAACGAATAACTATGTTATACAACGAAAGGTTATTATTATGATTATTAAATTATCTTTATAAGACCGACTCAATCTAGGGTCCACTTCATGTCCATCAGCATGTCGTGACTATATGTTTCTAGCCTAACTTATCTATGTTACATCTGTACTCAAGGGCACTACGCACATCCGGTTAGGGATATACCTTGCAATATACTGGTGGATCACACCAATAACCACGGGGGAAAGCCCGAGGGTGCACACTTTTCAGCGAAGTCCCTCCATACTTAGGGTCTTGTAAACCTACGGAGTTATCCACCTTCAGGAAAGCACACACATCGCGATATTATCTGGTGCCAATCCAAGAATGATATGATGTTTAATCTTTTACTAGTCAAGTACATATTTATTAAACAGTTAACTAACCACCTAAGCATTTTCAGATAATCTCCCTCATACATACTATTCTCTTCCTAGACCACTAGACATAGACAAGGCCCAGAAATTACACAGACATTGATGATTGCTAATTCATCAAAGCACAAGCGTTTCATGCTCTTCCGACGGATCCGAACTTCAACTCCCTTTAAGAGTACATTCGGTGCCGGAACTAAACGAATCAGAAGCTCAATCCAGGCTTGTTCATTTTCATTTAGTGTTATTAGATCAAGAAATAACATTTAAAACTGGACTCATAGCTTCAAATAAAATTTTATTAAAACTGGGGGTCAATGCATGCGCATTCCCTAGCCAGAACACATGCTAGAAGTTACTGTCTAGCCAATGTGTACGCATTTATTGCAATGCGTGCGTATTGCACATGCTGGGAGCAACCTTATCCACTCTGAAACAACAATGCGTGAGCATTCCATTGAATGCGTGCGCATTGCACCTGTTGTGAAAAGGATTGAACATCCTGAATCACGAATGCGTAAGCATCCCTATGAATGCGTGCGCATTCTACCTGCTGAGACTAAAACCATACAATCCTGTAACAGGAATGCGTGCACATTCAACCCTTAAAATCCTAAACTCGATGTTCTGCAACTTAACGATTTCTAACCCAAACCGAACATGTTTACCATAAAAAACTCAGAAAACAAAAAATGAAACCTGTTCAAAACATGTCATAGCTTAACATAGACAACAACTACACATGAACATTATTTTTAACCACCAATCTATACTAAAACTCAACCTAAACATAACAAAACTATAATTATTCATTAGGAAGACCTCTTACCTTAATTTCCAGCAAAAACGAAAGCAAAACGCCAAGCAACCGCAACAACTGTTGATCCTCAACCCCAAAACCTATTTGATTAGCAAGAAACCCTAAAATCCTATTTCTTTGCAAAACCAGAAATACAAAAGTCTGTAAAACTAAAGATTACCTGGAGTAATTGCTCTCAAAATATTTTTAGAATAATCTACACTCCAAGACGATCGTTTTGACTACTTATGGCTGCGAAACAGAGCTACGGATTGAAAGATATGAATTTTTGAAAAATCGAACTCGACGAATAGCAAAAACTATGGCTAAACTGAAAACTTACAGTTTAAAAAATGAAGGGTATGGAAACGACTGTCTTCATCCAGTGATCGATTTCTTCTACTGCCGCCTGCTCAAAATCCTGACGGATTAGCCGCACGGTTGAAGATTACGTTCTCCTTTTTTCCAAACTTCTCTGTGTCGCCCTCTTTCATTTTTCTCAGAACTCATCGTATGATGATATGAGGAAAAAATATTGGGGATTATTTTCCTTTTATAGCCATTTAATTCAATTCCTTAATTAAATAACTAAATTTTAAATAAATAAATACGATAAATAATAATTAGGTCATAGTGGATATGCCCAATTACTATTTTACCCTTTCTAAAAAGTCGGGATGTTACAAAAGGTTATCTAAGATGCTTAATATACATAGAGGAATGGATTTTATCAAATATGATTCATATTAGTAGTACTGATCAAAAGATGTCCCTTGCTCCAGTCATCACTTTATCTATATCATATATGGTAGTATATGCATATTAAATTTGCATCCTTCGTCGTCCCTTTTGTCATTTTCTGATCGTCGTACCTATTTGCTTGTCCTTTCCCTTTTTTTTTTTTGCCCTCCACCCCTCGCACTACGCCCTTCTCGTTTTAGCCCCGTTCTTTTCTTGGCATTGAGAACCGTTTTCTCCTACAACTGTCTTAAAAAAAACGGCGACGTATTCTTCTCTAATTATAAGAAAGTCACGCGTGTCACCTAGGAAAACAGGTGTAACGTTTTCTTTCCACGTTCAATGCACAGCTGTTGCTTTATGTGCCTGTCTGTCTTCCAACTCTCGTCTTCTTCTCTCTTCTCCTGTCATAGAAAGCCAACCACCGCCGCCGCCTCCTCGTCCCCAACCAAACATCTTTGAGCAATAGCTATGTTTCCTATTGAATTTTGCCTAGATATTTTTCTCTTCCATGAATTTTTGGTGATGCCTATCATTGTTAATTTGTTTTTGGTAGAACTGATTTTGTGGGTGGTTCCTTAATTTTTCTAGACCTACTTCTTATTTTTCCATTGAATGTTATTATAATTAGATCAAAGAAATTTATTTCGATGATGATGACGATTCTTGAAGGATTTTTAGAGTTTGTGGTTTGGTTGTTTTTTTAATGCTTCTACTTGTCGGCACATGTCAGCGCTATTCGAACAAGGTTAGTCCTTTATGCAATCCAAGGTAATTTTCTTTCATTTTCACACTCCTATTGATTAATTTCATGATTTGGTTTTGTGTTTTTGAGGGTCCAGTTTCCAAAACCGATTCTTGCAACAATTCTGTGTTTTATGGAGGTTCTTTTATGTAGAAATGTTTGGATTTTATATTTCTGGTTTTCCCCTTTCGAATTACATATAACTCATGCTTACCTGTATTGTGGTTTCCATGTACGCAGATCGAGAGTCCTGGAGGAATCTAAAAAGCGGCAGATGGTTTTCAAAGGTAGACTCAACTGATGAGGCAACAATTTTGCAGTAAGGTAGCGGTGGATCTATTGGAGGCTGTAACAAGATCTTCTATTCTAGGTAATTTTTTACGATTTCTCTTTTTCCTCCCAATTCTTCCCTGCAGAATAACCTTTTAATCATTGGATATTTGGATTAGAGTTTCAGAGTAAATGATAACACATACAGCCAAGCAAAGGAGAATTGTGCTGTTGTTGATGCCATGGAAATCAACTCAGAAGGAAAATGGTGTCTATAGGAAGTTTTTGATTATAGATTTATTGGATTCTCTATGTTTTTCAATATATATTTATAATTAGATATTGCTGCATTTTCCTTGGTTGTCTAAGGAGATTGGTGTAATCTAACTAAGTTATTACTTCCGATACCAAGTTTGGCAGAGACGTCGATGAAAAGCTAAGATATTGGATATTCAACACAAAGAACCCGTATTCATTTACAAGTGATTCAAGTGAAATTGCAGATCCATTATGTTGTTGTCAATTTCTCATACCATCTTGGTTAATGTATTTTGTTCCGACTATATCACGCCTTTCTTCCTTTTCTTTCCTTTTGATTTGTTTTTTATTTCTATTTTTATCTTCATTTTCCTTTTCTGCTTTCATACATACAGAGCAAGAGGTCATGGATCATAATTTCAGGAGCAGTCACAAACTAAGAGGAAATAATTGAGCGGCGATGGTTTTCGGTGAGTCATCGGGTTTAGACTGCATTTCCTACTACTCCCTTTTCTTGGTTCTTTCACTCTGGATTCCTCCCTCTCTTTTTTTAAAATGTATTCAAAGCCTACGCAAGGAAGAGCATGCATTCATGTACAATTTGGCTTTGTTTTTTTTACTAAAATTTTCACGGAATTTTACCAATTTAACAGTGAGGTTAATTTGTTCCAACTATGGGTTGATGTTAAACAATACTATGTTTGTCTCAATACCAAGGTCTTCTCCTGTCAAACCCGAATCCATCCCTTCATGGTACATGCCCACTATGTGTATTCTTATATGAAATCTGACTCCTATGACACCTCTTGAAATTATTGTGATTTAAATTCCCGCTCCAATAAGCTGTTAAGCTTAGGAACTGTAATACATTGATCCTCAGATTCCAAACGAATACTTTGATGAGTCCTGCATCTCTCATAAATCAACTATTGTTTTTCTGCACTTTTAAATATATATCTCTGAATTAAAATATAAAAAAAAACCAATTGAAACATTAAAAAATTCCATGTGCATGAATAATTTTACGGCTGCAATTTTCACTTTTACTAGCCTTCTTCATCGCCAATGGTTAGTTTGTACCACTGCATTCTGTTAGCCTTGTAGTTCGAGGCATAACATAGCATGATTGGCCGATTGGTCGGAAGGTAAGGATAGCATGATTGACTGGTAACATGACTATATGCCCAGGCTAAAAAATCCTCTACTGTATAATCAAATCAAATAAGTACACCTCCCAAAAGTTATCATAATCACAGATCTACTCATTAATTGACAGATACTTCGGATGGATTACATCAACCATGGAGATATTAAAAGCGTCATTGCCTTTGAACATATATTTGTACATGGCTAACTGCTATGATGCTGAGTAGTTAGTTAGGGCAAACAAATGTCGTACACATCAATTCAAGCAGAAAGCTTTCCATCACTTTCACCAACAAGTTATTCCCTGGATATGCTTACATGATGTACATGATGAAATCTTGATGCTTCCAAATTTAAAGCTCTTTGAATGATATCTTAGGGTGTTTGTCCTCTTGTGATGGATACTTCATACCTTGAAGTTGAACTAATCTAATCTTTCTCCCATTTATATTTACAGGTTGTCGGCTTATTGGAAGTTGAAATGATCGCCTCTCTGCGTGCCTGATCTAATGAAAGAAGGTTATTATGCACAAACACATGATTTTCTCATCTTCTTTTGTGCATCACATGCCCCAAATGCTTTCAAGTGATTGAAGCACAACCCAATGAAGCGTTCTACTGCAACACGTGCAACCATGATAAGATCGCAGTCCCACGGTAGCTCCACAACTAGATATGCTTACTTGATTTCCATAGAGAAAATGATGATCGGAGCTCCATACTTTTGTATAAACTTAGTGTAACGATGCATATCTTTGGATCTATAACTACAATCTTAGAACTTAATAAATGAACATTTAATAATGTGAACCAGATTCTGCTATGCAGAAAAATGGGTACCAATAGATATTTTAATATGTAAAAAGTATGTTGTAATGTACATTAATGCTTGAAGTTTTATTTTTCTACCTTGGTTGCAGTTAACACCAACATTTCATAAGTTCCATTATTAACTTCTGTAAATTAGATACCATATAGTTCAGCTAGAACAAAAACCCCCAAAACAAATATGATACAATAGGTGTTCATGTTGTTTCAGATACTACATAACAACTACGCAAAAAATACATTCGAGGGCAACAACCGTGCAAAGCACGGTGTCCTCCCTCTAGTATATATATACAAGTGAAGTCGGCAAAGGGATTGGAAGTCGGCCACCCTTATCCCTTGTTGTAATTATATAACTGCGGGGCCGATTAATAAAGATACAACATATTACACGTGATTTTATAGTGTAAAAACATCTGTCGATTACTTCGTGTATTTATGTCGATGCTTATCCACATTCTCGTGCTTACGACGAGACTTAACTATTAAGTAAACTAGCTGCGGGCTAGTACTTTACACGGGGAAGATAAATATTATATCTAATGGACATCCACATAATATGAGTATATTTATAACACTCCCCCTTGGATGTCCATCCACAAAGAATCTGCCTCGTTAAAACCTTCATTATGAAAAAACCCCGTGGGAAAAAATCACAATGAAGGACAAAGAGTACAACGTTCATTTGTGTTATACTCCCCCTGATCTCAACATCTCTTTAGATCTCTAAGTTGGCGCGTGATCGCGTGTAAGTCACTAACGTCGATATTACTAGCAAGAATACTAGGTACATCGTAGTATAGTAAATGTGAGTCATGGTCGATTCCACAGAGACAATGCAACTATAAGTATAAGCGATTTTAACTTAATTAAGAAGCAACATAGAAGCGGTCATTGACCAACAATAAACATTAAAGAAAACAATCTTGGTATTTCTCCCCCTCTTCTCACCAATCTACTAATTTGGATTAGTTAATCGTTACGTTTACTTCCCCACATAATTTCCATAAATTAATCGAGAGCTTAGTTTTAATTATCATTATCAGCTATGAGTGCAACTTCTACTCCTATCTACTCCGACAATGGTAGTAGAAAATCTATATGCAAGCTACCTTCCTTAATTGGTCCGTAATAGCCCATACGCATAAAGATCTAGAATTTCCGATATCGAGCGCTAACTCATACCGCTAACCCGCCTAGACAGCTATCGACATTGATCAACACGTTCTTAGGGTCCATTCAAGATAATGTCCAAACATAGCACTTCACTATTCGTATTTCATGCTAGTTAACGATGACATGCAAATAGTTGATCAGGCTACTAACATGTAAATTAAATCTATCGATCAACGTAGCTGTAGTGAATCCCAGTTTTAGGTTTTCAAAATAATGCCTCGGTAAACCGGAATAGACCGCCGGGTTACCGGGGTCAGCTTTTCCTATCCCTTGAACTACATTGCTCAATTACGATTAAAATAAGTAAGTTATGGGGTCTTTAAACATGCAGATTAACTAAAACACATAAATACGAACAGATCTACCATATTGAAGACAAAAAGGAACGTTCAAAACTTCATACCTTCATCAATGGTGATCTAGCTTGATCTACTCAAGCTAGAGATGGTAGAAAAAGAGAGGAAACCAGAAAAAAAAACTCTTGCAAAGCTTGAATAACTTTATTTCATCAAAATATGTGATGTATGTAATGTAATATGCAAAACTTATGAATAACTCTGTTAATGAGGCCTTATATAGATACAGTGACCGACATAAGACTCTCTAAAACCGTAACCGACCAAGATAATGCGGCAGAATCAGTTTTGTGTCTAACAAGTCCTCGGTTTACAGGACCTAGACCTCGGTAAACCGGGCCGACTTTTATCCTTTTTCTTCAGAAGGCTTCTTCTTGGACTTTTAGCCCAATATATTTCTTTCGGTCCAGATCCACTCTCCAAAGCTCCAGATTTGGTACATCCTATAAAACACGCAAAACGAGACAAAACAGTACCAAATCTTCGGGAAAATAACATATATGCAGAATTACAATCCTGGAAACACTCACAAAGCATTTAAATATATTCCACATAATAATGAGTCTATCTATCCTCTCTTGAGTAGAATTTGGGGTGAATAAGGGTATAATTATTGGTACCATTTAGAGCGTTATCAACTTCCCCCCTACTTAGCTTTTGATCGTCCCGAGCAAAAAGGCGAAAAGAAAACAACACTGTGATCAGTATACAAGTTAATTAAAAACAACTATGCTTTACAATCAAGATCATGCCACTCATATCCATCAGTAACGCATTAAACACTATTCGCGTCATGAGCCAATGTGTGTGTGCAATAACCTTTACAACCGCTTTGTAATGCAGGCAATCTCACATTACGTCAACCCGTAGTCGAACTAACCAGTCTCGAACATGTTATTTATCAATTAATTTAGCTGACAAGGCGTATCAAGAACCGATTATATATTACTCTTAGGCTCGCGTTTATCGATCTATGCAAAAGTCGTGCATTTTACGCTCCATCGACTAAGATTTTGCCAAAGAGAATATAGATGTATATATTTCAATCACATCTCTTTCTTGGCGGGTAAACTCTCATTGATTTAACTATCCTCACGGTCCCACTCATGATAAACTACCGAATCCGAAATTCCATTGCCTTCATAAGCGTTGGTGAAACATGATTCGTGATGAAGCCAGGGTCAACTCTAGTCAAAGAAATATGCTATCGACTACACACCAAGGGAAGTGAGTTATATGTGCTTAAAATGGTGGCTCATAACAGAATATGCGTTTAATACGCCACTACTTCGGAAGTGGGCACTTACTTTTACTTGTGCAAAGTAAAACAAAGATGAAGTCACGAAATGAATCAAAGTCTAAGTGGTGAATCGTGCATCAAAGAGAATCAAGGGAATCACGTAATTTATGGAATATAACGCTAAAAAGATAAGTGACGTTCCTTACCCCCCCACTTAATCGAAACATTGTCCCTAATGTGTAAGATGAAAAATGAAAAATGAAAAGGAACTTAGCTTCGGTTAAGGGTGGAACCATAGAAGAAGTGGATCGTCGTACAAATCATCGGGCTCATGTAAGTAATCCATGTAGAATCTGTGCTAAGGAACTCAAACAAAACAAGAAGAATAGTGGTGACAAGAAACCGTATAATAAAATGGCGGCAGTAAAAAAGAAAATAAGGTAACTCCAAAACAAATTAAGCCGACAAAATGATTATATTAATATGATTCTGCTACATCAACTAGATAGGAAAAGAAAATAAAAAATAAAAACAAGAAAATGGAAAACAACAACAACGAAAAGAAAAAGACTAATCCTCATCAGAATAACCCTCCCAGTCATCTCTAGGCTCAAAACCGGGAGGTGGACCAGAACTGGAGGCAGCAGCGGCCGAAGTAGAGGCTCGGTGATGTGGGGCAATCCTAGGTGGTGTGGTTGATGGAGGTATGCCAAAAAAGTATATAATCCGATCCATCTTGCGGTGCAAACTCGCAATCTCTCACGAGTGCTCCTCTAGCATAGCTCTCTGAGTTCGGGGTGCTCCGAGGACCGGAGTACGTTCCCTCTCAGCTCTACCAACCTGTCTTGGTGCTTTCTGAACCGACTGTGAACTGATCATCGGCTCAGGGTCTTCCCAATCATCACTGACGAGAATCTTGACCTCTTCCTCCAAAGCAAACATATCAATCATCAGCCCGTATGGCAAGCTCGTGCTTAGACGCGGCAAGAAGCTTATGAATACGGCTATGCATCAGTAGACCGATGTTGACCGGAGATCCCTACTCCAGATAAAACATCAACTCCACCCTCTTGGTGGTGACAGTGACCGTGTGCTTGGTCGGTAGAAGGCGGGCACAAATAAATCTGTTAACCATCTTCCGGTCCCAGGATAACTCGTTCTCTAGGAAGATGGTGGGGGCTCCAGCAGGATTGCGCTTCCATTGCACCCCAAAATACTCAGGTATCATGTCCATCCTCTCCAAATCTTCAATGTTGCTCGAGGATGTGTACTCATCCGGGCCCACTGGTGGATGTCTAACCCCCAGATGAGCATTGATCCGCTCAATAGAAAAATCAACTTTAACACCACGGACCATAGCATATGTGACTCCGGGGTTGTGTGAAACGTAAGCATAGAATTCCTTACCACCGTGGCGTTGAATCGAGTCGGTGATTCTGCCATATCCAAAATATCTTGTGCTTGTAGGGATTTGGGCAAGATCGACCCGCAATCGTCCAATTCTACCCCTCGTTCTCTAGCAACTGGCCTTGCGTTCCAATGTCCTCGGAACAACTCGTAGATAGCTAAAGAATGGAATTGCTCAACCCCATCTATCAAAGGGTTGGCATCTCCATATACAGTCTGATAACCGCTGGGACGAACAGCTGAACGGCTACGCTTTGGACCCATCCTAGATGATAACAGGGACTGATGCTAAAGCTTTTTCTGAAAAACAGACCCTCAGTAAACCGGCAAATAGGTCCGATTTACCGGCCTGATTTTTACTGATTTCTTTTCTGGACTGTTCCTCTGAAGATAAAAGATGAAGAACTGTGGCACCTCACTAGCACAACAGCACTAAACAGCAACATGGGTGAGGAAAATGGGTGTTTTGGTTGGTTTAAATGGAAGAAAGGTTTCATTTTGGTGGAGGTTTGGTGGTGATAGTGGTGGTGATGGTGGCCGACTGGATGTAAGAAGAAGAAGAAATGGAAGAAGTATGGTGATTTGAGGAGATGATGGTAGATGGAATGATAAGAATGGTGGTGAATGTGTGGTTTAAATAGGAAGAAATGAGTGAAGGTGGAAGGATTTAGTGGTATAGTGGGTAGAGAAATTATTAGGGTGAGGGATTTGAGGAGGTGATTGATAGGATTGAGGTGGAGTTATGGTGGAGTGTGGGAAAGGATGAAAAATTTGAAAAGAGGGAAAAGTGGGACGGTTTCTGCTGACTGGTGGTGGCTGATACAACGTGTGTCCTCTACGTGTCTCTAAAAATTCAGCTTTAAAAAATCTAAAAATCTAGCCTTGGTAACCAGGGGGTAACCTACGGTTTACCCGGGGTACTTTTTCCCAGATTTTTCTGTCTGCCTTCTCTGCACACTTTGCTCAACATCTCTTCTCAGTTCTGGCCTCAAATTAACTAGCCTCTTACTCTTTTTGTTATTATTTCCGACTCAATCCTAACCTACTTCACTAGAATTCGCAACGAGTTATAAAAACCTTTCCACAACCATTCGCATGCAAGCCTAAGGGTGCGGTAGGATGAAAAAAGCTCGTCTTTTCATCCGGCTACTTTTATTCATTCCTAATCTACCTAAGGGTTTAAGAAAATAGTTCTGAGTTTATAGTTGCCAGCTCGACTTGCTTCAGATTCCGATCATTCAGGGGTTGGAGCTTTAATTTGCCAAAACTTTCGCTCTAGAGGTTTGTACCTTTATAGTACCTTTTTGAGCTCTCTTCCTAGCATGCCTTTCCCTCTTAGCTTGCGTACTACAGTGCCTCTCTGGCCGAGATTTAGACTTTAGACCCAAGGACTCCACATTTCCTACTTTAAGCTCAACTCGTTCACTACGCAATACGGAAGGACTAGCTTCCGTGAGCATCTTGTTGTGGTCCTTCTCTTCTCTCTCTCAGCATTAGTCTCATGAATTCCTACTCAACGGTTTCTATTGCAACCTCTCTATGCTTATGCCCTTCGATCTCCATAATTTCCATCTTCCGTGAATCATACGCCATCTTACAAATTTCCGGCCTATTCTCTAGGGGTTCTAAGATTTTAAAAGATACAACGTCATTATTCAATCTCAAAGTAATCTCCCCATTGTCAAAATCCATGATAGCCCTGCTTGTTGCTAAGAAAGGTCTCCCTAACAGAACTGGGGCACTTGGGTCCTACGATACGTCTATCACCGTAAAATCAATTGGATAACTGAACCCTACTGCCTTAATCGGACAATTCCTAAGCAGACCTGCAGGCATATCTCTAGTTCTATCAACGAAATTCATGGTCCTGGTTTGATTCATTACAACCGGAAGCTTGATCTTTTGGCAGAGGGAAAAAGGTAGAATGTTGCAACTCGAGCCAGAGTCGCAGAGACCTAATCCTACTGATAAACCATTAATGTAAATCGGAGGCGGAACGTGCGTGGTCTCTAATTTCACCACGGTGTATGCGAGTGCAGGTAATCCTTAGGCTCGTAAAACGTCATGTCGAGATCCTCTTGGGATCATCAGAATCTTAATCTGAAGACGATATATCAATTAACTCCCAAGGAAACTCACCTGGACGATACGTGCTATACTCCTTAAGGTTCTCTTCAGGCTCTTGCTTGATTGCTTCTTTCTCTTTTTCCAACCGCTTCTTTATAGCTTCATAATGCTCTCTTGCTTCAGATCCAGGGTACATGGAAAAATCGGTGCGATGTTCAATATCGTTCTAGTCATATTGCTTGACTTGTTTGCGCTTTTTCAACTCCTGTTTGATCGAATCTCTGAAGTGTTCTGATCTTCCTACGAAAAGACAAAATAAAACATGGAAAAGGTTAGCAACTTCCGCTTCAGCTGGGTGTGATCCCAACTGTTGCAGACCTACTAACTAAAATCAACAGAGAATAACAAAGGTTGTATAGAAATTGATTTGTTCAGGCCTCGGTAACCCAGGGGTTAGCCACGGTAAATTCTGGCAGTTTAACAAGTGCAGGGTTGATACAGAACGACTCATGACTCAAAATAAAATAAAATAAAATGTAAACGACTTCTTAATCAGAATTAAAACATTTTTATTTAAAATTGGCCGTTGTCCCCGGCAACGGCGCCAAAAATCTTGATCGCGTGTAAGTTACTAACGTCGATATTACTAGCAAGAATACTAGGTACATCGTAGTATAGTAAATGTGAGTCAAGGTTGATCCTACAGAGACAATGCAACTATAAGTATAAACGATTCTAACTTAATTAAGAAGCAACATAGAAGCGGTCATTGACCAACAATAAACATTAAAGAAAACAAACTTGGTATTCCTCCCCCTTTTTTCACCGATCTACTAACTTGGATTAGTTAATCGTTACGTTTATTTCCTCACATAATTTCCTTAAATTAATCACGAGCTTTGTTTTAGTTATCATTATCAGCTACGGGTGCAACTCCTACTCCTATCTACTCCGAAAATGGTAGTAGACAATCTATACGCAAGCTACCCTTCTTAATTGGTACGTAATAGCCCATACGCATAAAGATCTAGAATTGCCGATATCGAGCACTAAATCATACCGCTAACCCACCTAGACAACTGTCGACATTGATCAGCACGTTCCTAGGGTCCATTCAAGATAATGTCCAAACATAGCACTTCACTATTTGTATTTCATGCAAGTTTACGTTGACATACAAATAGTTGATCAGGCTACTAACATGTAAATTAAATCTATCGATCAACGTAGCTGTAGTGAATCCTAGTTTTATGTTTTCTAATAATGCCTCGGTAAACCAGTATAGACCGCCGGGTTACCGGGGGCAGCTTTTCCTATCCCTGGATCTACATTGCTCAATTACGATTAAAATAAGTAAATTATGGGGTCTTTAAACATGCAGATTAACTAAAACACCTAAATACGAACAGATCTACGATATTGAAGACAAAAAGGAATGTTCAAAGCTTCATACCTTCAACAATGGTGATCTAGCTCGATCTACTCAAGCTAGAGATGGTAGAAAAATGGAGGAAACCCAAAACAACTCTTGCAAAGCTTGAATAACTTTATTTCATCAAAATATGTAATGTGTGTAATGTAATATGTAAAACTTATGAATAACTCTGTTAATGCGGCCTTATATAGATACAGTGACCGACTTAAGACTCTCTAAAACCCTAACCGACCTAGATAATGCAGCATAATCAGTTTCATGTCAAACAAGTCCTCAGTTTACCGGACCTAGCCCTCGGTAAACCGGGCCGACTTTTCTCTTTTTTCTTTAGCAGGCTTCTTCTTGGACTTTAATAACTTGGCCCAATATATTTCTTTCGGTCCAGATCCGCTCTCCAATGCTCCAGATTCGGTACATCCTATAAACCATGCAAAACGAGACAAAACAGTACCAAATCTTCGGGAAAATAACATAGATGCAGAATTACGATCCTGGAAACACTCACTTAGCATTTAACATATATTCCACATGATAACGAGTCTATCTATCCTCTCTTGAGCAGAATTTGGGGTGAATAAGGGTATAATTATTGGTACCATTTAGAGCGTTATCAGCGCACCTCGATCTTCTTGATCAAACTCTCAAACATAGTGGTGGTCAATACTTTAGTGAACAAATCTTCTGGATTGTCACTTGATCTGATTCGTTGAACATCAGTATGGGCCTTCTTCTGAAGATTTGATGAAATTCTTTTATCTAATCGTCTTTTACGTAGCCATCATATAACTGAGCAATACACGTGCATTGTCATCGTATAATATTATCTTGGTAAGCCACTACTATCCCAGATGTAATGTGTCAATGACCACAACCAAATACATTCTCGACTAGCTTCCTGAATAGCTATTATCTTGCCATGATTCGAAGATGTCGCGACCAAAATCTTGCTATGTTCAGCACCATGAAATCGTTGTACCACCACTAGTGAAGAACAACCAATTCGAGGCTTTGCCTTTTGTCGGATTTCGATATCATGCGTGTAACAAACAAGTCCTCGACTTGCTTTCCGTTTGATCTGATTTGTATAACATATATGGCATGTACCAAAATTCTTGCTTGGAAAACCCAGTGGGAAAAAACTAGTCAAGGAGAAATGATTCATGACATTTGTGCTCTTGTGCACTGATTGCCTCGTTAAAAACCTTTAACAAAGAAAACCCAGTGGGAAAAACTTGTTAAAGGGAAAAAGAGTACAATCATTGGACGTCACGGCCAAATGACATCTTGCATGTGCATTTAATGGATCTTAATAGTATGAGCCAAATACTCATAGTTCATCATCTTTTTGTAACTCTACTAGAGTTTAATTACATATCCAAATTTTCTGTGATCAAAACCATTTATACCGTTTATGGGGTACTTAATATGAAATATATATAGTGTATTTCATAAACCTTGTCTGCTTTAGGCATTTGATGCTTCCAGCGTCTTATATGCTTTAGGCACGCTTCTAGCATCTTATACGCTTCATGCACACTTCTAGCATCTTATATGCTTCAGGCACACTTCAAGTGTCTTATATGCTTCAGGCACGCTTCTAGTGTCTTACGTGCTTCAGACACTATATTCGCTTAAGGCGATTTCGACATTTCGAAGCATGCTTGCCTCTTTTTATGAACCTCATTCATAAAACCAAGTGTTGTATTCATTATCGTATTTCATTATGATAACATTAATTCATTATCTCAACATTATGAGATTTATATATGTTGGAACTAATATGTTTCTCACGCTCCAAGTGTTGAACATTACTAACAATATAACACTATGCAATTTCAAAATTTTCAGTTATCATTACATTTTCTTCAAGGGTCGTAAGAAAATAAAATGAGGGAATGAACTTCAGGTTTGTTTTGTCCCACCTCATGTACGTATGACAACTGCATATTATTTGTTCCAGACATATTATTTATCAACACTTGTTTGACATTTTCTAGTCTTGACCTCATCAGGGGTTTATGATTTCATTACTCATCGGGAGTATGTCATCGCTCTTCCGGAGCGTCATAGAATATATTATTTTCTGCTCGAGCACATATTTACTCTTCCGGAGTTTTTATAAATAATATAGTCAGAACCTCTTTTGAGTAAATTTTAATTATCAAGCCAATTGGTCTTTAAAGCTTATATCGTTATTTTCATTAATTCGATACGTATCATCTTAGGTCATACTGGGACTTTCCCTTCTGGGACATTTCTGCGACATTTAATCCAACCAAAGCATTTGCAGCTGCTCACTCTTTAAGAGTAATTATATGTATCCGGTGATAAAATATGCATTAACATATTTTCCCACGAGATTTATAAATTTCACGTTTACTTTCCTCCCCCTAATCTCGGGAAAACATTTCATTACAAGTCATATTTACGTAAGTTTACAATAACCCTTTGTGGGATTCAACATTTCGATGTGATATCTCTATGTGGGATTCTACATGTCAATGTGTATCCATTTATATGGTATCAACAAACATTATGAGATATCAACTTAATCGGGAAGAAGTATATTATCTCCGCGAGAGATTTATATCTCTTTAATTCTTCCGATGTCTCAATTTAATATCCACATCAGAGGATATCCACACAACTTACTGCGTTGGAGATCGACTTTCAAAAATGATATTCAATGTTTTTCATTTCTGGATCATCTTCCGAATGATCGTAACATATAGTATTTGTGTCATGACATTGGCTTTACTATAACTTTGAAGCTTCATTGTTCTCAACCATATATTTTGCCGTACGACGAGTATGCAACCAATGGACTTCTATGCCACATCATTATTTTCATTATTCTTCTGGAATTTAGTTTCATTGTCGTTCCACTTATGGTGGATAATTCTTCCTAGTCGAGAAGATAAACGTTTGTGGTATCCGTCAGGGATATATTAACCATGGTTTTGTCTATGAATGCAGACACGTTTATGAACTAAATTAAATAACAAAGGTAAAATTATTACTCGTATGCTATCTATATCATATTACAAAAAGGAATGCATAAGTGATTTATACTACTACTACAACTATTGATCAAAGCACTCTTTGATCCGTTTTATATCACGAATCAAGTGACATTCACTTTAGGGAATGGTCTAAAACAAATAGATCGTGGTTTATGACTATTATGTGATAATCATTTTGTTGGACATAAACCACTTCTTTCAACATTGCTACTACAGGAGCATATTATCGCAACGAACTATCCTTTTATGTGGATTCAAGAAGTGTCACGATGTTCTTACTGAATTTTCTTATCTTTAGACTTCAGGTCATTCGTTGGAACATCATTCCATTTCATATGGACTTCGAGTCCATGTTTATTTCAGTGGATCCCATATTCACTTTTATGAGCATACAAGTGTTTCTGATGAGCTTCTGGTCCATCACTATATACCTTTAAATGAATGATCATATTCATGTGATCAAATCTTCTAATCAAATTTGTCTACAAGACAAAATGATCCTTTGTGTTAGATTTAGTCTTCAGGACTCAATCTAAGCGATGCAAAAGTAAATACATAAATAAATAAATATATGTATGTATATATAATATATATAAAATATAAAACAAACTCATAGTATACCGGGTTCTACTAATGTATCATTTTCCTTTGGCGTCATCAACTGACTTCTGGTGATATTTATTATGACAATTTTAAACTTACAGTCTCCCATATGTCACATTCACTATAAAGAATTGACTGAAGTGATTCGATACATCTTTAAATATTGGTATAAAATATCTAGGTTTTGTCATGTTCACTTCTAGGAATAAACTTGTGTCTCTCAACACATCTAGAATTTTTAACTGTCCATGTTCACTTCGAGGAACGGACACATCATAAATTTGGAGTTATCCATTTCTAGGGATTGACATGCGTAATCTGATACATCATAAATATTAAATTTACTCACATTCATTTCCGGGATCGAGCTAATATAAATTAGTGTATCTTTAATATTTATAATTTAGCCATGTTTACTTCTGAGAACCGACTCGTGTAGTTTGATATATGCTAAATATATGAGGCCACATTCACTTCTGGGAATGAGCCTGTAAAACTTGATGTATCTTTAATATTACATTTGGTCACATTCACTTCTGGGAATGGACGTGGGTAATTCGATACACCTCGACTATTTCATTTCGTTCCATTCACTTCTAGGAATGGATTTGTGTCTACCGACACACCTTAAATATATAGTTTGGTCACGTTCACTTCTAGGAACGGATCTATATAATTTGAAGCATTTAAACCGTTTATACGCATTCATTCCTAGGAATGGTATTGCATCATCATTTTCATCAATAATTAATATATTACAATATATGATAATATCACAGTATAATTATATTGATCATAATAAATGAATTGAATAAAATAAACTTTTACCTCGATGCTTTATCCCGGATATAGCGTCATATAAGATAGAATGATCACCATCATAAATTATTAACTCCGTCGACCAATAATAGATATCCATATATCGCATAAGATAGATCCATAGAATATCCGGACGTGTATCAATATAGAAATCCAAATAATCGATCACCGATCGGTTGATGATTAAATAATGTAATTTCATAAAGATCAGAATACCATGTGTTAATCAGAGCACCGTAATACCAAATATCAATGATAAAACCATAGTGCTAGAATATTGATCTTATGTGTTCTTGTGTACTCCCTTCGTTCCGAAATAACTGATGCAGTTGCCAAATGCACACAGATTAAAGAAACCATTTATTACATTGACTTTATATGAAATATACTATAATGCCCTCAACTAAAAAAACATTTGAAATACAAAAGACATTTGGAGTACCAAAAATATGCATTTAATGAAGGGTAAAGTAGAAAATATACATTAAATATTCCATTGAAATATGAACAGCCTTAGTTATTTTGAAACGAATCTTTTTGGCAACTGCATCAGATATTATGGAACGGAGGGAGTATTAAAATCCGTAATTATCCCCTTTCTTTTAATTCAGTGTAATGATACCATAACATATATTCTTGCCTTCATAATAAAAGCCCATAAAAGGATACCAAAAAGAAGGAAATTTGCTCCTTTTTTCTCTTCCTTGTTCACCGGCTTCTTAATCAAAAATAGGAAGCTTTGACCTTGAGCAACCTCACATGAGCTTCAATTAGGTTTTTTTTTATCTCACAGTGAATTCCCATCTCAAGCTGAAAGAACTACAACCAATTCATGATATATACACATGATTGGATAAAATCAATTCATCCAACTAAACATGACACGTACTTCCATCAGGCCTTCCTCGCTATTTAGTGTGGGGTTGATGTTCAGTTAAGATGAGAATCGGAATCGATTTTGTAACACGGCTCAATTGGTAGAGACTCGTGTTGATAACGTGTTATAAAACAAATAACAAGAAAGTGCCGAAGGTTATCTAGATGCTTAATATACAGAAAGGAATGGATTTTCTCAAATATGATTCATATTAGTAGTACTGATCAAAAGATGTCCCTTGCTCCAGTCGTCACTTTATCTATATATACATAGGTTGTGACGCTCCTATCCCGGATACCGAATCTCTATCCGAAAAAAAACGCTCAACACGCATATAATTAAATTTTAATCTAATTATACACGTAAGCCTTACGTAAGCAGATATAAGAGAACAAGTGGAAGGTAAAACGACTGAATCGGGTACTTAAAACAACTACTAAAACGATCGAAAGTAACACATACTGCATCTAGTACATCATCAAAGACTTGTTATAATCATCAAATACAAATGCATCCGTTACAATTCGTTAACCTTAAACTCAAACCATTGATTTGCATCATTACAAAGGACCAGATAATCTATACCCAAAAGTAAGCTGGAAGTAAAGACAATAGACGTCATCTGCAGCATCTCCGGGTCACTCCTCAGTGGCCTCGAAAACGACCTACAAAAACACCACCTTCTCGGGGTGGGGACAAGGGAGAAGTGGGGGTAACTGCATACGTACTTAGTAAGGAGTAGAAGAAACGGTACAACAAACAACAATAAAGGAAGATACATATAACATGGCATCATCTACATTCACTACCACATAGGTTGTAATAGTAGAGCTCTCTCACCTTCTACCAGCTCCGTAGTATATTCTCGCACAAATAAAGTTTGTTACACCAATACCGAAGTACACTGTGCATGGTGAGAATGCATCGAGACATATTAAGCACCTCTCAAGGGCATGGACTTAGGTCTCCATGTGGGAGTTACGCGTTGGCCCTTGACACATAGCTTCAAGGGGGCTGTAAGGATCCCATGCTTCGATTTAGAAACGTGCCTTACCAGTGAAATTGACGTTTTAGCGTTTAGACAACTACATATGTATTTACGAGTAAAATTCTAACCACCCGATTCGTTCACGTATAAGGCTTTCTAAGGGCTTCTAGTCTTAGACAACTAGTTAAACTACCCAGCATGTTGTAAAATGATCATTGACTACTAAGTCAATGTACCGCAACGTCAAAACAATGCCTTCTGGTGCTCCCACCTTCTCTCCGCAGCCGGAGGTCTGGGCCATAAGGCCAAGACAAACGTACTGTGAATTAGACATTGCAAATTAACATATAATGCTCCACAGAAACATACAAGACATATCATATCGTGTAATACACGTAAAACACAAAATTAATATAATAAAATTTACCGTAATATATTTCGCACTTTTACTGTAAGCATTACACTATATAATACTTTGTCGTGCATATATTTTTAGTACGTAAATTAAATAAAGTTACCAACCGTACATATATATATTAATCCAATTTTATCAATAGAATTAGTATATAATTTTCCTGTACGTAACATGTATCATTATTTTGTGAAAATATCTCATTAGAATGCATATAAATTTCACGTTGCATAATTTCCTCCCTTTCTTTTAAAGGAACCTGCTTTCACGGGAATATATAGGATAATAATAGACTGTAGTGAATTATGCCCCTTTATTTGGTTTTGACCCCACCCCAGTATCAATATCAAAAGAAAAATAATAATAAACGGCTGCTAGCCGACGTAATTCAATGGGAATAGATGGCTGCCCACGTGCATATAATCAACTTAAAGGCATAATTCATATCAAAAGAACACTCAAAATCCCTTAAAAACATCATCTTACCTTTAGCCAACCTAACGACCGTAGTGAATTATGCTCCTTTTTTTGGTTTTGACCCCAGTATCAATAGCAAAAGAAAATAATAATAAAATAATGAAATAACATCCTAATGAAATTGCACTACATTTAATACGGCTGCTAGCCGACGTAATTCAACGGGAATAGATGGCTGCCCACGTGCATATAATCAACTTAAAGGCATAATTCATATCAAAAGAACACTCAAAATCCGTTAAGAACATCCCCTTACCATTTAGCCAACCTAACGACTTTAGTGAATTATGCTCCTTTTTTTGGTTTTGACCCCGGTATCAATATCAAAAGAAAATAATAATAAAATAATGAAATAACAACCTAATGAAATTGCACTACATTTAATACGGCTGCTAGCCGACGTAATTCAACGGGAATAGATGGCTGCCCACGTGCATATAATCAACTTAAAGGCCTAATTCATATCAAAAGAACACTCAAAATCCGTTAAGAACATCCCCTTACATTTTAGCCAACCAAAAGAGATTTTTAAGACGACAACGAAAGCAAAAGACTTGATTCTTCGATTCCGACAACTTCTAAGAACGACCTATGATAGTTAAACGTTCTACTACGATTAGACAAACCTCTAACTCACCCAAACTCAGACTTTTCTCAAGAACGTCAACGAATCTAGATTTAGGGTTCAAAAGGGAAAACTTACTATTTCGCAAACGGTTAATACCAAACGATCGTCTTCTCGCAGTGATCACTTTCTTCTACTACGGCGTCTTGAGATGGTGAACGGATTGACCGCTCGGTTGAAGATTCTCTTCCTCCATTTCCTGGAAACTTGCGTGGCTTTTGCTGCGTATTTCTTCTCAGAATTGCCGTGTGACAAAGTGGGGAAAAATATGATTATTTTCCTTTTATAGTTATTATTTAATTCCTTTAAGTTAATAACTACATCCCTTAATTAATAATTAAATCTTTTTAATTGTTTCCTTTAGGTTAACATAAAATAGGAAAATAACTAATTAAATTCCATTTTACGTTTATGCCCTCCTTAAAATTTCGGGATGTTACGTTCCTCCCCCTTAAAACAAGTTTGGTCCTCGAAACTGAACATAACTGGGAGGTACTTGAACTCTGGAACTTCGCAAAGTGGTTCGGCTTCTAACTCTCATGTCGCCTCTGCTGGTGCGTGAGTGCTTCATTGAACCAAGACTAGCTGTACGTCTTCCTTCTTAACTTTCTTCATCTTCCGTCCTAAACTGCACTTGATTCTTCCGCGTAGGTCAAAATCTCTTCAACCATTTCAAAGTCAAAGCTTGCTTCCACATCAATGTCGGTTAAGCATTCCCTTATAATTGACATATGAAGGATGTCATGCACTCGTGAAAGGATTTCTGGTAACTCCAAACGGATAAGCTAAAGGTCCAACTTAGCCAAGATCACGTAAGGGCTTTCAAAACTGGGGCTTAGTTGCATCTACCCAAGCCGTCTTACTCCTTTGATTGGGAACGTCTTTAGATACACATTATCTTTAACTTCAACCTCTAACAGTCTTCTTATTCCATCTTCCCAACTCTTCTGCCTGTCTCGAGCCATCTCGAGGTTGCGACGGTCTACTTCAGTATTCTCCCTGACTCGCTGTATCCATTATGGTCTTGTAGTTTGTTAGTGTTCCGCTCATCCCAGATGACTGGCGTTCAAAACTTCCTTCCATACAGGCCTCAAACGGTGACTTCTGGATGCTGGCGTGTTAACTGGTGTTATGGGCAACTCTGCTCTCTTTATCTTCATAGATGGTCGCCGGTAGTGCCGTTTCAACTCTCTACACATCCTGGTTGCTCCGGGATGAACTGCAATTGCTATCGTGTGGCCTTCATCCGTCACTGTCTTCCTCAAATCTTCCATATTTGAAACACGAGGCCGATTTTGATGCGGAAGGTTGCCATCTTCATCTAACTCATGACCACTGTCTGGATTGATCCCGGCCACTCGCTTGTAACTGACAACAACAGGATCTTCGACTTGGTTCTTCACGATCTCATCAACTATCTCAAATCTTGCAATCACGGTACGACACACTTTACTTGCTCCTGCTGACCTATGTCCCGAATGCTTGAGCTTTCCAACTGACCCACAACTACTGGCATACATGACTTTTTTTGATCTCAACCTCCATCACTGCAACACAAGTTTGCTGAAGAACTGCAAGGATCCCAACTGAAGGGCTTCATAAACTTTTCTGAAAGAAGGAGGCATGCATTCGCCATACCTTCTTCCTGACGGTCCGACCCAATCCTTATGCCACAATGAGGAAGATATAAAGTATCATACAAAGATCCGAGGGTGAAACCGCTGTGGGAACAATAAAGGCCGAAACGTGGTACAAACAACACAAAGAGAGATGATCGTTTGAATTTAAGATCAACTGGTTTAGACTTAACCATTATCGGTTAGATTTTTTTTAAGGGTTTTCTTGAAAAGACCAAAGATATTAAGAAGTGACAAGTTGAGCACCAGGGTGGTGAGTCAACTTGGTAAGCCAAGAAATAATAAAGAACACGAAACACGATTGGATCAAAATTGAAGCAGGGGCATAGTATCTTGATGCAAATGATAGCCACCAGAAGGAAGAAACGAAAGAATATCTTGCAGGTGAGATTCTTTTAAGAAGGCAGGATTCTGCAAGATACGGCAGTCTGTGAAGGATCTCAAACCATTTGAAGGGGAGATAACGAGCTTTTACATAAGCCTTTAGAAAGTGGAGACGTTTAAAGAAACATCACATGATGGTCTTGGAAACATCTAAACAAAAAGGAAAAGAAGATTGTACTTGGAAACATTTAGCACAACGGGAAAATGATAGCTGACTCGAGAACATTAGGCAAGTGACCTTAACTTTTAATTATATTGCTCAAAATAATGGTTGTTGGAGAATTAAGAGGGTTCTCAACTAGCATGAAAGTTGTAGAGTAATCATCCCACAACATAAAAACAAAGCAGAAGTGCAAGGTCGAGCACCTAAAAGACTAAACAGTTAAGAAGTCCAGAAAAGGATAAAGATCTCAACCTCAAGAAGTTACAGGGCCAAAACGAGCATACCAAAAGGTCTTCTAAGGGGTGAAACTTGTCACAAAGTGTCCAAGTTTTAATCAATGAAAGGTTATTTCAAGATTAAAATATGATGGAAATTTCCTCAAGGTAATGTGCAGAGGATTTAAATGTTTTGAAATAAAGGGCATGCGATAAACACGCTTTTGAGTGAAGGTTATAAGACACTTAAGAAATGACGGATAAAGTTTGATTTCATAGAATTAATTTCAACTTTCAAATGAAGTGTAAAAGATCATTGATGATCCAATTTTTAAGGGTCCAGGGTTTCACTACTCGTGAGGAATAGTACAATGCTAACGAATGAATGCTCAAAGTTATCCCTAAAAAACAATTGAAAAGGGTCAAAACAAAATAGATATTTCAACTGGCGCCACAAAATATTATACGACACAAAGATAGAAGAAGGAACGTCGAAAGGTGTGTATGTCGGTTCATGACTCTAAATGGCCTGAAAGAGATTTAAAACTGAAAGATATAAGGTCCATTAATCTGAATGGAATTTAAAAAATTTGGGAGTTCAAATGTTGGTTGGCTAGATAGGATCGGAAGACACCTGGCAAACAACTACCTTCCATCTGAAATATGCTTAGCATAAGTTGTCAGAAGGTTGACGGTAAGTAACAGAAAAGGGATGTAAAGGTAGGTTTAAGGATCTGAATAGAAAAAAGATGCCATGCATACCATGAAATAACATGCAGCATTAAGAGAGAAAGTTATAACATCAACACTACCCTTATGAGGGAAGCTGAGAATGAACACAAGTAAGAAGAATGTTCTGACATTAGAAAGTTTAATCAATTATGGATTGAAAGGAAGGGTAGGAGTGCGACAAAGCAAAGTCAGAGGGGACTTGCTTCATTAATTTAAAAGTAAAAAGATGTGAACTTGTTCAGAAGAAATACTTAAGGAGATATGCTTATGAGGTAACTCATGGCAAAAGATGGTGAGTAGTTGCTGAATTTAAGGATCTCGAGTAAGGAATCATATGGGAAGTAATTTACTAGAAAATGCATGGTTGAAGAAAGGCATAAAATGATTTGAACTTCAAGCGTGGCATACCGGAAGGTAACGTCTTGGTGCTTGTTTATAGCTGCAACACAACAATTAACTCACAAGCATCCTAATACAAGATTTTACCCAGAGGGAGATCAATCTTCAAGGAAACTTCTAGAACATAATAATCATAACTTACTACTCTCTTAGCCCAACTCTAAGTCAAAGAGGTGAGGGTTCCTTTCATGCGGTTGGAGTTGATATTTACACCGGATCTGATATTTATCTACTTGTGCAGCCCAAACGAAAAGGAATTTGAGAACGATCAAAAGAGAAAAGATGTAGGTACTGGAGTTTCCCAGGTGATAGCACGAGATTAGAATTTTTGAATGAAAACAAGTCGGTCAAAAACAATTATTGTTGCCAAGTGCAGAAGCTGTCAGAATTTCCAGATTAGTAAACAATGACTCGGATTGCAGTTTGTGATCAAACGAAAAGGAATTTGGACTTGATTCCAAAAGGAAAGTTGTAGATAAAGATGTTGTCTGAAACATATATAAAATTCAGGTCAATTGAAGGTATTTAACCTGTTCAAAACGGAAGAGTAAGTGAAACTGCTGCTGCAGATTTTCTGGACAGAGTGTCCGGGAGTAACATGAATTTTCTGTGCAATCCATAACGATTATTGAGTTGATGTAAAAAGGGAAAGTGTAGAAAAGGCAGTGGTATACCTTTCTGAAAATTTTCATAATTTTTGGGGAAATTTAAGCTGTCTTACATGAAAGGGAAACACGGGTACGGAAATCATTCTCCCGAGTTGCAAAGGCTAATTACACTGATGTTGAAGAGCATGTGTCAAGCAAGAAACTTTCAATATTGGTAATTGAAACGAATAGGTAGCACTTGGAAGTGATGGAGTTTTATATGGAGTTCGTGTGGAGCCCATCCGAAGCAAGCAATGGTCTAAGAATTTTGATAAACACCAAGCAAGTAATAGTGAAAGAAGAAATTGGTGGATTTGTAGAGTAAGATACCATACCCTACAAAGGTTGTCCAAGTCAAAAGTAGACTTTTATATTTATTACGATATATTACGATTATGGAAAATATTGATTTGTGTATTGATTTAGTAAGGGTAGTTTTGATATATTGTGTAATGTAGAAGCCCTACTAGTGGCTATAAATATTGTACTCATTGATTGATTAAATATATACGAAATACATTAACTGAAAATTGACATGGTAGCAGAGCCAGGTTGGAAAAAAAATCGTTGCTCTTTTAACTGCTGCAGCAGAAACTTTCACGCGACGAATGGGTATTGAAATGGACTCCGATCGTGTCAAAATTTGGAGGGTTTGTTTGAAATTTTGTCTTCTACAATCTGAACGGTGGAATTTCCGATTGAACGGCTCAATTTCTCTGAAATTGCCTGTGACCGAACTACTGTTAATTGTTGCAGCAGAAGTTTTCCGGCGACGATCGGACATTGAAACAAACTCCGATCATGATGAAATTTTGAGGGGTGTTCATCTCTTTATTTGGTACAATCTGAACGTTGTAAATTGTTTTTCGACGGTTCAATATCTCAGAATAAACCCAAGATCAAACTGCTGCGTTTTGGTGTTGTTGTTTTTGTGAAATCGACGTCTAGGGTTTCTATATTGGTGAAAAGATGTCTGTTATGAACGTGAAGATCGATACTTCTGAACAATTAGGTCTTTCCAATATCAGCCCAACCCAATGGAAAGGTATCGTTGATTTGCTCAAACTGAAAGATCGACTATCAGCTCATGCTGCGTGGATTGTTGACACAGGAGCGACACATCGCATGACTGGTTCTTTGAAGTCCCTCGTTGATCCACGATCAATTGTTCAGTGCCCGATTGGGTTACCCGATGGGAGTTCATAAGTGGTGATCATGAAGGGAGTGTTATTTTGCCCGGAAATTTATGCTTAAAAATGTCTTATACGGGCCAAATTTGAATTGCAACTTGCTTTCGGTTACCCAATTACAGGATGATAATGATTGTGTATTGAAACTTACAGGGAAATTATGTGTTATGCAGGACCGAGTGATGAGGACGCTGATTGGACTGGCAGAGCGTGTGGATGGAGTTTTTCTGTTCTTAGGCGTTCCGGAGGTTCAGGTTTTGGCTATTGAAGACGGGAAATCTACAGATTTATGGCACCGGCGTTTGGGACACCCATCAGAAAAGGTCCTTCGGCAGGTCCCTAATATTTCTATTTCCAAAAATTTACATAAAGATGGATGTGATATCTGCTTTTGAGCTAAGCAGCCTCGTGAACCTTTTCCCATTAGTGAGAATAAAGCTAGTCATGTTTTTGAGTTGATACATTATGATTTAAGGGGGCCCTATAGTGTACCCTCGACATGTGGTGTGACATATTTTTTGACTATTGTTGATGACTATTCTCGTTCGGTTTGGATTTATTTATTATTGAATAAAATGGAAGTCGGATTTGCTTTCTTGGATTTCATTGCCTTAGTTTCTCGTCATTTTGAGGTTATCATTAAACGGGTTCATAGTGATAATGGAACAGAATTTAGACCTTTGCTTCCTTATTTTTGTAAATAAGATATTATCTTTGAAACGTCTTTTGTTAGTATTGCTCAACAGAACGGCCGGGTAGAACGGAAACATCAACACATTCTTAATGTTGCACGTGCATTACTGTTAAGGGTGATTTTGTACGTTTATAAGGATATATTTTATATCAATTTCCCCCATATGTGGATGTTTCTCATAGAAATCGAGCTTTATATTGAAATATTGAGCAAATGGTTTTTTTAATAGTTAAATTGCAAAACGTAACGAATTATGTGCTTAAATTGTGATTTTATATTATTTTGGAATATCGTTACGCTTTGGTATGTGTTTGATGTATTGTAGATACACAATTTCGACCAAAAAGAGGATTAAAAGATGATCAAGTCGGATTTATATGATGAGAAAGAGATAAGGATGGAATTGGCTAGAAGAAAAGAGATAGAGTTGAAGATTTCGAATTTGGATCCAGTTGGACGAGCGTCCAAGGCCCGTCCAGAGTGGACGGGCGTCCATCAAATCAAACGGGCGTCCAAGAGATAAAAGTTGAACAGAGAGTTTGGACGCTGTATAAACGAGCGTCTGCCCTAGCGTCCAAGGCATCTAGACGGGCGTCCACGGCCAACTTAGGCTAAACCGCCTCAGATTTCTATAAAAAGCAGCTGCGCCCCAACCCTAATATAATCAGATTTTTACACGAAAAATACACACAAAGCAGCCGCCTTCTGAGGTTTTCAAGGCCGGTCACCCGAGCCTTGTGCTCGGGTGATCCGGGTTAGATTAGGATGCTTTATTTCCGTTTGTTGATTCATGGAGATCATCCATTGTATCAAACTATGTGAGTTTAATCCTTTTTAATTTATTCAATCCTTGTTTTGTTTTCATGTGCTTTAATTCGTTTTGTATTTTTCTATGCGCTTTATGATGCTATTGTGTGACTAGATCGAGAGATCGGTTGCTAGTTGTTGTCTAACGTAGATGAGAATCGTTGTTAGGCTAGATCACCATAGAAAGATAGGATTTTTAATCGTTAATTCGTGACAAATTAATTGGTTAATTATCTAGGTTGCTAGATTCTAAAATATGAGAGTTAACTTGAATCTACACCTTCGTTTTGTATGGAAATTGGTCTCAACATTCGGAAGAGGAGAGATCGATAATTGAATTCACTAAGGAATTAGGAATTCATAGCTTGAGAAACGGATTCACTAAGGAATTAGGAGTTTGTATCTCGTGTAAAGGTGAAACCACAATATTGAATTAAAATCATGAGATGAACTAGGATTGAGATCACTTGGTTTGTATATTGTTTGATCCCATGTGTCTTTGTTTTATGTTCTTTTCGTTTATAGTTTTATTTATTTATTATCGCTTTTATCCTTCATGGCTTTGGACTGACAATCCTCTGTCCAGTTTATTTTCCGTTTTAGTTTACGTTTAGTAATAAATAGTAGTAACAATTTAAGGAATTAATAAGATTAGGTTCAACATCCCAATTCCCTGTGGATCGATACCCGTACTTACCCTACTATGCTAGCAATTACCCGATATTCGGTCGGTTATGAGTTAGTTTGCATGTTAGGTATAGGTTTATAAATTATTTTTTGTTTAGTGATGCAAAATCCTCCGAACAAAAGTGGCGCCGTTGCCGGGGAATCGGTGTTTTGTTGAATCTAATTGAGTTAATTTCTCTATTTTGTTACGAATTCTTCGTAGATAGGTTTTTGTTTCTATCCTTTCTAGTTTCTACATTGATTCGGGGACATCTGAGGTTGAATTATCTGACTCCACGTTTTTAACGATCGAACTTTTGGATAAAAGGGATCGTTTTAGCACTCGTTAGTATTTTGGCCGTAACTTTCGGCTCGAGTGTCCGTTTGGAGCGCGGGACCCCAATTCGGAAAGCTCGTTCCGACGCCGACGATGTGGTGAACGCCTATGGCCGTTCAACACCGTTTTCAAGGTCAAAATCCACTGTTTTCCCTTCCATTTTGGGCTCAGAAGTTTTCAACACGTTTTTCTCCCTTTTATCGTTTTCTTGTTTTCTATTTTGTACAATTTATTTTCTTTCAATAAAAGTAGCGTCACACAAATTGAGAGTTTTTATTTTTGCCGTGTTTCGATGACCGTTGGGTTAAGAATGTGCAAAAGTTTTTTACTCGATTTGTGAAGCGTGAAGTTTAACTCTAAATCAGAACCTAGTGCCTCTCGTGCTTAAATTTATCCGTGGTCTTTGTGATGCTCGGGTTTGTTTTGAATTGATAATCTATTTAGGGTTGCTGTGTTTTTCCCGCTTTCGCGGCAAATTCGATGTTTGGACGAAGCGTTCAAGGTAAGCTTAACGCCCGTCCGATCCATAACGCGGTGAACGGGTGTCCTGACTAGTAGACGCCGCCCGTCCGTCCAGTTTTGCTCAACTCTGTTCCAGATTTTCTGAGTCAGACGAGCGTTCGGTTCATTGAACGCCCGTCCAGTATAAAATGTCCAGGAGAACGCCCGTTTGGTATGTTGAACGCACGTCCAGGTTCCAACTTTTCTTAACTTGATTTTTAATGCTTTATTTGACATGGATGCCTTCATATGAGCTTCTGTGGCTAGTTATTTTTACGTAGATGTTCTGAACTTGCACGTTTACGTCTTTTCATCTACGAATCCATGTTAAATAATTGATTAATTTTTCATATACATATTCGACATGGATGTTTTAATGAGAGCCTCTGTGGCCTTTGTATATGCGTAGATGTCATGTTCTTTCACCGTTGTGGTTTTCTTTCCATCTATTGCAATCCATGTTGAGTAATTCACCTAGCTAGATGTGATTCTAATATGACTTATGATGTTCCTGTTGTCGTCTATCTAGGGTGTCATGATTCATCTATGCATGTTATAGTTAATGTCGGTTCTCGTATGCTATAACTGTTCTTATTGTTATTTAGTAGCTAATGTCGGTTTCCGTATGCTACATATCGTTGTGATGAATCCTGTGAGCTTTGAGACCTATGTGCTTTCTTGTTATTCTTGTAACTCATATGGGTAGCTACCGCCGGTTTTCGTTGCTACCATGTCTTCTTATGAGTTATATACATTTTAGTATAGCTAATCGTTGGTTTTCCATAATGCTATCACCTTTGATGAGTCTTAAGGCGCGTCTACCCTGCATATAATGAATAGTACTGTCGTTTATCGTAAACTATCATTATTTGGTAGACGTTTATGATTTACATGTCGTGTTGCAAATGAGTCGGCTAGTTTTCTTTCTTTTATTTTCTTTTATTTTTGCATATCATTTAGTTGCATGTCATCTAGTTGCATTGTTTTTCTATTTTTCTTTTATTTTTCTTGAGGGTAGTTATCTTGCCGGCTTGCCGTACGCTACCACTTTATCATGTAGATTGCATTGTAATATCTTTTTCATGTAGTTGCACCTAGCCCTACTGTTTTGTAATGTTCCATGTATAATTTCCATCTTTATATGGGCTTAATTTGAAAAATCTCTATGAATTCTTTTCCATGTATAATCCTCTATCATTATTAGTTGGAGTTTGATGTTTCTGTTTGCACATGTGGTCTATATTATTCTACAAGCTTCTGTGGCTTTATTTCTTTTTGTGCTTATATCAAACTTCCGTTCAGTTGTGTTTAGACGCTTAGGTGTCCTGTGTTTTCCCTGTATGGTGATTTTTCCATCTGAGCCATTATGTCATGTGCTTATTTCTTGTCTATAATTATTGTTGCTTGTTATATTCCCCCCCGTGTCCCCAAGATACTGCCATGTTTTTCAAGTGGTGCAGGCACATTTTTAGTTGTTTTTGTCGAAGCTACCTTTGGGAGTTGAAGCTGGGAAGGACTCCATATGACATCACCACTGTTGTCTTCTTCAGCCAACCTTCGGATCATCACGAAATCAGCTAAGTTCTTTTGTCTTTTCTTTAATTCTGCACAACATGAGGACATGTTGTAATTTAAGTGTGGGGGAGGGTTTTATGTATCTACATTCATTTGCCATCTATTATATTTCTATGAAGAAGTGCTAAATTTTAAAATTTTCGTTGTTTTGTCCCAAGTGAGCAAAGGCATATCTTTATTTGAGTTTTTATATCATTGGTGCATTATTTTGCATATTTAATAACTTTAGATGTTTCACCCGACACTATTTTTCACGTGCCATAGTAAATGATGAGCTATATTTTAAAGCTATGCCCATTTGATTAGAGATTTTTGATGATTATCGCATGATTCTTTGCTTACATACGAATTTTGAAAATTTTAATAGTTTGTGTTTAAAATTAAAGTATGACATACTGTGAATATCTGAAGGTTTGAATGTGATAAGTAACACGTATCTTATTGTCGAATGAAAAAGTTGAATATAATATGAAGAATTATTGGGTGTGTCGGAAGCTAGTCGATGATTTGAGTGCGATAGGGTATACCACGTATGTCCTATACCACTATGATGACCAAAAGCTCACGACATAATGTAAAAGTCGCCTTTATGATTTGAGTAAGGTAGGGTATATCTCGAATATCCTATTCTGCCTTAATGATGCTACCCGTAAAGACCACTTCGCTCTTCCATTTATAGATCAAATGTTGGAAAGGTTAAGCGGTCATGCATTTTACTGTTTTTAGATGGATTTTCCGGGTATTACCAAATCTATATTGATCCTCGTGATCAAGAAAAGACGACATTCACGTGCCTCTGTGGGACTTTTGCTTACACGAGAATGCCGTTTGGATTGTGTAATGCTTCGGCAAATTTTCAAAGATGCATGCTCGTCATCTTTTCCGACGTTGTTGAGAAATTCCTTGAAATTTTCATGGACGATTTTAGCATTTATGGTGATTCCTTTGATGATTGTTTGGATAATTTGGATAAGGTGTTACAACGTTGTGAGGACACCGACTTAGTGCTTAATTGGGAGAAATGTCATCTTATGGTTGAGGAAGGGATAGTGCTAGGCCAAAAAATCTCACGTAAGGGGATAGAGGTCGATAGGGCAAAAATAGAAACTATTGAGAAGTTACCTCCACCCTCAAACCTTAAAACACTTTGGGGATTTTTGGGCCATGCGGGTTTTTATAGACGGTTTATACCGGAGTTTTCTAAGGTAGCTTGACCATTGACTGCTCTTCTTGCCAGAGAGGCACAATTTGACTTTAATGATGAGTGTATGCGTGCGTTTCTTGAGATTAAGCGTAGGCTAGTGACTGCCCCTGTTTTGATAGCACCCGATTGGACAGCACCGTTTGAGCTTATGTGTGATGCGAGCGATTCAGCGGTGGGGGCTGTTTTAGGACAGAAAAATGATAAGATTTTTAGGCCTATTTTCTATGCTAGCCACACACTTAACGCAGCATAGTTGAATTATGCAACAACAGAAAAAGAATTGCTTGCTATTGTCTTTGCATTAGATAAGTTTCGTTCGTACTTAGTAGGGTAAAAAATTATTGTTTATACTGACCATGCGGCCCTTAAGTACCTTCTTTCCAAGAAAGAAGCGAAACCTCATTTGTTACGTTGGATTTTGTTGTTGCAGGAATTTGATATTGAGATCAAGGACAAGAAAGGATCGGAAAATGTGGTCGCAGATCATTTGAGCCGGTTGCAACGACGTGAAAAGGATGACACGTTTGAGAGCGAGATCGATGATCACTTTCCGGAGGACAAGCTTTTTGCTATTGACTCGGCGATTCCCGAAGGACCTTTGAGTTCCTTGCAAGGTAACCCTAAATCATCCCCTTGGCATGCATCTATTTCAAATTACTTGACATGTGATTATATAGATCCTGATTTGTCTAGAAATGCTAGGAAAACGTTGTTGAAAGATGCTACTTACTATTTCTGGGATGAGCCTTATTTGTTTCGATTTTGCTCCGATAGTGTGATTAGGAGATGTGTTGGTGAGGATGAGATCCCGAGTATTCTTAATTTTTGTCATGCTAGGGAAGTTGGTGGTCATCATAGTGGGAATAGGACAGCTTTTAAAGTCTTACAAAGTGGTTTCTTTTGGCCTTCTATCTTTCGGGACTCGAATGCTTTTGCTAGGACTTGTGATGTGTGTCAAAGAACCGGAAATCTCTCCAAGAGGAATGAGATGCCTCAACAAGAAATTCTTGAGTGTGAGCTCTTTGACGTTTGGGGCATCGACTTCATGGGGCCGTTCCCGTCTTCTTCTTCCAATCTTTATATTCTCATAGTAGTCGATTATGTGTCTAAATGGGTGGAAGCAATCACCTCGCCCATGAATGATCATCGAGTGGTGCTCCGTTTCTTGAGAAAGAACATATTTACGCGGTTTGGCACACCTCGAGCGCTCATTAGTGATGGTGGGTCGCACTTTTGCAACAACCCTCTTCATAAATTGCTAGAAAAGTATGGGGTGACACATAAGTTAGCAACTCCGTATCACCCACAAACGAATGGTCAAGCTGAAGTTTCGAACCGTGGCATAAAGAGAATCCTCAAGAAAACTGTCCATACCAATAGGAAGGACTGGTCCATTAAGCTAGATGACGCATTGTGGGCACACCGAACGGCATTTCAAACACCGATTGGTATGTCTCCTTATATGCTCGTTTTTGGCAAAGCTTGCCATTTACCCGTTGAGTTAGAGCATCGTGCCTATTGGGCAACTAAGTTCTTGAACTTCGATGAGGGATTAGTAGGTGAGAAAAGGCTGCTAGATTATCTTAGTTCTCTAACGTCACTTAGCTTTTTAACATGATATTCCAAATTGCTAGATTATCTTAGTTCTCTTTGATGCATTTTTCACCACATAGACTTTTGATCCATTCTAAGTGAGAAAATTGAGCCAATTAATTATGTCCTTGTTTCACAACGCTTAGCTGAGAGTCATGTCCACTTTTGAAGTAGTGAGATATTAATCATACATTCTGTTATGAACCACCCTCTTTAGAAAATATGAATCGATTCTTCGGTATGTGATAGAGATGAAGCATTATTCGATTTAGTATGGAAGAACGAGCATGTGTCAAGCTACATGAAGTAGTGACTTATTAATTGTTATTGTGCCATTTGCATTCAATCTTTGAGCACGCAATCTGAGTGAGAAGTATTTAGATCAAACAAAGAGTTATCCTAGACCGTGAATCGATATTTGTCGGTGGAATACTTTAACCTCTTGTTGTAAGAGGAGGGTATCAACTAGCATTCCAAACAAGGTAAACCGGGACAAAACAGGCTTGTGAGTGAGAGCGAAAAAAGAGTGAGCAGAGCCGATAGAGCGTAAAACGCATGGCTATTTTAGAAAAAAAAAAAGATATATAAAAGAAAATGAAAAAAAGAGAAAGAAAAAAATAAGAGAAAAAGAGCAATAAAACAAACGAGGACCTAAGATTAATACTCAGTCCCCAGGTCTGCCCGACCCAAGTAAGGTTTCATGTTGTTTACCTAAGTCTGAAGGCAAGAGGAGCGAGTGTGCAAATTGGTAAGTAATGATTGTGGGGTCTCCATAACTTCAATCTTTTCTTGGATGCACTATCATAAAAGATTTATCACATGACACATTGGAGTATTGGTAGGTAATGATTAATGGGAAGCTTATGGAATGATGTGTGATATGTGTTTTGCCCAAAATACTTGTTGATATAATGTGATTCTGTATGCGTCATTTTCGCTTGAGAGTCATTGCACACACACATTGGTTCATGGCATGAATATTGTTTAATGTGTAACTGATGGATATGAGTGGCATGATCTTTATCCTAGCTATGTGAGGCATTGTTTCTTTTTGCTATTTTTCTCGGGACGATCAAAAGCTAAGTGGGGGTAGTTGATAACGCTCTAAATGCACCATTATATTAACCTTTATTCACCCCAAATCTTTCTCTAAACAAGGTAGATTGGCTTATTTATTGTGGAGAATATGTGTTAAACACCAAATGCATGTTATTAATTCAATAATTCTGCATATGTGTTATTATCCCGAGGATCTGGTACTGTTTTGTCTTGTTTTATGCATTTTTTAGGATGTACCGAAATCCGGAGCAATTAAGGAAGGATCTGGACCGAGGGAATAACATTGGGCTAAGTGGAGAAAGTCCAGGAAGAGATCTGCCAGAAAAAAAGCAGGAAAATAAGCCCGATTAACCGTGGGCTAGGCCCTGTTAATCGAGGGCTTGGAGGACACGAAACTGAAGTCTGCCGCATCTACTTGGTCGATCGGTTAGGGTTTTATTGAGTCTTAAGTCGGCCATAGAGCCTATTTAAGATGTTAGAATTCGATGTAGAGCATATACATATACAAAGATCACAATACACTGATAGATTTTCATATACATTATTATCAAGTTTGATGAAATAAAGTTTCTTTAGCTTTTTGTGATTTTTTCAGCGGTTTCCTTCCCTTATTACCATCTCTAGCTTGAGTAGATCAAGCTAGATCCCTATAATCAAGGGTATGAAGCTTTGAATGTTCCTTTATGTCTTTATTATGGTAGATCTACTTGTATTTACGTGTTATAGTTAATCTGCATATTTAACAACCCTATAATTTTTTGGAATTAATCTGAACGAAGCAATGTAGATTCTAGAATAGGAACCACTACCCCCGGTAAATCGGCGGTCTATACCGATTTACCGTGGAAAATTTTAGGTAACCCTAATCTTGAGATTCAGCGTCAACTACGTTGATCGACAAGAACAATTAAAACGATTCATTAGGTCTGGCCAATCTTATATTCGTAAATCGTAAATTAACATGAAGGATTGTTAGTGAAGTGTTATTTATGGTATTGTCTTGATGGATCCTAAGGAACGTGCTAGTCATACCGTGTTTCTTTTAGGTTTATGGTTGGTCAACGACCATCTTTGTTTTCTTAATTACGTTAGACTCGTTTATACTTGAGTTGCATTGTCTCTATAGGATCGACCTTGATTCGCCTTTACTATACTATGATTGACCTAGTACTCTTGCAAGTATAAGCGACTTACAAGCATGACATCACTAGTCCACACGAACAGCCCGCCGGAATCCCATCATGGATTGCTGCCAGAAAAACTTGGTTGCTAGACCAACATTTTCTCTCTCTAAGAATCTCTCTGTTTTCTTGTAGTTTTGAACTCTTCTAATTATGATGTACAAAAAAGTAGCCAACCCCTTACTTATATAGAGGTGACCTGCGCCCCATACTACTAGTTTTCCCAATGGGAAATGCTTCTGAGTGGAGTAAGGAGAAAGAAAACCTTTTACTAGTAAAATAAAGAAAATAGATATTCTAGATTTATCACATTTAATTTAATATCTTATATTAAATAAATCCAAGATATTGTCAATATCTAATATTGATTATATTACCATAAATCAATTTACACATGTGTGCAAATCTTTACACATTAATATCTAATATTAATATATGATAATACTATTAATTAATTTGCACATATGCTACAATATTGGCATCCAGAATATTCTTAATTAATTAATATAATACTATGAATAATTAATTCCTAAAATACTTGTATATCATATATACATATGTATATTGTGCCCCACATATCTAATATGTATATATTTAATTAATCAACAAGGTTAATATCTTGTATTTAATTTATTCATAAAAAATAAACAACACCATATTAATTTATCACTATAACACTTTATAGTCGAAATAAACTTTCCTTATTTGGTTATCGCTATAACCGCATTTTAATTCTGCTAGATGTTCTTATGTGTGTGACCCGATAGGCTTCCGAATATGTTGGCCGTAGACATAAGGTGCAATTACGAAAATAACCATCATACCTAATGATCATGGATAGCGTCTAGCAACACGCCATTACCCCCAATCATCGGAATAGTCAAATGCATTGACTATTACCTTTCATGTGAAACGGTTACCGTGTAAATAGAATCCTATCGCTGTTACAATATCCATACGGTAGTATGTCGAGTGTCAAAACATCAACGACCGTATTCTTATAATCAGGATATCATGCTCTCTCGAAGTAACTGATCAATTTACTCCCACTTTGCAAAGATTCACGAGAGCTAGACATTCCTTGTAAGAAGGCCCTTTCGGATATTTACTACTACTATTAGGATACGCGATTTCTGAACGAGCGACATGAATCCTACGCATGCTTCAATATCGCACCCAATCACTACATCATGATCGCCCAATGGCTAGTGGAAACCTCAATAGCGTCAAAGTATGACAATCCACACATAAAGACTCCGGTCTCAGGATAATTACAGAACCGCCACATAGTGCGACACTTAACAAAGTAAGTGGTTCAGTCTAACGTACGCATTCTTTAATACACATCCATGTACAGTCTCTACACTTTGATAGACGAGATCTATCCCTACTTTCAATAAGATAGAAGACATCCAATACGTGCTAGTCTAATCATACTATTAATGTCCCATTTAATAGTACATATGACTAGAGACATTTAAGTATCAGACCTATTAAAGTGAGTCGAGATCTCATCAACCATAATCACTATTATGATTTCTCTTTCACAGTTTGACACTAGGGACGTTATCATATATACAATATAAAAATTGGTCTACTAAACGAACAAATATATAATAACAGAAAGTCATTTAATATATGTACAAACATAAAGAAATAGTAGAAATGATCCGACTCGGTCGGATACGGTCCAACCCGATTAGGTTTAGGACACTATTTCAACATTCTCCCACTTGGCCTAAAGCCAATCTCTCATACACACAAGACCAAGGTGAAAAACAAGAATCTCATGCAAAACTCGTAACCAACCCTAAGTGTGAATGGATCACTATCTGTGGGGATTCAGACTATCTTCATATCATGGTCCAAATGATCAAGTCAAAAGGAACTGCCTCAACACACACATGAATCTCTGACGAGACCATTGTCCTTGCTTCTAGCAATAAATCCACTACTATATCAGCTATATAGAAAATGTGGAGGAACCATACAAGGTTCAGGAATGAACCTCTTAGACCCATGTACTGCTCCCACTGTGCCTTTAAGGAAATATCGTGTTTTGGCCCAGTTGTAGAATCTACAGTGATATCTAGCTAATAACATTTTCAGCTCACTGTGTCATTTAATCAAAGTTACCGTAAACCCAGACTGTAGCTCCCACTATCTTCATAAGACTCTGAGTATACATCTGTATATCTACGTTTATTCGATTCCAAGTTTCAATAAACTAGGAACCCATCCTTAACACTTTTAAGGATATTCTCGACATCTACCAGTATCACTTTCATACTTGCTCATGACTCTCCATGAAGTATGAAGATCTGTTTTAACTCACAACAGTTATGATGAACCCTATTCTAGAAGCAAAGGGGACCTTCCATAAGTATCATCTTTCACCTTATCTTTTAGGACTGACGTCCTATTATAGATAGACCACGAGAACACTGGCTAGATGTGTCTCTCGACGTGGTTTATGCTAAACTCCTAGCATCTTATCTATGCAGGTGAACTGTGATAACTAAGCAGTATTTAATCCTATCACTATAGATTCTTATTCCAGAATAAGAACTACCATTTTTAAGAGCTTTCGTAAAGACCTTGGACTACCAAACATTAATTGACTGTGATATGGGGTGTTGATTCCAAGAAGGATATCCAATATCTTTCTCGAAAACTGTAACACTCCCACTAACCCTTTTGCACATTAGGCATATCTTTCTTCTTGATGAAATGAAACTCTTTTGATTTATCAATGAAAAGAACTTATACAGAGAAACACTTGTTTGTGTCCATAAATGGATCTCATAAGCTTACACGTCACATTATTGTCTGTGAACATCAAGCCATTGGCCCAACGTTTTCAACATTATCATATAGCCATGATACGTAGCTACAACAAGCATTGTGTGAATAGATCAAAGCATATCTAGTAGCTTAAGGGTAATTACATGGTTTGCACCCCATAGCCTTCAGCCATCAACTTAGCCTAACTAGTAATCTTATTAGCTTCCATGTTAGTCTTTCATAAAGTCCTACCACACATTTCAGAGACATTCCCTTCAGGTAATTCAGACTAGGTTCATAACCCGATTGTCACACATGGAATCTGTTTCAGACATTATGGCTCCAAGCCATATCTCTTATTCTTGCCTTTCAAGCATTCCTGCATAAGTCACGAGATCTTCATTCTTCAATATAAACACCTAAGTAGCCCTTTCATGCATGTGGTTATCTGAAGACTCATAGAATACTTGTGCACACTAAGCATTGTCATGCACCTCATCACTATGTGGTGCCTGCTCTTGTTCCAACGGTTGAATATCTCTTTGTAGTTCTCAAGCTCTTTTGAGATTTCAATTTACTCCCACTATTTCTTTTGGAAGAAACACTTCCTCTAGAAGACAACATGTTTGGAGTCAAACACTTTTGCCCCATGGGTAAGAAAATAATATCCGCATACTCGCTAATATATCCAACAAAGTTGCACATGTCATACTAGGCTCCAAGCCTTTCAGACACTACCTGCTTGCTAGAAGCACGACAACCCTAAATCACCGGCTAAGATAGATTTGATGCTATCGTCTTTCATATCTGATATGGAATTTATCCAACCTTCGTTCTTTAGAACTCGGTTAAGTAAATGCTTCGTATAAGGGCAATATCCCAAAACATGTAAGGGATACTTTGCATGGATTACTTCGCAACTTTATCGTATAAAGTGCTATTTCCATTTTAGAAACACAATCTAATTGCGTATCCCAAAAATGGTATACAAGGGAGAATCTGATTCCTTTTTAGACAACTTATGAAAAAACCCTTAAGGTATTAATTACATCAATCTAATTGAAGATTAATTCCTAAACAGTTCATCAATCTCATGTTCGTACTAGCTCAAATTTTTCAGACTTTCCGAAATTCGTACTTCACTATGTACATTCGACTATTTCTAAACAGTCAAAGAGAGTAATAGAAAATTAAATTATTCATGGCATTAATTGTCACTAGCCAACAAACTTCAGTATGTTTAGGCTTTAGGCAATTTTCTAGATTCTATAACCTTTTCACAAAAGGGTATTTTAGTCATCTTTAGATAAGATACGTATTACCCATATGATACATAATCGCATGGTTCAGACATCATCAGAATGACATTTGACCGCATGTTTCTCTTCCACAGGGACTATGTCTAGAACAACCACAAAATATAAAGAATAAAAGCCATACAAGTATTCGGTTGAAATTTTATCACCTACATCAACTATATAGTGACAGCAATATAGTATTTTAGATTCGATGACTATCCAACTTTATCGGAATAACATTTATTCCTTACAATTGAATTTGTCTACTAAATCCTAACGCATCATTGATATCGTGTTCTTCATAGGAGCTAGAATACAATAACATTTATTCTGTTCCTTTATCAGTTTACCAGATTCATAATACCATAGGGAAATGTTGCAACGTTTGCTTCACTTTCCATCTTAGGATATTCTGTATTCAGTCTTTCTAATTCAATCATACTCATAAGATATCGTATATCTAAGATTTGACTTGAGCTTAGATAGATTTATTTCAACTTACTTGCTTAGAATGGAGAGTTCGAAAAGTTCTCTTATTCAAGCACATGCCCTAATTTTTCCTTTTAATGCCTTAAGCACTTGTAAATATTTCTTAGCTTAATCTTCGTAAGACTCAAGAAGGATCACAAGAGCTATGTCTTTGATTCTCTTTCATAAACAAAATCTAAAGTTTGTTAGATAGTTTATTTAACCTTTGAATCATATTCAAAACATTAACTATTTAATTTACCTTCAAGCAATGGTTAAAGAATTAAGTTTATACTTAAATCTTATAATTTTGAGAACAACATTTTCGAAATTCGTCGTGGTCAATCACATTCAACGCATCTAATGTTTGAATTAACTGTCACCGTATGACAGTATGACCCATTGGATATCGTCGTATCCAATATGTGATTAATTCATTGAAACTTATTTTAAGTGATTTAATAATATCACGAGCTTCCGTTTTTGATTAATAATTGAAGTCTTGGAGCACTCTATCAAATATGTAGTCTCCTTGTCTTTAACTACTATAACGAAGTTGCTCGTGTCATTTCTTATTTAAAAGGATTAAAATTACTTAACCTTATTTGAGAACGTTTCTCAAAAGGTAACAATCATTTATAATATTGGTTCTAATAATCGAGAATAAAACATAGAAATAATAGTTTGCTAAAAACTACAACATAAAAATAAGTATAAAAAGAGTGTCGTTGTTTACACATGCAAAATAAAAAATGGTCTTTTTGTTTATGATTTTGCTCCCACGAGTCAACTACTCCCAATTGACTTTCCAGAATTTTCCAAAATTCTTTAGTGGCTGAGATCCAATTTAGTTACCTCAATTCCCGGCGGTGGTCGATCAACCAAGATAATTTCGAAAGGTAGGTAACTCCTTACCAATTACATCTCTATGTAATTCTGAGTGGTTGATTAGTCAAGTCTTTGACAATGCACATCACTATGTGTTAGTCAAGCCCTTGTCTCTAAAATTAGACGGTCCTGACGGTGGCCAATCACTACAAAATTTTAGTTAAGTCATAACCCAATATTCACGAGATCTAAAATGGTCATGTCTCAATAACGACGATATACCCGAGGTAGGTCAACTCCCGGCGGTGGTCGATCAATTTGATCCGAACAAGGGCTCTTCACCGTTGTTATAATATTGGGAGACTAAATGACGACTTAATTTTTGTTTTAGGAGTCTTTTACAAATTAATTCACTTAATTAATTTTAATCACGGTCTCATCAAATATATCTATCTCTATAGACCTACATCCTACACATTCATCTAGATCATGCCTAGTCTTACATCTATCGTATCATATAAAACAAATACATGCACAAAATAAATAAATGCGTAAAGTAACCGGTATGATCATGGACTTTTGCTAAGTGCGGTTTCTAATACAAACTGACGAAACCATAGCTCACAATCTAAGGGTAGCTGCAACCGTCAATAGGATCTCTATGTCGCCTTTCTTTGGCCTTCGTCTTCTGCTCCGTTCTTGTTATATAAAATTCTATCTAATAAAATAAATACACACGCTGCACATGGGGGGAGCAAATGGAAATGTGATAAATACATAAAATAAACTAGGCCACGTTCTTCATAATGGTCCAGGACAAATTTTGAAACCAACAGAAAATAAATCACACACATTTATCTTATTGGTCGAGTCCATGATCAATCAGGGTCCATATAATCATATTATATCCACACATCATCTAATCCATACAATAATATCTTATGAAAAAGACAAATTAAAATTTAACTATTTGCGTCTTATTTTATCAAATCAAATAATCAATTAACGTTTAATTAATTAAATGATTTTAATCGAAATAAAAATAACTATTAATTTTAAATGATTTCAATTTTAATTTTAATAAATTAGAACTATTCAAATTTAAATCAAAATTAAAATTAGGTTTCTTTTGTTTCCTTTCCTTTTGATTCTTAATCAAAAGGGATGTCTTTGGTTTCCTAAACCGAAAGGCATCTTGCTAGTCCATTACCAAATATTTAGTAAAGGCCTTTTACTCAATACATTGAGTATTGCCAAATGGCATCCCAATGGTCAAACTATTCGAACCATTGATTAGCCACATGGAATCAACAAAACAAAGGAGATATCAATGTACCATTAAAATTCACAAAACAAGAAAACAGAGTTTTCGGGGTCCACCAAGAGCTACCAGCCGACACCGACCACAACAAGGGCAGCCGATGCCGCTTGGCAGATTCAAGGTGCGTGGCACGCAGTAGAAGCCCCCGCCCGCCGCGCCACACACACATTCTTTTTTCCTTTCACGAATCTAGACCTTGCATCTATTAATTAATTACTACGTAAATTAAATAATTCTTATTGCTTAAACTCGAAGTTCACTCCGATACCACTATTAGGAAATCTATGCGGGAAAAAATAGCGGAATTTAAAATTTATTTCCTTTTAACCTAAAATCGACTTCGTATAAGCAACAAACATATAAGGAGTACACGAGAAAGTTACCTTGACTGACCTAAAAGATTGAAGCTCTATTGTCTACGAAGGAGTAGTGGTGCACGGAGCCGCCCAAACATTCGGCCTCTACCGCTAGTCCACACGAACAGCCCGCCGGATTCCCATCATGGATTGCTACCAGAAAAACTTGGTTGCTAGACCGTCATTTTCTCTCTCTCAAAACTCTCTCTAAGAAGCTCTCTATTTTCTAGTAGTTTTGAACTCTTCTAATTGTGATGTACAAAAGAGTTAGCCAACCCGTTACTTATATAGAGGTGGCCTGCGCCCCATACTACTAGTTTTCCTAATGGGAAAAGTTTCTGAGAGGAGTAGAGAGAAAGAAAACATTTTACTTGTAAAATAAAGAAAATAGATATTCTAGATTTATCTCATTTAATTTAATATCTTATATTAAATAAATCCAAGATATTGTGAATATCTAATATTGATTATCTTTATCATATTACCATAAATCAATTTACACATATGTGAAAATCTATACACATGAATATATAATATTAATAATATATGATAATACTAATAATTAATTTGCACAATGCAACTGTATCTTAATACACTCAAATTATCGCCCCTTCTGCCACAATATTGGCATCCGGAATATTCTTAATTAAGAAATATAATACTATGATTAATTAATTCACAAAATACATGTATATCATATATACATATGTATATTTCGCCCCATATATCTAATATGTATATATTTAATTAATCAACATAATTAATATCTTGTATATAATTTATTCATAAAAAGTAAATACCACCATATTAATTTACCACTATAACACTTTATAGTCGAGAAACTTTCCTTAATTGGTTATCCCTATAACCGCATTTTAATCCGGCTAGATGTTCTTATATGTGTGACCCGATAAGCTTCTGAATATGTTGGCCGTAGACACAAGGTGCAACGAAAATACCCCTCATACCTAACGATCATGGATAGCGTCTACCAACACGCCATGACCCCCAATCATCGGAAGAGTAAAATGCAATGACTGCTACCTTTCATGTGAAACGGTTACCGTGTAAATAAAATCCTATCGCTGTTACAATATCCATACGGTTGTACGTCGAGTGTCAAACATCAACGACCGTATTCTTATAATCTGGATATTAGGCTCTCTTGAAGTAACTCAATTTACTCCCACTTTGCAAAGATTCATGAGAGCTAGATATTCTTTATAAGAAGACCCTTTCGGATATTTACTCCTAGTATTAGGATACGCGATTTCTGGACGAGCATGAATCCTACGCATGCCTCTGTATCACACCCAATCACTACTGTATGATCGCCCTATGGCTAGGGGTAACCTCAATAGCGTCAAAGTATGAGAATCCACACCGTGATGTCATGAAGACTCCGGTCTCAGGATAATTACACAACCGCCATATAGTGCGACACTTAATAAAGTAAGTGGATCAGTCTAACGTACACATTCTCTAATACACGTCCACGTACAGTCCAAGTGTCTCTACACTTTGATAGACGAGATCTATCCCTACCTTCAATAAGATTGAAGACATCCAATACGTGCTAGTCTAATCGTACTATTAATGTCCTATTTAATAGTACATACGACTAGAGACATTTAAGTATCAAACCTTTTAAAGTGAGTCGAGATATGATCAACCATAATAACTATTATTATTTCTCTTTCACAGTTTACACTAGGGACGTTATAATAAATACAGTATCATAATTGGTCCGCTAAATGAACAAATATATAATAACAGAAAGCCATTTAATATATGTAAAAACATAAAAAAAATAGAAGAAATGATCCGACCCGGTTGGATCCGGTCCAACCCGATTAGGTTTAGGACACTATTTTAACAAGAACAACCCGAACGGTAGTAGTTTTAACCACGGCTCTAAACATCTCATAGTAATCAACACCCGGTCGTTGTGCAAAACCCTTGGCAAGAAGGCGGGTTTTGTAGCGATCAATCAAACCATCTGCATTGTGTTTTTGTCAAAATATCCGTGTAGAACCAATGATATTATATGAGGGAACGGGAGGAACTAATTCTCAGGTATCATTGCGCATTAAAGTGTCATATTCCTCTGGCATAGCTTTTCTCCATTTAGGATGTTTGAGGGTTTGAGTTACAGTGGTAGGTTCAGTGTCAATAGGAGAAGGGAGGTGTGTGTGAAGGCTGAGCTTTTGAATATGTTTATGAATATTGTTCTGTGCTCGGGTTCACATAGAATGAGTTGGGCCAACCGGATAAGGAGATGGAGAGGGACTGTGGGAGGGAGACGAGGCATGGTCGGTTTGGGAATGAGATGGAGTAAGAGGAGAGGTAGGGGTGGGGGCGGCAGTAAGAACATGAGGAGGTGCGGGAATCCAGTTAGAGAGCGGAAAAGGATGGGGGTTTTTAGTGGGAGTGGGAGTGGCAAACGGAAATATGGTTTCAACAAATTTGACATGGCAAGAAACACAGAGGCGCGAGGCAGTGGTGTCATAACAGTAGTGGGCATGTTGATTAAGGGCATAGCTTAAGAAAAAACACTTTTTGGAATGAGGTTCAAGTTTATGATCAGTGTAGGGATGTAACCACGGATAGCATAGACAACCAAAGACTCGTAGTTTTTTGGTAGTTGAGAGGCTTAGAGAAAATACATTCATAAGGAGACTTCATGTTAAGAACATGAGTAAGCATACAATTAATAAGATAGATTGTTGTGGAGAGAGCATAGGGCCAGAAGGTGGGGGGGATTGAGGCATGGGAATGGAAAGCTAAACCGGTTTCTACTATCTACAGATGACGACTTAGAGATGCCGTTGTGTTCAGGAGTGTGAGGCGGTGTGGTGAAGAAAGAAATGCCATTTGTGGCAAGATATTCACGAAGGGAGATGAATTCGCCCCCATTATCTGAATATAAAATTTTGATGGTGTGATCAAAACACTTTCCTACTATATTACGAAACCGAAAGAAAGTATTGGCGACATCAGATTTGCGAGATAAAGGATAAAACCATACATAACGAGTGTAGTGATCAACAAAAATAACATAATATTTAAAACCATCATTGGAAATAACAGAAGTGGTCCAAAAATCATTAAAAGTAATTTCAAGAAGGGGGGAAGAGCATAAAGTAGAAGGGCCAAAAGCCAGTTTATGACTTATTTTCTAAACATGCTGAACAATTCAAAAAGTAGAATCCAAAGATTAGAGTCTAAACGATGATGCCACACATGAGATGTGGCTTTATTTGTGGCAAAGGCAAGTAGAGGTGCGGAGGTCCATTCGTAGAGTCCATTTTTAACCGGCCCATGGTACATGATTTGACTCGTTTGAAGATCCTTCCTAAGAAACTCATAGGGTAAGAATTCAATGGATAAATTATTAGATTGATAGAGCTGGGAAATAGAAATCAAGTTACAAGGCATAGTAGGGACACATAAAACATTACGTAAATTAATAGATTTGGATAAATTAATAGGGAGAGAAGTAGAACCAGTATGAGTGACCGGAAGTATAGTGCCATCTCCTACCATGATGTCATCGCCAGAGTACTGGTGGTGGAGGGAAAGGTTCTGCAGATCGTTGGCAACGTGATGAGAGGCCCCGTTATCAAGAAGCTAAGGAGCTATAATACCTGTGGGATTATCCGAGTGGGAGGAGGGAGTGGTGAGATTGACTTGCGGACGGGAAGGTCGGGAACCACCGGTAGTGAGAGCTTGAATTTGGTATGATGTACAGAACCTGGCCGAATGGCTTTGAATCTGGCAAAGCCGGCAGCGACCTAAGTAGGGACGATGGGGCCTAGAATTGGTGCCAGATGGAGGCTGTCCACGGGAAGCAGAAGGAAATCCGGGCTGCTGCTGTCTAGTGAGAAATTGTTGTGGCTGGCCGGTGAAAGATTGTTGCTGGTGAGGGAATGGTTGTTGCGGAGAGGGTGGGGAACGACATGGCTGGTAATTTTGTCGAGGCAACAGGCCAACAGGTGGCCGGAATGCTGGATGGGCAGTAGCTGTAAGATGTAATATCGCCGGATGGATCAAAGATCCACCCGATTACGCAGCGGAAAGTAAAAGATCTAGATCTTATCAACCAAAACACATAAAACAATAGATCTAATCATACGAGGGGGTTTAGATTGCTTACCTGTTTATTGTGAATAAACACCAAGAACAATCCGAGATCCAAGATCCAAGAATTGAGAAGCCACCGTCTTCCGACGTGTATCTCCAAGCAACACGAAGTGGATGGTGATTCAAGCCGCTTGACCTCCTCGATATGCTACCGGAATAATCCCGAGGATTATTCCAACTCGAAACCCTAACACTATAGCCGAAAATTCAAGGCTATAATACTTGCAAATATGCGTGTATGTCTGTGTGTCATTAGGCTTAGGAGAACTCTCTTTATATAGGAGAGTAATCCTTGTCCTCCAAGAATTATTTAATTAATACAAAATCAATTAAAATAATCCTTTTCTTAAAAAAAAATCTAGAATATTATATTCCCAAATTAATAAGGATATATAAAAGATTTTATTTTCCTTAAATTATTTAACAAATAAATAATTTAATCACTTGAATCATATAATTATCAAGAAAACAAATTTCTTGATAATCAACCAAGCATCACACGCCACTTTCTTCTTGACCAATTAGGTCAAGAAGTCAACACACTAATTTGGGCCGAGTCCATGAAAATATCTTTTCAATGTATTTAATTATCTAGTCCAACTAAACAATTAATCCACATATCTATTAAACAGTCCAATCCAACTATTTAATATTAATTGAGGTGAAATGACGAGAAAACCTATATGCTATATTAGGAGCCACGTTGGGGACCATGGACCCATATTCAGTAGCTGCAATAAATTAAATAAAATTATTCGTCAGACCGAACAATAATATTCAATCTATTAATTCCGGGATTACACCACCATAAACCCGAAACTGAACTCTGCCGAATATAGATAACTTACACTCAACCATGAGTTGATAAGCGTCCACTGATATAATCATTACATACGGATAAATCCTCCATAGACTGTTCATTGCGATTCGGGATATTTTCGTAAACCCTACTCGAAACCTCTTATCCTTATTTACCATTAACCCCTAGTGATCAATTAGTTCATAACTAATATAATATGAACTCCCGGGATCGATCAGTTTCTAGGATTAACAAATAAGGGAACTGTCTGTCTACTTCCCAAGGGAAGGAATGGATTCCATATCTGTGATAGCACAGACTACTCACTCATTCCAGAATAGAGCCAACGAGAAGTGTTGGACCACATACTACGAAGTGATCCTTACTAACACATCAAACTCTACCCTAGTCTAAGCAGTTGTCTGTGATCTCCTCAGGATTGAGATTAATCCATATCTGATCATCTTGTGATTCGATAAGACTTCTCGATTACAATTATATCGAGAACTCAAATCAAATCGGGTCAAATTTCTATATGATTATCATCATATATAAATGCCCCATTGGGTACCCTATTACCGACAGCCCGGATAAGACTGTCACACCTAAAGTGTTCTGGGCGCATTAATAGCAAATTAATCATGAGATCCGTACTCAGATGAATAAACGCTACAGACTGAGTTAATTTTAAGTACATCTCACTAACTCAATCCTCTTGTGTATAGACATACACTGAGTTATGTGATTACATAAACGAGGTACTTAGGGTTTTCAGTAGTGTCTTAATTATAAGCATACATGCATATAATAAGATGAATTATTAATTCTATCCTAAAACAATTATATAATTGTCTTTCGGGCACTACACCTAATAGTAGCTTGGCAATCACGGATGGGGTCACCGGAGGGGAGGAGACCTGAATGGAATAGTGCAACAGCTTCTCGTAAAGTTCTTCAAACGAGATAGAAGTATCTCGTGCTTGAATAGTGATGATAACGGATTTCACCCGGCCTCCACGTGTCATGCACACAATACTCAAATAATAATAATAATATGGCCAAGACCCTAACTTTGTAGACTAGGGGTCCCGCTATAGGCCTAAAGGTCGACCTCCGCGACAAGGGGAAGTCGAGGCGGTCGATCCTCAATCCACCGTAGGTCGGTCAGGACCGAAGTTAGAGGTCGACCTGGTCAGCTCGGACACCGTGGCCTCGGCTGTTCGCCGTAGGTCGGTTAGAGCGTATATTGACAATACATGCTTATCATAATTATTATGGAAAGAATCAATAACTATTAAGACTCTAATCTTTATCATTAAACTCAATATTTGAATACCAAGATTATCTCCTAAATTAAGGGGATTGAACCGTGATTATCATTTCCTTGGGGAACACGAAATTAGAGTCCAATTAGGAACCGGCACATTTAGGCCTAGGGCATAATCCCTCTCTATATAAAAAACCTTGAAGGAACTACGGAGACTTTATTCCAATCAAGACATTTGATACGTAAGCACTTGGGATAAAATATCCCAGGCTCAGTCTCAAATTCACCCAAAAACTACCCTATCATGCATATTCTTCTTGTTTTATACACTTGATTCGATCACCACTAGATTAGACAGCCCCGGTTTATACCCGATGAAATTTTACTTTGTCAATTGGCAATATAATGAGGGCCTTCTATCGGTAATAGATCTTGTTCGTGATCAAGTTAATGGCAAGAACATGTCATGAGGCTGCTGCAGAAAATGCAGCAGTTAGGTTGGAGGTGCATTTCTAGAAATTGAACAGTTGAAACAAGAATTCCACCGTTCAGATTGAAGGAGAAGGTGGTACGAACAATCCCTCAAAATCGCGTGGCGATCGGAGTCTGTTTTGATGCCCAATCGTCGCTAGAAAGTTGCTGCTGTATCACAAAAACGTAGCAGTCAGGTCGGTGGCTTATTGCCAGAAATTGAACCGTTGAAACAAGAATTCCACCGTTCAGATTGAAGAAGAAGGAGGCACGAACTATCCCTCTAAATCTCGTGTCGATCGGAGTCCGTTCGATGCCCGGTCACCGCCGAAAAGATGCTGCTGTAACACCAAAAGAAGCTGCAAATTTTCTATCATATTTTTACCTCATTATTAAATAATGTCGAACCAGGGTTCGATCTCTTGACCTCTAGCTTTGCTACCATATAGGATCAAGCGCTTACCGTCAAAACCGCCCATTTTCGGTTTTCTGATCGGCATTAATCAAGACCTTCATCCAGATTTCAAGATCTCCAAGATCTTCATCCAAATCACAAGGTCTCCATCAAGATCGTCTTCCAGCTCGTCCTGAATGAGCTCGGCCAGAAAGAGCTCTCCCAAAATGAGCTCACTCAGCATGAGCTCACCCTGTATGAGCTCTCAAGATCTCCAGATATGAGCTCTCTAGGTACACCCATAATCTTCTATTTACACCGTGATAATTTAGACGTTCATCGTCGATTTTATTTTTGATGGTTTCTTTTTAATTGTCAGGTTTATTGCATGTTCTATAATATGGCTCAAAGCCAAACTTTTGAGAATCGCAGATTGGATTACAATAAGACTTCAAAATCAATGCGTTAGCTAAGGCAAACTAATTAAGTCTGCAGGACAGACGCGCTGAGATCCGCAGGACGGACCAGTGTAATTTTATCTATGTCTGCAGGACGGATGCGCTGAGATCCACAGGATGGACCAGTGTAATTTTATCTAAGTCCGCAGGACGGACGCGCTGAGATCCGCAGGATTGTTGGTCCCTTGAAAAGGCTTTGGTTAAGTTTTGGGGGGTGAATAAACTTAACACTTAAAACTTTTTTGAGTTGACAAACTCAGCAAGGTCAGTTGCCTATTGACTATTAATGTTACTGCATTTGTTGCAGCGGAATATATGTAAATTAAGCCTTATTACTTGTTGTTAAAAGAATGATACTAAGTAATGGATACTCAATAGTGTAAGTGTGTGATTCAGTTGCTAGTTCAGTAGGTTGATGTGATAAGTATGCAAATTGCAGAAAGTAAGTAGGCAAGATTTATAGTGGTTCCAGGTGGTGTAATCCTGTCAGTCCACTCTTCTCCTGTGATGTTGGAGGAAATTCACTAGAGATCTTTGAGGTTGCAGTTACAAAAATCCCTAAGCTGTTTGTCCTTCACCAATGACTATGGATTCACAACCTAAATACTTGAAACATGTAGGATTGCTGCTCCAAAGTATTCCACTGGTCATTGAAGGGTATGATTGCCTCTTCACCAGCTCCACCACAAACAACAGTTCTTGACACCTAAGTGTTTCTCTATTTTCAGTAGGTTTCTTGTAAAAGAAAGATTGAATCAAGTAAATGATTCAGTTGTCAGCAGCTTGATCAAGATGAAATGATCAGCAGCTTGAGGTATTCAAGTGTATACACTTGATGTAACTTGATAGCAGGTTACACTTGAAAAAATTTCTTGATCAGTCAGGTGAAACTCAGTGTATGTCAGCAGGGTGTTTTTCTTGATTTAACTTGATAGCTTCGTATGGATTATATGTTCATCTGTTTTTCATCATCTTGTATCTGAATCAGGAGACTTCTATTTATAGGTCAGAATCCTGTGACTTATGTTTGAATTTCAAACATAGCCATTTCAGACTCGTCTCCATCATGACTTGCTTTTGTCACTGTTCATAGGACTGACACTGTCAATTAGCTTTTTGTCAGTTTTCAGGTTGTCCGCCCTTTGACTTGTATCCATTGGATAAAGCTCTGAATCTTTCCAACGTTCCTTTTATCTTGACCATTGATTTCTTGACAAAATCAAGGCTTGTAATCCAACCTTATCCATTTAATCTTCCAATGTAACTTTGATTAAATCGAGATTTATACTCAGCAAATATTTGGAGTATATTAGCCTGCTGATGTACATATCTGTCAGCAGGTTTAAGTCTGCTTTGTTTTAATAACACTTCAGCTGAATTCTTCTCATCTAACTTTTTTATGTGAAGTTAGAGTACACCATTTTGAACATAACAAAGTTCCAATCAACACTTAACATATGGAACTTAGACCTTGTACACAAGGTATATGTAATCAGTTTAGGTCATCACATACTTCCCTAAATTCTGATTACATATCCTTGACTTTAAATACTAAGTTTGATCCCTTAGCCTTCAATAACTGAGTTTGAACCCTCAGCCTTCAGTCTTTAGCAGGTCCCTATTTAGTCTACTGACCTAGACACTCTACTGACCTAGATAGGTCTGCTGATAAAGTCAGCTGACCTACTTACAGTGCTTGTTTGATAAAACCTATACAAAGATCAAATTCTAATAAACCTATACATTTGATCTAGACATCTTTTTGCCTTTGCTCTATGACAGCTAGTCTGGCACTCATCATTAAAACTTAAAATATGTCCAACAATTTCCCCCTTTTTAGTGATGATGCCAATACCCTCCTTATAGCAAAGTAAAAACATAAAAACACAAAACTGAACAAACTTCCAGTCATATCTCATTAAAAACACATTTGTTCAAAATTGTTATAAACTAGGATCAGCAGAATAAAATAAGCAGTGTAAGTGTGGTAATCTAGTTTCTATCTCCTTCTTGATCTTTCTAGCTCTTCCTCTCTTTGCTGTTGGTGAATTCTGAGTTCTCTTTGAAAGTCCAACATCCAGTTATTTTCAATGCTTGTGAAGTCAATCCAAGTATGCAATGCTTTCCACCATTCCCAGGCTTCATTCAAGGATAACCGGACTCCTTGCCCGTTGAAACCTCCTCCCATGTTGCATGCCTTGAATTCTTCTAAGTTCAACTTTGCTTTCTCATCAGATGTTGGTTGTCTACCACCAGATCTACCAGCATGTCCTCCTCTTCCAGGTGTTGAAGATTTCCTAGTCAATTTTAATGATTTGACTCTAACCTCCCATAATTTTAAACTTAGGAATGAGTTAAGACCTTCCTAAAATTTCATGTCTTGGTAGGTTTCCTTTTTGTTGCATAAACAGATTTGAATTCTTTGAGCAGATCATCAGCAAGTTGTACTCTGCCCGGTGCAAGTTCTCAGAATTGATTGATATCTGCCTCAAATCTCTTCTGGTTGCATATTCTTGCAGCTTCCTTTGCTTCTTCTGTACTTCCTCCCCCTTGTTGGTATCATCAATAAAATGATTGAGGAGGCCTAGAATACTCTCTTAAGAAGTGACCATATTACTCAACCGACCTTCTATAATCCCTGTTCTTGTGTCAAGTGCAGTAATCCTTCCTTCAATGGTTTGTTCCTGTAGATTGACCCTCTCAGTGAGTTTAGGATCAATAGCAGCAGGGTGAGGAACCTCAGCAGGTTGAGGTGCCACAGCAGGTTTAGGTGCCTCATCAAGCTTGTCTAACTTGTTATGCAATGAGGCAATATGTTCATTTAAATGCTTATCTTTGTTTGTTGTGCCTGTATTTATACCTCTCACATCTCTTATTAGATCATTTATGGCAAATTGAGCGGAGGTAATGTTGGAAGCAACTGTTTTAGTAGTTCTTCCTCTGATATCTACAAGATTCACCAAATCTTCAAATCTCTGTTCACTTCTATTCAGTTGAGACCTTAGCTGTGCAATATCATTCCTTACAGCTCTCAATTCTTCCTAAACATGTGCTGGTATTGCACCAGCCATACCTCCAGCCATTTGTCCAGCAAAATCACCAGCAGGCTCTTCAACATGATATTCTGCCCTTGGTATCCTGACAACTATGGCTCTTGTACTGTCCCATTCAGCAGGTTCAAGACCTTCCTCAATGATATTCATAAAAATCTCTTCTATAACAGGTTCTTGTGCAGGTTGAGGTTCTTGAACTACCTCCAAAACATGTACTTCTTCAAAGATTGGTACATGTGCTTGTTGAGGCTCATCTGTAACTTCTTCTTCCTCAGGCATCTGGAATTCCTCATCACTGAAGCCATAGTCAATAAGTTGTTCATCATGAACATCTTCAGCAGCTTGATGGCTATCTTTACCCTCAGTAGCCTACACTACAACAGCATGTATAACAACAGTATGTTGTTCTTCAATATGTGCATCAGGGGCTTGCTGTTCTTCACTTTGTGCAATAGCAGCTCTTTCCTCAGTAGTCTATTCAACAACAACCTCCATACTATGCACAGGGGATTCCTCCAACCCCATTAAAAGTTCTAACCTTTGTCCCAACACTATTTGATCCTCAGTGATTAGGACCCTCTATTCCAACCTTTGTCCAGTTGCTGTCTGTCCCTCAGCAGACTGAACCTCCACATCTTCAAATATGGCCTCATTTTATTTGAAAATACCATGAGCCCCAGCTATCTCTTTTAAGGTTTCAGAGGCTTATGCTAAAACTTCATCAGTGTTGATGCTATCTTGGTACTGTGCTGATCCTTAAGAATAGACATCAGATACTTCAACCAATAAAGTGTGAGACAAACTGATCAGCCTGTTGTCTTCAACAGCTATTTCAGCATAATTTGAGCTTCCAAATCTTCCATAGTAACATTCTCTATGTCTTCATCCACATTACCAGTCTACTGGCCCTCAGCAGACTTGCCACTATCAGCAGATTGATCTGATGTATTGTCTTTAGACCCCTGTCCTACATCCTCAGTAGGTCTTTCGAATGCAGTGCCACTTGGTTGGCCTGGAAACGAAGAGTGATCATCATCAGAATCTGAAGATGATGAATCATCATTATCAGGTGCATCTTGTGGTTCTCTGAACATAATGCTTCCTCTTTGCTTCTGTCTTTCAACAATATCCATCAACCTTATTTGCAGTTCAGATGTATCAATCAGTCCCATCAAGTTCTCTACTCCCAATTGGTTAAATGACCATTCTTCAAAATCAGTCATTGGTTCTGCATCTGGTTTTTGTCTCTTATAAAAACAAAACTTCCAAGCAAAGTAATTTGCAATTTTCTTGAAGTTAGGATCTACCTTTTCCTTCTTAGACTTATTTTCCCTTCTTTCAAAAGGCATTGTGGGGCTTCTTGGAGCAGGTTTCTCAGCTTGTTGTCCTCCAAAGGATTCAACAAGATGAGTCAATGTATCTACAGCAGATACAAATAGGTCAGTAGGTTCTTCAGGTTATAAATTAGTACCTACTACCTCCATCTGTTCAACACTAGGTTCCCCCAGAGTCTCATGCTAAACCGGAGGATCTTCAGCAGTTTTTCCTTCCCCCTGAGTAGTGGCATCTATAGCAGGGTCTTGAACAGGTTCAGAAACTTCCACAGCTGGTTCAGGTTCAGCAGTGTGCTGTGGTTCTTCAATTTGTTTCTTACCAGCAATCTTAGCAGCCTCAGTAGGCTCAACAACTTGGGTTGTTTCACGAACAAAATCTTCTTCTGCTTCCTTTAATTTTAGGCCTCTAGAACCCTCAATTATTTGCCCTTTCCATGAACTCTCTTTTTGGCAACCTGTTTCCTTTTTTTTGCAGGTTGTTGCTCGTCTTTAGATATCTCTTTTTCTAACTGCTCTTGGCTAGCAGCTTTCCTCTTTCTTCTATTTTCTTTTTATTGTTCTTTCAAGATTTCAGCAGCAGTTTTCTTTGTAGCTCTCAACTTCTTCTTGAGCCTCAATAGACTTAGTAGTGTCTACTGATTGCTGTCTTGTTCTTTTAGGCTTTAAAAGCTCAGTTATCTTCCTTGTTTCTCCAGCCTTTCTTTTCTGTACAGGCTTCTTTGGCGCAACATGTTGTCTATCGTGTTTATCCTTTATCTCTTTTCCTGCCCACCACCATCATTATCACTTTCTGTCCTTTCATCACCACCTTCTTCATCACCATCTATACCTGAGATAGGATCATTTATTTCTGGTTTGTATCTTGACTTGTTGATTATTGCAGGTGCAACATCAACAATCTGAAAGTGGGTCAGCAGGGTTTGTATCATCAAACCCAATGGTTTAGTCTTGGACATCCTTGTTCCACCTCTATCTTCTGTCACCACTTTCTTCATATATTGAACAAAGAATCCGGCCCAATCAAACTTCATGCTTTTGCATATAATAATCAACAGGTCTATTTTTGGTCCTGAAAGAATATCAAGACTTCCACTGAATCCATGAATATTCTTGGCAATAATCTTGCTCAGTAGGTTATATTCCAATATAATATTCTTCACATTAATACTCAAGACTGTTGGTACACACTTGTTTGTCTTTATTGATTCAACAAACTCCAGTCTTGATAACTCCATTGACTCAGGATTTGTAGGAGCACCATTTCCTGGTCCAAATCCAAACACTTCCCTCAGTAGGTCTGAAGTGATTTCAATCTGCTGGGCATTAACAGTTGTAGTGAATGCTTCTCTATCATTCTTTACCACCATGTTCTTCCAGAAATTAACAACATTGGTGTATGAGATGGTTTTTAATCTCAGATTTAGAACAGCTTCCAATCCTTTGTATCTTCTGATCCTTCTTCCAATGTTGATAGCTAACTCAGACTTGTTAGCATCAACAACAAAGCCTCTAACACTTTGGCTTGTACCAATATGAACATCTCCTTTATCCGCCATTGTATAGATTGAACAAGATGAAGAATAAAACTTTGCAAATTTGTGTTCACACTTGTGTAAAATCAGAGAAAATCGATCTGAGGTTTGTATGTAACATCTGAGTGTATATGCCTGTATATATAAGGAAAGGTAGTGGTTGATAACTGTCAAGCAACTACTGTACACGTTCTGTAGCATTTAACCACGATTAATCTTGGAATAAATGTGATGTTGCCACGTGTCCCACTAACTTATCCCATTAAGAGTTGTAACCATTGGATATTGTAACCGCAGTTATAATGGATAAGAATAATATCTGTTTATGTTAACTTTCATTAAAGTTTGACTATCTTGTAATGTATACTCCAGCAGGCTTGGTCTTCAGTAGAGTTGGCTCAAGACCCTCATCGACATAAGATGGCTCAAAGACTCTTTGGTGATTACTCTGCTGATCTTCATACACTCTTGTTTTGTGCAACTGATAATACAAGATGAAGTTTAATACCAATGACTGATCTGTCAAGTGAGCTCACCCAACAGGACAAAGACCAATCCCCTTGGAAACCTCTTTTGCTCAATTGCCCAAACTATTTAAGTACATGGAATTGTTGATACCAATGACTAATTTTCCAAGTGAGTGACCCAACGGGGCAAAGACTAATCCCCTTGGTGAATTCCAGTACTCTGCTGACTATTAACATATCAGTCAACTTTTATGATGCCAAGTTCAGTTCTTAACTTAGCAAATCTTTCACTAGACAATGGTTTTGTAAAGATGTCAGCAAGTTGATCTTCAGTAGGGATGTAAAGAACCACCACATCTTTCTTCTCCACATGATCTCTTATAAAATGATGTCTCACATCAATGTACTTGGTTCTTGAGTGCAAAACAGGATTTTCTGTGATTGCAATTGCACTTGTGTTGTCACACATTATGGGAATTTCTTTTTCTTCAATCCCATAATCCCTTAATTGTTGTCTTAACTATAGTATTTGTGCACAACAACTTCCCGTGAGAATGTACTCACTTTCAAAGAGTGGAAGTGGATATTGAATTCTGTTTCTTGCTAAACCAGGAAACAAGTCTATTTTTTTTGGAAAGAATAATTTAGTTTTGATGATAATTCATCTTATTCAAGAACATAGTGTTTACACCCCATTAATGAAGTGCTGAAACTAGCTGTTATAGTGAAAGGCCAAAAGATGTCTAGAACTGAATGTATAGGATTTATTAGAGTCTGATATTTGTATAGGTTACATCAGACAAGCATTGTAATAGTTAAAGAATCGTAAGAACTAAAAATTGGAAATCACTTAAAAAACTGACAAGTCATTCAAAACTGACTCAGGCTACACCAAGAACTGACGTTCACTCAGAACTGAAGAAAGCAAGTTCGCTGAGGGACACAGACTCAGTTGACTTATCTAGGATATAGAAGAACTGAGGGTTCAAACTCAGTTATTGAAGATTGAAGAACAGAGGGTTCAAACTCAGTTTATGAAGACTAAGTCAAGACTATAAAGTTAGACTTCAGGCAAGTTTGTGGTGACTTGAACTGACTTTATGGATCTTGTATGAAGACCTATGAGTCATAAGGACAATGAACTCTTAGAAGATATATGCTTAAGGTGTACTCTGGTTAAGTCAATTATAATCAGATGATAAATAGAGTACTGATTTTTGAAGAAGAGTAAAATCTCAGTTAATTCTCTAAATCAGCCTAGAAACTGACAACTGCCGAACTCAGCATGAAACTGATCAGGATACTCAGTTTCGTAGTCATGCATCCAACAAACTGATAGTACAATCGAACGTTGTAAATGAAGCAATTCTATTGGATGAAATACTGACAAGTCAGAACGGTCACAAAATATAGCCGTTACAAGATAGACATTGATACAATTTAAATTCAATCGAAATGAACGTTGGACCTTACACTATAAATAGAGGACTTTTCACCCAGGATCAAATACCAAGATTCATCAAGAATTAACAAGATTACAAGCATTTCTGTGCAAGAGTCTAGTTCATTCGATTTATCGTCTATATCTGCGCTAACAAGATTGTTGGTCCAAGAGAAGGGTAAAACTATAGTCGGAGGGGGGAGGGTGGGGGTGAATGACTATAGTGGAGTTTCAAAAACGTTTCTTATGTTTAAAAGCTTTTGGGCAGCAGATAAGTCCCTTCTTACTATGTTGTTTCAAAGCAGTTTTGACGGTCACAGATATAAGAAATAATGCAATTAAATGAGTGCAGTAAAGTAAATTGCAGAAAGTAAATTGACATAAGGCTTATAGTGGTTCAGGGTGGTGTAATCCCTTAATCCACTCTTCTCCTGTGATGATTGGAGGAATTCACTATTGTTTTCACATATATAATAGTAAGATTGTCCTTGACTTCCCAAGCTTCACAATCTACAAGACTGTCACTCCTTGGCTACAATAGCTTCAGTGATTCAGTCTCTTTCACTGCTCCTTGAGATCAAATCCTTCAGCAGCTATCACAAAACACAACTCCTTCTCAGATGTCTTCTGATTCAATTGCTTCAGTTTGTTGTGAATGAGATTCATAAACTTGTTTGATCAACTTCAGTGTTGAATGTGAAATTGCAGTTCTGATGTCTGATTTGATCTCTAGATAAATCCTTGTAAGTTCAGATAGAAGGCTTTCAATTGACAGAGTTTCTACGTTGTTTTTCTTTTTATAATCGTTGTCTTTATCTGTCTGTCAATGCCTTCTATTTATAGCCTTGAGTATCCTTGATTTGAATTTTCGTCCGTTGGCTATATTAATGAGGGGAATAATCCTTGATTTTATTCTTGATTCCTCCTTAATTATATTCTCCTTGATTTCAGTGATTGGATTTTTCTTCAAACGTTTGGCAGAAAATCCGTCCTTGATTGATCCTTTATTGATTGTGCATTTAATGCATGATTCTCTGAATCTTCATCATATTTTAAATCTGATTTGGTAGGGTTTACTTCGCCGTTCTCTGAGCGGTCGAGTGATCCTATCTGACTTTTCCGTTTAGATCTTCCTTCACTGTTTTGTCTTCACTCAGCCGAAAGCCAGTTTACTCTGCCGATTCACTGTTTCCTTCATCACTTAAGTTTAAGAAGAATCTTTGTACTTCACTGATCATTGATTTGGGTGAGATCAGTGTACACCATATTTAAACATTAAGTTTCATCACTTGAAACATAACTTAGACTTATCCAAGGTCATCACAGACTTCCTTGGGTATAAATCAGACCATTAAGTCTTCATTGCTTCTCTGCTGGTGCATGGCTGGCTTTACTCTGCCGAATGTCTGTTTTTACATTGCCGTCCTGCCAACTAGTACAATACTTGTCTGACTCAACTTATAAAATATGTTAGACTCTAAGTAAAGACTTATACAGAGAATTCTAACTTATTTCAGGCTTGCTATAATAGCTAGTATGGCCATCATCAAAACATAATAAAATGTTCATAACAATTTCCCCTTTTTGATGATGCCAAAACCCTCATAAACCTGAACATAAGTAATCCAAATTTTTCATAACAATTCACAAAACCATTTTATTCATCCATTTAAGGGTAGCAAGTTCAAAAATTTATACAAGTGTTACAAACTACATTTTGCTTAATTCAGCCTTGTACCTTTTGAACTTTGTAGTCTGAACCTCCTCAATGTCTTTCCAATTGATTTTTGGAAACTTCCACTTCCAGTATGCCATGTATTCAGATACTCCATTGAATACTTTCTTGGCAAAGAGTCTGTTGAAGTCTGGCATGGTCTCATTTGCCCTAGGTTCTCCAAAGTGCTTCTCGAGTCTCTCCTTAGCTTCAGTAATATGTGAGTCAGCAAACTTGAGACTTTTGTAGAGGCTCCACTGTTCCTGTTTGTTCATTCTTCCCATAGGATTGAAGAATTTTGCCATATGATTGAAGTCTTCTTGTTGTTCAATTGACCAGTCTTCTGGTCCTTTTGCAGCAAGTGGTATGGCTGAACTTGGTCTGCTGGTTGTTTGTTTTAAAAGTGCAAACTCTCTTTTGACATCGTTGTAGAGTTTGGCCATATCATTTCTCATTCTTTCATCCTGATAGCTTAGCCAATCAGCCCATGCTTTATCTTGTGAAGAATGAGGGTAAAGTCCTTCTTGTACTCTGAAAAATTCTCTTACATGGTCCAGTACATCTGCTTCATATTCTATTTTGCTTTTGTGAGCAGTGAAAGTTCTGTGCTCCCCAGTGTATATCCGAGCTGCTCACGCCTCTCTTTGGTGTTTCCTCTGGTGCTAAGTCTGTGTTGGCTTGCTGATCCTCTTGGCTGACTAGATCCTGGCCTTTGCTGTTTTCCGGATATGTCTCTGTCATCATCTCTTCTTTGCATAGGAAGAGGAAATCCAATGCAGGTTCATTTAGGGCTTTTTCTCTTTCTTCTCTAGCCCTCCGTTGATGTTATTCTCGCTTCATTCCCGATTTCGATTTCTCGTCCCCTTGCTCTCGATCGTTCTTGATGAAGTTTGGGGTCCGATAGTTGATCCTTGAGCTTATCCCGATTTCTTTTTGGCAAAGATCATCCCTCTGCCGAGTAAGATGCTATTTGTTCCTCTCTGCCGTTCCAACTGAGAGTCCATTTTGATTCAATGGATGTGAATCTATTGTCATGATCGGTCGGATTTCGATGACACTATGGAATCTTGTGCCAAATGCGGTGCCATAGAGTCATTTTCTGAGAAATGTGTTGCCTGAGACTGCAAGATTGTTTGTGATGTTGATGTTGAGTTGTCTCATCAGATCTCCTTGGCGTTGCACAACAATGTTTTGTGCCTCAATGTATTCAGCAATGGCCTCAAATTCTCGCTCAATAGAGTAGCTTTTGTCATTGAATGCTGAATTCATGGATCTGGGGTGCATTGCTTGCTGCTCCAATTCTTCTGCCAGCAGGTCTGCTGCAATTTCAAAAGTTTCATTAGAAATACCAGTGGCCAACTGAGAGAGTCTGTGCCGGATGTCAGCTGGCTCTGGGTCTGTTTGCTGTCATTTGTCTTGATGCTGAGTCACATCTATATTGACATCAAAATCTTCAAGAATTTGGGTAGATGTGTATGCTGGTGTAGCTTAAGCTATTATTCCCCTTTTTCTGTCTTTTGGGATTTCTTGACTAGAGTGGCAAAGAAATGAACCGATGTCCACTATGTTTGCTTATTTGTCACCGGAGTTTCAAACAAATAGTGGTTGAGGTGTTGTCTTAGCTGGTGTTGTTGACTTGTTGGATGCGTGTGGCTATAGAAAAGAACTTAGAAGAATGTTATCATCAATTGCATCCGGTGTAGGAGTATACTCTTCTCCTTGGTTGTCACCATCATCAGCATGATGATCATCATTGTCATTGTCATCATGATCATCTCCATCATCTTGATCAGTATTATCATCATCATCTTCAGAGTCATCAATGTGTCTGTCAGAGATCTGGGGCAGTTTTGCCTTTGCGGCATCAACCATGTCCCAGAGAGGAGATTCATCTAGTACACCAACCAGAGTTGTGATTCCCAGAAAGTTAAAGAGCCATGCCTCCTCAGCAAGCATGCGTTCGGAATCATGAAGCTGGTCTTTGGAATCACCTTCCTTCCATTCAAGATATTCTGCAATTCAATCATCAATATCATTTGCAGACATTAGGGCAGGTTCTTCTAGAGTTTCTTCATCATCTCCAGTGTTTCCCGCAGCTTTCTCATTTTGAGGTTGTTCATCCTCACTTTCATTTTCTTCTTCTTCTTGGTGTTCTACCTCAACATATGAATCCTCATCATCTTCTTCTTCTTCATCAATTAATTTTCCAAAGGCTGTCTTGTCCAGATTGCGTTGAACCTTTTGCTTATTTCGTTGACCGGAGGGATGAGTTGTGGTTTTCTTTCTCTTCCCTCCTTCGCCTTGCTTTTGCTGTTTAACATAGGTAAACATGACCTTGGACTCATGCAATTTGTGAAGTTGTACAATAGGGACTTTGAGACATTGCATCAGATAGTGTAACTGAATCCCATACTATTTTTTCACCCAGAATTGTCCTTTCTTCGTCTTTCCTTCTGTTGTCCCCTTCGTGGCCGCTTTTACTTCACTTTGAATTTGTTCTTTGATTCTTAGAAAGAAGTATTTTGCCCAATTGAACTCCAGATTGTTGTAGATGATTCCCATTAGCCGCATTCTGATTTCTGTCATGGCATTATTTGCTCCGAACTTTCCTTCAATGCTTTTCCCAATTAGGGCACTGAACTCACTGAATGGTTTCTTTAAAACGGATCTAAGACAATTGACTTTCTTAGACCTTGGGTTATCCGTTTTGGTGATGGTTACCCAGAAATCATCCAGGTTTTGTGGCACCAAGGAAGCCTTGCATTGCCCTTTGTTTGAAAGTTTTAGGTATTTTCGAATTACCTTTTCTGTAATGACCACTTCTGTGCCGTTGACAGATGCAATGATCTTGTCTTCTTCCCAGTCGTCACCTTCTTCAGCAGGGAGCCCAGAAACATATTTTGTAGATTTCCAGAAGGAGATTAGACTTTCATAACAGACTTCAGTCATTGGAGGATTTAGAAAGGTTGATAATTTTAGGCTTTTGCATCCAGCTGCCAATCGTTTTGCTTCTTCATCATTTCCGCACAGTTTTAAGTAGTGTTCTTCTTGGAAGAACGATCTAGTGGCAATCGATTTTTAATACCTAGCTTGGGTGTTTGAGGAGGATGAAGCCATTGTTATGTGATTGATGTTTAGAGTAGAACACTTCGAGTTTTCAGAGAGAATCAAAAGTAGGGTTTGTAATTTGTAAAAGAGTGTAAAGATTTCTGAAAATCTCTAAGTATCGTTTATATATGATGATTTGGGTAGTGTGAACGTGGTTTGAATATGGAAGGATTTTATGACATAATGGCGTGATTTTGTGTATGTAAATCGCGATATTCGAGTGAAGTGGGGGAGTGGATTGAGGTAAGTAATGATAAATCCCAGGAATCGAGGCGTTTGTAATTCCAAAAACACTATGGTTACCTCCATGATTATAAGTTGATCACCACGTGTGTAATCATCCACATAATAATCTTCCATAACTTCCTTATTCTCCACGGGTATTAAAAAGTGATTTTGTTCACACTTTAATTTTCCTAAGATTTCAATCTTTATTTCGGTGAAGTGCCTTGGCTGGTCACTTAGCCGGTGTAGTGACTCTTTCACTGAGCTGCTTTATTTGACTGTTCCTAACAATCAGTGAATTTAACTTCATTTGGGTACGGTGCCTTACCGCTACATCCCCTCATGAACGGCAAAGGTTTAAGCAATTTGATGAAGTCACTTAGCCGATTACTCAGTCGGCCACCGCTCTTTGGTACTTAGTCGATTTCAATCATTCCCAACTCAGTTCTCAACATGCTAAATCTTTCATGACTGAGTGGTTTAGTGAAGATGTCAGCCAATTGATCTTCAGTGGGTATGTATTTTTGGATGACATCTCCTTTTTCAACATGATCTCTGATAAAATGATGTATCACATCAATGTGCTTTGTTCTTGAATGCAACACTGGATTTTCAGTAATAGATATTGCACTTGTGTTATCACACATGATTGGAATAGTCTTTTCCTCCACTGCTTAATCCCTTAGCTGTTGTTTGATCCAAAGTACTTGTGCACAACAACTGCCTGCTGCTATATATTCTGCTTCAGCTGTTGATGTCGATATGGAGTTTTTCTTTTTGCTAAACCATGAGACTAGTATGCTGCCTAGCATTTGACATGTTCCAGAGGTGCTTTTTCTATCTATTTTGCATCCATCATAGTCAGAGTCTGAATATGATATCAACTTGAGACCTCCATCTTTTGGATACCAAATACCAACATTAATAGTGTTTTTCTGGTATTTGATTATTCTTTTGGCTGCTAGAAGATGTGATTCTTTTGGTTGAGCTTGAAATCTTGCACATACTCCTACTGCAAATGCTATATCAGGTCTGCTTGCAGTTAAGTATAGTAGGGATCCAATGATTCCTCTATACATTTTCTGATCAACATCTTTTCCAGTTTTAACTTTTCCAAGAATGACTCTTGCACACATTGGTGTATCTAATGTGCCACTTGTATCCATACCATACTTGTGTATTAAGTCTTTTGTATACTTGGCTTGACTAATGAAAATACCATCCTTCATTTGCTTTACTTGAAGGCCAAGAAAATAATGTAATTCTCCCATCCTGCTCATTTGAAATTTGCTCTTCATCAGGTTTGCAAATTTCTCACACAGCTTTTGATCCTCTGATCCAAAGATGATGTCATCAACATAGATTTGTACTAGCAATGTGCTTGTTCCTTCCTCTAATTTGAATAGAGTCTTATCTATAGTTCCCTTGTTGAATCCATTCTTGATCAAAAATTGAGATAGTGTTTCATACCAGGCTCTGGGTGCCTGTTTAAGTCCATAAAGAGATTTCTTTAGTTTGTATACTTTGTCTTCTTTTCCTTTGAGTTGGAAACCAGGGGGTTGTTCCACATATACTTCTTCTTCCAAAAGTCCATTCAGAAATGCACTCTTGACATCCATTTGATAGACTTTGAAATCTTTGTGTGCAAAGAAAAGCTAGAAAGAGTCTAATTGCCTCCAATCTTGCTCTTTGGTGCAAATGTTTCATCATAATCTATTCCTTACGCTTGAGAATAGCCTTTTGCAACTAGCCTTGCTTTGTTTTCGACAAGCTGTTCCTTGCTCATCCATTTTGTTTTCGAATACCCATTTTGTTCCAATGATGTTGGTGTGTCAGTCTGTCAACAAGTTCCTGAGACTTCATTTCTTTCAAATTCATTTAGTTCTTCTTGCATGGCTGTGATCCAGTCTGTATCTTGAATTGCATCATCTATTGTCTTGGGTTCCACTTGTGATAGAAAACATGTTAACATATGCTCTAGTTGTCTTCTGGTTCTAACTCATATGTGAATGTTTCCAATAACTTGTTCTTCAGGATGATTTCTTAGCCAATTTAGGTCAGGTTGAAGTTGTTCTTCACTTGGTGCTTCTGTAGCTTCAGGTTCTGCATGTGCTTCAAGTTCTGGTGCTCCTTCAGTTGTAATGAATTGTGGCTCATCTTGATTTCCAAAATTGTGATGCAGAATAGTTGCTGGTACTATTGTATTCATATGCACTTGCCTTTGTGCTGCTTCTTATTGTTCTTGAAGACTTTCACCATTTGTATTTGGTTCATCAAAGACTACATGTATTGATTCTTCAATCACCAGTGTTCTTTTGTTGAGTATTCTGAAGGCTTTGCTGGTGTCAGAGTATCCCATAAAGATTGCTTCATCAGCCTTTTCATCAAAGGTGTGCAGCTGATTCCTGTTCAAAATAAAACATTTTGATCCAAACATATGGAAATATGAGACATTAGGTTTTCTACCATTCCATATTTCATATGGAGTTTTTCCATGATGTTTGTTGATGATTGATATGTTTTGTGCATGGCATGCTGCATTTGCTGCTTCAGCCCAAAACCTCTTTGGTAGACATGCTTCAGCAATCATTGTTCTAACTGCTTCTTTAAGGGTTCTGTTTCTTGTTTCTGCTACACCATTTTGTTGTGGAGTTCCTACTGTAGATAACTAATGTAGTACTCCCTTTTCTTCAAAATAGGTTCTGATAACTTCATTAAGAAATTCAGTGCCTCTATCTGATCTGATCTTGATAATTTCAGTTCTTTCTCATTTTAGAGTCTTCTCAGCAAATCTGGCAGCTTCTTGAGTGTCTCTTTCTTTTTGTTCAGGAAAATGGTCCAGGTGTATTTTGAGAAGTCATCCACCACTACTAGGGTGTATTTCTTGCAGCTTACACTTACTGGTGTGACTGGTCCAAACAGGTCCATATGTAACAGATGTAGAATTCTTAATGTTGATTGATAGGGCTTTGACTTGAATGAACTTTTGATTTGTTTCCTTTTCTGACAAGCATCACATAGACTTTCCTTCTTGAATGTGATCTCTGGCAGGCCTTCAACTAACTTGTTCTTTGATAATTTATTGATGGTCTTGAAATTTAGGTGATTTAATCTTCTATGCTAGATCCAGCTAGTTGATTGTTTGTTTTTGACAAACAAACATGTTTCTGCCTTAGCTGTTTTCCAATCCACCACATACATGTTATCTTCTATTCTACCTGCAAGAACCACTGTTGAAGTTTGGCTGTGAATCACTTTGCATCCTTCCTTGTTGAAGTGTACATTGTCGCCTTTGTCACAGAATTGACTGATGCTTAGCAGATTGAAATTAAGTCCCTTAACATATGCCACATTTTGAATCTTCAAATTGTTCTTGTTCATTGTGCCTTCCCCCTTAATCTTGCCAGGGTTTTCTTTGCCTCCAAATGTGACTCTGGGTCCATCAAAAGCTTTGAAGTCAGTGAGCCATCTCTTGTTTCCTGTCATGTGTCTAGAACATCCACTGTATATGTACCAGACATCCTACAAAACAAATTAATTAAGTTTAGGTACCCAACACTGTTTGGGTCCATACCTGTTAGCAGTCATGCCTCCTATTCCAAATGTATATCCAAAAGATCTTCTTTTTGGATAGTTAAAGTCATCAACTTCATATGTATAAGGAATGGCAGAATAACTTCTAATGTTTCTACTGAAGGTATTTTGATACTTTTCTTTACTTTTTGGTGTATTTGCGTCCTTCTTCACTTTCCAATATGCAGTAGGAAACTTATGTTGTTTCATGTGTCTAGGAACATATCTAGATTGATTTTTCTTAAACACATTATGCATATCATGGAATGGTTTCTTCTTGTATTTTGGAGGTGCAACATTCCAATCATCCTCTGAACGATAAAGTCTTCCTTTACCTTTCAGAAAGTCCTTGCTTTTGGTTGACTGGATTGATGGTTTAGTCTGCTGTTTCACTGCACTGGGTTTTGACTTCACCGGTGTAGGATGAGTGATTGAAACTATGGTCTATTCTTTTCTGAATTTTGGTCCATTGTTGGTCCTTAATTCAGAATTGTGTTGACCATTGTTTCTACTCTCATCCTGACTATTGTAGCCAAGACCTGATCTGGATCCAAACCTTTTTGAGGGTTTGTAAGCTGGTTCATTTGTAATCTTGACTGGTAGGAGATTTTCTCCACTGATCTATCAACAACTGATGAATGGTCATCTGCTGTTTGTTGATCACTTGAGTAGGTCTCCTTACTAGTTAGTTCATCTTTTGCTTTATCCAATTCTTTCTTTAATATTTTATTTTCCTTTCTTAGATCCTTGCATTCCTTTTCCAGAATTTCATGATTCATTTCAATTTCATCAAATTTAGTCATGAGATTTTGGACTAGGGCTGCTGGATCTAATGGGAGAATAGAAGATTGTGTTGTGTCAGATGTGGATGCACTTGATAAGGAGTAAGAGCTAGATGTTACCTCAGTTTCATCTGATTCTTTGGTCATTAGACATAGACTTGTTTTCTCAGTGTCTGAGCTGTCACCTTCATCTTCATCTAATTCTTTGTTCATGAGACATAGACTTGTTTTCTCAGTGTCTGAGCTGTCACCTTCATCTTCATCTAATTCTTTGGTCATGAGACATAGACATGCTTTTTCATTGTCTGAGATGTCTTCTTCATCACTATCATCTGAGTCATTATCAGATGATTCTTCATTCTTTTCACTGCTGGATTCAGCCTTGAGTGCCATCTTGCCTTTCCTCTTTTCAGATGCTTTGTACTTCTTCTTTTCATCATCTTTATTATTTTCTTCTGGACAATCAGCCTTGAAGTGACCTTTCTTGTTGCAGTTGAAGCATATGTATTCATCATCTTTCTTCTTCATGTCTTTGATGATGAGTTTTCTTTGAATGGCTTCTTTTTGCTAAACCTGTAAAAACGTTTAACTAATAAAGCTACATGTTCTTTGAGTTCTTGTGTCTCTTTGCTGATACAATCGGCAAAGTTACTTTGCTGTGGTGCTATCAGTGCACTGGCTCTTTGTGTCTCTGCCGGAGCACCATCTTCACCGTTCAATTCGAATTCATGAGCTTTTAGTTGGGACATCAGGGTCAGGGTGTCAGTGTTTGCAAGATTTGTTGTTCCTCTGATTACTGAAGTTATGATCTTCCATCTTTCAGGAAAACCTCACAAGATCTTCAAACATACTTCTTTCTGGGGGTATGTGTGTCCAAGCTGTTGTAGTTCACTGATGATGCTTGAGAATCTGTTGTCCATTTGATCAATGGATTCACCAGCCTTCATTTTGAAGTTTCAAATTTCTGTTTTGCAACAGATAATTTGTTTTCTTTGACTGCTTCAGATCCTTCATTTATCAGTGCCAATTTGTCCCACATCTCATTTGCTGTCTTGCAGTCTTTAATTCTCATGAACATGTTGCTGTCTAGGGTTTTCAAAATCATATCTTTTGCAATAAAGTCTAGATTTGCTCTTCTCCTGTCATCCTTAGTCCAATCCTTCTTGGGTGTGTCCACTTCTTTTCCTTGATCTGCTCCTGTGAATACTACGGTCATGATCGTGATTGGGCCATCATTAATTACATCCAGCATCTCCTCATGAGTTGCTGCAAGATGAGGCAACATTCTTATTTTATATTCATCAAAATTGTTAACATTGAAAACAGGTACTTTTGACATAAAGTTTGAGGAATCCATAAGTACAAATACGAGATCTATATGTGAATGTATAGAAAGCTCAAATTTGAAAACTACTTTGAAAATATGTGATCTCCTAGTTACCAGAAATTAGATCTGAATAGGTTCTGATACTAGGAACACTGCTCTGCTACCAATTGTTGGTCCCAGAGAAGGGTAAAACAATAGTCAGAGGGGGGGGGGGGGGTGAATGACTATAGTGGAGTTTCAAAAACTTTTCTTATGTTTAAAAGATTTTGGGCTGCAGATAAGTCCCTTCTTACTATGTTGTTTCAAAGCAGTTTAGATGATCACAGATATAAGAAATAATGTAGGCAATTAAATGAGTGCAGTAAAGTAAATTGCAGAAAGTAAATTGACACAAGGCTTATAGTGGTTCAGGGTGGTGTAATCCCTTAATCCACTCTTCTCCTGTGATGATTGGAGGAATACACTATTGTTTTCACAGATACAATAGTAAGATTGTCCTTGACTTCCCAAGCTTCAAAATCTACAAGACTATCACTCCTTGTCGCAGCATGACTTGAGTGATTCGATCTCTTTCACTGCTCCTTGAGATCAAATCCTTCAGCAGCTATCACAAAACACAACTCCTTCTCAGATGTCTTCTGATTCAGTTGCTTCAGTTTGTTGTGAATGGGATTCATAAACTTGTTTGATCAACTTCAGTGTTGAATGTGAAATTGCAGTTCTGATGTCTGAGTTGATCTCTAGATAAATCCTTGTAAGTTCAGATATAAGGCTTTCAATTGATAGCGTTTCTGCTTGTTTTTTCTTTTTATAATCGTTGTCTTTATCTGTCTGTCAATGCCTTCTATTTATAACCTTGAGTATCCTTGATTTGAATTTTCGTCTGTTGGCTATATTAATGAGGGGAATAATCCTTGATTTTATTCTTGATTCCCCCTTAATTATATTCTCCTTGATTTCATTGATTGGATTTTTCTTCAAACGTTTGTTAAATCTGAAGTCTGAAATTTGAAGTCTTAAGTCTGAAATCTGAAGTCCTAATTCATTAAGTAACTGAATTATTTTAGTGCTGAAATTAATTAGACCGTTTGATAACATTTTAAATCTAAAATCATAATATTTTAATTTTCACAATTAAAATATATATATATATATATATATATATATATATATATATATATATATATATATATATATATATATATATACACACACATCCATACATACATATATACATACACATACATATAGATATATTTACACACATTTATACATTTTTCATATAAACAAAGTCTTTTATTAAATCATCAGAAAAAGTTTGTACAAATGTCTTTTATACATATATATATATATATATATATATATATATATATATATATATAACATACATACACACATATATAAAAAAATTGAGAACATAAATATAAATAATTTAATCAAATTAATTACTTTAATATAAGTAGCACAAAAAGGAAAAGGAAAAAAAGATATAAAACAACGCAATAAAAAAGCACAAAGAAAGCAAAGAAAATATATATATATATAAGGCTTGCTTGACTTGACAGAACCAATGTGCAGACGTGGTTGCAAACAGGCCGGCACTTCTATTTTCAGCGATAAGCATGTGATGATGCGCTGAAAATTTTATAGATTTTCAATGTATAATTTAGTGGTATTTAATTAATTAAGATATACTAAAAATATTAACAAACACCACTTATTCTAACCACCACTTAATTTATTTAGAATAAGTATTTAATTTGTTTACCAAACACGCCCTTAGACTTATCCAAGGTCATCACAGATTTTCTTGGTTATAAGTCAGACCATTAAGTCTTCATTGCTTCTCTGCTGGTGCATGACTGGCTTTACTCTAACGAATGTCTGTTTTTACATTGCCGTCCTGCCAACTAGTACAATACTTGTCTAACTCAACTTATACAATATGTCAGACTCTAAGTAAAGACTTATACAAAGAATTCTAACTTATTTCAGGCTTGCTATAGCAGCTAGTATGGCCATCATCAAAACATAATAAAATGTTCCTAACAAAGATCAATCAAGAATTTCTTCAAGTGTTCAAACTACATATAATTTATTCAGAATCTAACACTTTGAAGAACCACAAACAAGAATAAATTTATTGATTCTCAGCCCAAATTTGATTCTTAATCAAAGGTTCAGACTGTGAAGCAATCCGGTGAAGGATTAGCCAAGGACAGTTGTATCAGCAGTCGGGTAGACTGTGTTTGTGGTGGTAGCTGGTGAAGAGGCATATGTAACCTTTCAAGGACCAGTGGTTCAAGCATTTGAAGAGCAGCAATCCAAACTGTTCATTGATTGTTTAGATAGTGAAGCTAGGATTAGCCAAGGACTATTGTTTAGGACTTTTTGTAACAGCTCACCTCAAGAAGTTCTAGTGGAATTTTCCTCCTACACCACAGGGGAGGAGAGGACTGACAGGATTACACCACTTGGAACCTCTATAACTCTTGTTTCATTTACTTTACGCATTTACATTCTGTTATTTATCATTACAGCATTTAATATTGTTTATTCAAAGATCTTCAAGAACTCGATTGTTACTGATGACTCACAACTCACTGGCGACATTCATCAGAATTCAGCTTAACACACTCAAGTTTCACATAGAATAACAAGATCAAGAAAAAAGCTAAAAATTATATCCACTGCCGGTTGACTCAGTTTGTTCTAAGTCACTTTTGACTTAGACTCGGCTCAGTCAGCTTAACTCCACACAAGTTTTAACTGAACCTAAATCGCTCAAAATCTAGCTTTTGGTGACAAGTTTATTCACCCCCACTCTTAACTTGTGTCAGCCTTTCCAAGGGACCAACAATTGGTATCGGACAAGTTTTTGTTAAAAACTCATTTGCTCTATTCCTCCTCTAGTTGTTCTTATTAGAAAGCTCAGTTTCTAGTCTTTACAAAATCAGCTTTCACTCACTCACAATGGATAACAATCAGTATGCCAGACAAATGCTTATGTGCAACATGGATAGATTTGATGAATAAAAACGTCGCATGCTGGCTTTTCTAGCATCTACTATGACGAGATGATGGATGTGCTCACTGATGGACCAATCTAGATCACCCACATGCAGACTGTTGGTGAAAAAAAGTTTGAGTTCCAAAGCCCAAGGCTGAATGGACCAGTGATGATCGCAAGCGAAACAATCTCAACAACGTTGCTATGGGCTATATCCTCAGAACTCTTGATAGCAACAGTACTTGAAGGTGAAAGATTTCACAACTGCTAAGGAAATGTGGGACAAACTTCAGTTGGTTTGTGAAGGTACTGACTCCATCAAGGAGAATAAGATCTTAGTTGCAAAGTAGAAGTTTGAGAATTTCAAGATGAAATCCGGAGAGACCACTGACCAAATGGAGACAAGATTCAGCGCAATCATGGATGAACTGTACCTACTCAAGATTGAATAAACAAAGAAAGTAATCGATACAAGAATCTTGAAGGCCTTGCCCATGTGTTGGAAGATGAAGGTCACTGCTATGGAAGAATCTAGAAGACTTGACATAGAGGATTCCTTTAAAATCTTCTCAGATCTAAAAGCTTATGAATTCAAAGTGAATATTTTACAAGCACAATTGCAATAATCAAAGCTGGAAGAACCTAAAACCACAAAGACTCTCAGAAACATCAAATGATACTCAAGAAACATCCACAAATAATCTTCAACAGTTGGATGAAATGGAAGAACAAATGGCGCTTATGATGAGTCGAATCAGAAGGATGAAGAATGGTCATCCAGTAACTCAAAAGTATATCAAGAAGACTCCTGAGAAAATAAAGGATGATGAGTATCTCTGTTTCAACGGCAAGAAACCTGGACATTATAAAGCTGAATGCCCAGAACTTAATGCGAAGAAGACTCAGCAAAGAAGAACCGACAGAAGAGCATTGTTAGCTGGAGATGAGTCTGACTACGAAGTTGGTACAGAAAGGTTATCTGATGACACAGCTTTAATGGCTCACATGGAAGATTCCAATGAGGTATGTGAATCAAATTCCAGATACAACTCAGCTCAAATTTCCATGCAGAATGCATGTTCTTCAACAGCCGATTCCAATCCAAAGAACTTAGAATTAGAAGAAACTCTTGATGAATTGATGAGTCAGCTTGTCACCATACAAGCTGGTTATGAATCAATCAAGACTGAGAGAGAAGCTCTAATTCTAGAGGTCAAAAGATTGAAAGATGAGTTGAACACGTTAACATTAAGCGAGAATCGATAAGGAAAGAATCAGATCGACCTCTCATGCACGCAGACAAGAATCGAATCTTTTGCTCAATCTAGTTCAGCCACTAGATTCAACTCAGGCAAGCCATATGGAGATAGAACTGGCTTAGGATTTGAAATGCGGTAAACTTCAAAAGGAGGAACAAGTAAAGCTATTGAACCTAATACTAAAACTGGTGTTAAGTTCATAGCTGAACAAAGTCCACAAACTGAGAAGCATGCTGAGCCAGTGAAACTAGTTCAACGTGAATCAAATCAGTCTCAGCATCAATTTTCAAAGAAGTCAGCTGTAAACAATAGAGTCAATCAAAAAGGTAAAACAACTGCACGTCATGAAAATCGAAAAGGTAGATCAACTGCTAAATCTACTAAAGCTAATAAGGCTAAGAACCAGAAAAACTTTAGTCAAAGTAAATCCACGAATATCAATTATTCAACGATTCACAAAGTCAGGGGGAAAGGCAGACTATTCCCAACTGATGATGACTGGAATTTCTCTGAATCTACTATTAAAATTGAAAGAAACAATCATTTCAGACAGAAAACTTATCACCAGTTTTAGTCTAAAAGTCAGCAAAGGAATCATTTCAGACCTTAGCAGAAACCTCAGCACCAAGGTCATCACAGACCTCAGTACAAAAGAAATGATGGTTATTATTCAAGTTTCAATAATATAAAGCATCATGTAAATCAGTTTCAGCCAAAGGACCTGAGAGATCATATAAATAAGACACAGTCCAAGCATAGATACTATGGGAGTGTGGCTTACATATATGAAAATAAGTGCAACAATATCCGAAGGATACCTAATGGAGATATTCCTGTGGTTGTCTTGGTCTTGACCTCATGGACCCAAACAGTGGGTTACCTAAAAACTGTTTAATTTAATTTTGCAGATATTTGGTACTTTGACAGTGGATGCTCAAGACACATGACAAAGAGCAAGGACAGCCTAAGTAATTTTATTGCCAAAGATGGACCAAAAGTCAATTTTGGAAGTAAAGACAAACCTAGATATACCAAGGGTTATGGTACTTTGATCAGAAATGGACTCACAATCAAGAACGTATCTTATGTAGAAGGATTGCATTACAATCTACTCAGCACCAGTCAATTCTGTGATATGGGATACACAGTTACATTTGATAAAGATTTCTGCATTGTCGTCAGCGAAACAACATTTCAAGTTGTTCTAGCTGGATGAAGAAAATAGAATTTGTATGTTGTAGATTGGACTACAGCAGTCACATAAACTTGTTTACTTGTGCATACCAAATCAGAAGTCAGCTGGTTATGGCACAAGAAACTGAGTCATCTTAACTTCGATGACATCAACACACTTGTCAAGAAACAGTTGGTAATTGGACTACCTGAGATTACCTACAAGAAGGATAGCTTGTGTGACGCCTGTCAAAAAGGAAAACAAGTAAACGCTAGTTTCAAGACTAAATCTCAGCATTCAACAGCAAGAGTCTTGGAGCTACTACATATGCACTTATTTGGACCTATCACACCAATCAGTATCAGTGGAAAGAAGTATACATTGGTGGTGGTAGATGATTATTCAAGATACACTTGGGTTATTTTCTTAACGAAGAAAAGTGAAACCAAGAAAAGGCTTACAGAAATCCTCAAGACACTTTATAATCAGAAGAGTGTATCAGTTGTGAAGATAAGATCAGATAAAGGAATTGAATTCCTCAACACTGTGATTATCGAATACTGTGAAGAAAATGGTGTTTTACATCAACTTGCAGCCACAGCAATGCCTCAACAGAATGGGGTAGCTGAAAGAAGGAATAGGACACTCAAAGAAGCAGGAAGGACTATGATCTGTGAAGCAAAATTGCCTGAAAGATATTGGGCAGAAGCAGTTAACATAGCTTGCTACACACAGAACAGAGCTTTCATTAATAAGAGACATGAGAAGACACCATATGAAATTTGGAATGGAAGAAAACCAAATGTTTCATACTTTCATGCGTTTGCAAGCAAGTGTTTCATACACAATAATGGAAAAGATCAACTTCATGTCTTTCAGCCCAAAGCTAATGAAGGAATATTTCTGGGTACTCAAGTGTCAGCAAATCATTCAGAGTACTGAACAAAAAGGACACTCAAGCATGAAGAATCGATACACGTAGTATTTGATGAACCAAACTTTCCTGGTGAAGAAACTGAAAGCAGACCAGAACTAGTTTCTCAACCTCAGTTACCAGTTTTACCAGAACCAATTTTTGTTGACATTGAATGATTAGGAGTTTCAGAATCATCAGATCAAGATCAGCCTCAGTTCTCAACAACTGAACAACCTACAGTTGAACAACATGATTCTGACCCAGTTCAAGATGATCAAGACGAAGAAAATCAAGAACAGATTCCTGAAGAACCAGTTCAATGGAACTTAGATCCTTTGGTGCAACCCCCAGTACATCAATGGATGAGAGATCACCCAGAAGAACAGGTGATTGGTGATACTCAAGCTGGTGTTCGAATAAGACATCAACTAGATGCAATGATTGCATGTTTCCTATCTCAGTCTGAACCTAAAGAGATAGAAGAAGCTTTGAAAGATCCAGATTGGATTTTACCTATGCAAGAAGAACTGAATGAGTTCAAAGGAAATCAAGTATGGGAACTAGTAGACAGACAAGATCATGTAAACATCATTGGCACTAAATGGGTTTACAGAAACAAGCTTGATGAATATGGGAATATCATCAGAAACAAAGCCAGACTTGTAGCTAAAGGATATTCTCAAGCTGAAGGCATAGATTTTGATGAAACTTATGCACGAGTTGCTAGACTAGAAGCAATCAGACTATTTCTTGCCTTTGCAGCCCATAAAAAAGTTCAAGGTATATCGAATGGACGTTAAAAGTGCATTTTTGAATGGAATACTTGAAGATGAAGTCTACGTTCAACAACCCCCAGGGTTTGAAATTAAAGATCAAGCCGATAAAGTTTTTAAACTGAGAAAAGCTCTATATGGACTGAAGCAAGCACCAAGAGCTTGGTACGAAACTCTGTCTCAGTTTTTGGTAGATAATGGATTTATCAAAGGAACTATTGACAAGACTCTATTCAGAATGAAAGTTGAAGAAAGTACTCTCCTAGTTCAAATCTTTGTTGATGATATTATTTTTCATAAAATGAACAACTCTGTGAGAAATTTGCAAGTTTAATGAAGAGCAAATTTCATATGAGTATGATGGGAGAATTGAACTATTTTCTAGGTTTACAAGTTAAACAACTGGATAATAGGATTTTCATTCACCAAACCAAGTATACAAGAGAATTGATCAAGAAGTTTGGAATGGAGAAATCAGCTGGCATTTCAACACCAATTGGAACTAACATCAGAATAGATGAAAACAAAGATGGCAAGGATGTGGATCAAACTCTCTACAGAAGACTGATTGGAAGTCTACTTTATCTCATAGCTAGTAGACCAGACATATCCTTTGTTGTTGGTGTTTGTGCTATATTTCAAACAAGACTTAAAGAGATCCATATCACAGTTGTAAAAAGAACCTTGAAGTATTTGTAAGATGCAGAAGGAGTTGGGATATGGTATTCAAGAGAATGAGAATTCAAACTTATATCCTACTCAGACTCTGACTATGAAGGATGCAAAATGGATAGAAAAGGTACTTTAGGCACATGTCAGTCATTAGGTAATAGACTTGTGTCGTGGTTCAGTAAGAAGAAAAACTCAATCTCTACTTCAACAGATGAAGCTGAGTACATAACAGTTGGAAGCTGTTGTGATCAAGTTTTATGGATCAGACAACAACTGAGAGATAATGGGATAGAATAGGGAATGATTCCTATAATGTGTGATAATACAAGTGCAATTGCAATAACTGACAATCCAGTTTTGCACTCAAGGACGAAACACATTGACGTGAGACATCACTTTATAAGGGATCATGTGGAAAATAAGGATATAACAGTTCTCTATGTTCCAACTGAAGATCAGTTAGCAGACATTTTTACCAAACCACTGGACAAAGAGAGGTTTGCTAAACTGAGAGCTGAATTGGTGATTATCAAAGTCGGTTAAGTTAGTTCAAGCTTAGAGATTCTTCAAGGGGATTGATCTTTGTCATGCTGGGTGCGCTCACTTGGCATTTCAGTCATTGACATCAACAATCTCAAACTGACTAACTAAGTTGAAGATTTGACGGAGCTCAACTTTTGTAAAACTGAAATCAGTTTCAGTTTCACCCAATCAAACAAAGTCAATGGAGGAATGGATAAAACTGACAACAGTTATATCGCATTTAATTACCGCCGTTTTTCTGTCAGAATTTGTAGCGTGTATACCCCTATTATGTCAGATAGTACACATCGGTTACACTAATCATGATGGAATTTGAAAAGATTGTACAAATCCATCAGAAGATCGTGGATCTCTTCAACTACCTACCTCTTTATATACTCCAAATTTTCACTCTTTCTCTTTTCCAAACAAAAATATCAAACTTTCTCATCCCTAAATCAGCCAGAAATTTTTCTTGAATGGCCGCCTCAAAGAGAACTCAAGAAGAACGGTTAATCACCGCACCTTCTACCTTCACACTTAAAGAATTCAAAGAAATGTATGGTAATACCCTTCTCTCCAGTCATATATCTGAAAAGATTGGAAGATTACTGGGTTTACGAAATCTTTTGGAAGCAAGATTGCAACAAGAAATGGACTTGGAAGGTCTATTGCAATTTTGGGAGAATATGAGGTTGCTGAAGAACTCTCTACTCACAAGAGTTCGTGGACAGAAGATTTTTGTCAATGAAGATATCATCAGACAGCTTTTTGGCTTCAAAGATCCTCTAGTTAAATCTATTGACCTAGCCTGCTTACCACTTCAACGCAGTGCTTTTCTTAGACAAATTTCAGCTTCAAAGGAACCAGCAGCAGTCGATACACACATTCGAAACCTCAAAACTGAATTTGGTCTTCTCAGCAGATGGATCAGCAGACAGGCCATCGGACAGCACAAAGGGCTAAGTAAGTTAACAGTTGATGGTATCTACCTAATGAATGTCATCTGGGATGGATTTGAGTTCAAATGGGCTGGATATATCTTCAATCAGATCAAGCAACAACACTTGGATGAATTAGCAAGTATCAACAGAGCCCAAGCTGAAGGAAGACAAATTGAATGCAGATTTCGACTGAAGAAATCACTTAGCTTAGTGATTCAGTATTATTTGGAAAGAATCAGTGGTGGGAATAAGAATGCACAAGCTGCTACTATAAAAGCTGCAGCAGTTGCAAATTCAACAAAAGGAACTTCCCAACCTGAAGCAAATAGGCAAACTGTGTCCCAGCAAATCGCTCACCAAAAAGGAATTAAAAGGAAAGCTGAGACACAAGGAGAAAAATCAGTTGTACGTTGTTTGTACCCATGTACTTCAAGTCAATTAGCATCAACTAAGGGGGAACAACCACTGAAAACTGACAGCAGAAAGCTGAAAGCCTTAGTTCCTGGATTGTTTCTCAACTTCAACAAACAATATCTGAGAAACAAGTTTCCGTTATGCATATTGAGCAACCGAACAGGAATCTCAGCAACCAAAGGAGTATCTCTTTGATGCTGAGAGGATCATCAAATTGATAAAGATGAAGCTCAAGACTGAATATTCTCGAGAAGCTACTCTACTTAATGAGAAAAACTATTGTTGGAGAAACTGGAAATACCAAGTCTCTACGCCTTATTTCCTATGGAAGAGTTTCTCAACAACTACTATAACAGATTTCGTGAGATAGCCAAGAGAACTGAATCAACCAAATCATTCATACCTAAGGAAATTTCAAAGAAGAAATATGATGACACGGAAAGAAGTTCAAAATAGTACAGTTTTGCAGTCAAGCACTCAGCTTCAACAACTAGCAAAAACTGATACTAAGGAAGAAGAATTTCCAGTTGAAACTCAGACAACTGACAATAAAGAAGGAGCAAGAAATAATGTTAATCAACAACTAATGTTAATTGAAGATGCCAATCAGTCTCGAATCCAAGAAACAGAAGAAGAAGACCCATCTGAGAAGCTTACAAGAGAAGAATTGAGCCAAGTACAAGAAGGCTTGAAGATTACGCTCAACCAGAAGGATGATTTAATTGGTCTTCTATCACATGTTTCCAGTTACCTGGATTACAGGAAGAAAATTGATGTCTCAACTCACACTAAGTTGGACATTATCAAGAAATCCACTTCAAATTCAGTTTCGGAGATTCTCAGTCTGAAGGAAAAACTTGAACAAACAACTATGGAAGATCAAGAAACTCATGCTCAAGCTGAATGGCACCTCAATCAACGGATCTATGTGTTAGAAACTCAACTCAAAGATGTCCTCACCTCCCAGAAAGAGATGTGAACAAATCAGAAGGCAACACATCAACTATTCAATGAGTTGTATGATGCCAAAGAAGGGGAAGTGGAGGAGGAAAAGCTGAAGTTATGTGAAGAAAAACTGAAGCTTGAAACTGAGTTGACAGAACTGAAGAAAGAAAAATCAGCTACAGAATCCAACATCAGACAAGTTGAAGAACTAACTAATGAGCAGCTCATTCTCAAATACAGTCAACCTGGTGACAGAAGAGCAACTCTCACTGAAGATCTTTGGATGAAGTTTGTTGAAGACTACAGTCATGTCAAAGCCAAGTATAGATACAAGAATTATGAGGAATCACTCAACTACTTTTTGTGTGATCTTTATAATAAACAAAAAATGGCAAGCTACAAGAAGATCAAAAGGACTGAAGAAAAACTGCAAATCAGAGACAAAACTGAATAGATGAAAGCAGATTTCAAAGAGTTTGAAACTTATTACAAAGGTGAATGTCATTTGCCAAAGTTAGCTATGTGGAGAAAATGGAAGCTAACAAGCCAAGTGGACTACCTCAAGACTTTCAGTAATGAAGACACAAAGATTGAAAGAGAATATCGCCTTCATGACAAAAGAAGGAAGTATGTCTTAGTTAAACAGAAAGCTGTTTAAAGTTTCATTTCAGTTTATATAAAATGTGTAACTTGACCCAGTTTTTGCAAAATCTTAATGAAATCCAGTTTCCAGTTTTACTTTGTATTGTATTGTTTTTATCTTTAAGCTTTTCGTTTAAGGAGGGTTTGGGCATCATCAAAAAGAGGGAGATTTTTGGAAATAATAATTTAGTTTTGATGATAATTCATCTTATTCAAAAACATATTTGTTTACACCCCATTGATGAAGTGTTGAAACTAGCTGTTATAGTGAAAGGCTAAAAGATGTCTAGAACTGAATGTATAGGATTTATTAGAGTCTGATATTTTTATAAGTTACATCATACAAGCATTGTAATAGTTAGAGAGTCGTAAGAACTGAAAACTGGAAATCACTTAGAAAATTGACAAGTCATTCAAAACTGACTCAGACTACACCAAGGCGACGCTCACTCGTAATCGAAGAAAGTAAGTTCACCGAGAGGACTGAGACTCGATTGACTTATCTAGGAGATAGAAGAACTGAGGGTTCCAACTCAGTTATTGAAGATTGAAGAACTGGGGGTTCAAACTCAGTTTATAAAGACAAAGTCGAGACTATAAAGTTAGACTTCATGCAAGTTTGTGGTGACCTAAACTGACTTTATGGATCTTGTATGAAGACCTATGAGTCATAAGGACAATGAACTCTTAGAAGATATATGCTTAAGGTGTACTCTGGTTAAGTCAATTATAATCAGATGAAAAATAGAGTACTGATTTTTGAAGAAGAGTAAAATCTCAGTTAATGCTCTAAATCAGTCTAGAAACTCACAATTGACGAACTCAGCATGAAACTAATCAGGATACTCAGTTTCATAGTCAGTCATCCAACTAACTGATAGTACAATCGAACGTTGTAAAGGAAGCAATTCTATTGGATGAAATACTGACAAGTCAGAATGGTCACAAAATATAGCCGTTACAAGATAGACGTTGATACAATTTATACTCAAGCGAAAAGAATGTTGGACCTTTCACTATAAATAGAGGACTTTGCACCCAGGATCAAATACCAAGATTTACCAAGAATTAACAAGATTACAAGCATTTTTATGCAAGAGTCTAGTTCATTCGATTTATCGTCTATATCTGCGCTAACAAGATCAATCAAGAATTCTTTCAAGTGTTCAAGCTACATAGAATTTATTCAGAATTAGACACTTTGAAGAACCACAAAAAAGAATCAATTTATTGATTTTCAGCACAACTTTGATTCTTAATCAAAGGTTCAGACTGTGAAGCAATCCGGTGAAGGATTTGCCAAGGACATTTGTATCAGCAGTCGGGTAGACTGTGCTTGGGTGATAGCTGGTGAAGAGGCAGATGTAACCCTTCAAGGACCAGTGGTTTAAGCATTTGAAGAGCAGCAATCCAAACTGTTCTTTGACTGTTTAGATAGTGAAGCTAGGATTAGCCAAGGACTATTGTTTAGGACTTTTTGTAAGAGCTCACCTCAAGAAGTTCTAATGGAATTTTCCTCCCACACCACATGGGAAGAGAGGACTGACAGGATTACACGACATGGAACCTCTATAACTCTTGTTTCATTTACTTTATGCATTTACATTCTGTTATTTATACGCATTTACATTCTGTTATGTATCATTACAACATTTATTATTGTTTATTCAGCATACTGAAGATATGATTGTTACACTGACTCATAGCTCACAAACTGACATTCATCAGAATTTAGCTTAACACACTCAGCTTTCACATAGAATAACAAGATCAAGAAAAAGGCTAAAAATTATATCCGCTGCCGGTTGACTCAGTTTGTTATAAGTCAGTTTTGACTTAGACTCAGCTCAGTCAGCTTAACTCCACACAAGTTTTAACTGAACCTAAATCTCTTAAAATCTAGCTTTTGGTGACAAGTTCATTTCACCCCTCTAAACTTGTGTCAGCCTTTCCAAGGGACCAACAATTTCCTATCAACTGACAAGTTCATGTGGGGCTTTTTCTGTCAATTTTGCATCCAGCATAATCAGAATCTGAGTAGGATATAACCTTGAAGCTTCCATCTTTTGAATACCATATCCCTACTCCCAAAGTCTCTTTTAGATACTTGAGAATCCTCTTGAATGCATCTAAGTGACTTTCCTTAGGCTTAGGTTGAAATCTTGCACAAACACATTCAACAAAGAATATATCAGGTCTGCTGGCAGTAAGGTACAGTAGACTGCCTATCATCCTTCTGTATAAGGTCTGATCAACATCTTTGTCTTATTTATCTTCATCCAATCTGATGCTTGTACTCATAGGAGTAGATTCCTTAGTGCTATTTTCTATACCAAACTTCTTTAGCAGCTCCTTGGTATATTTAGTTTGATGAATGAAGATTCCATCTTTCACTTGTTTGACTTGTAATCCCAAAAAGTAGTTCATTTCTCCTATCATACTCATTTGGAACTTGCTTTTCATGAGATTAGCAAACTTTTCACATTGCAATTCATTCTCAGAACCAAAAATTATGTCATCTACATAAATTTGTACCAACAGGGTACTGTCCCCTTCATTGATTCTGAAAAGATTCTTATCAATGGTACCTTTGGTAAAACCATTGTTCACCAAGAATTGAGATAGGGTTTCATACCATGCTCTTGGTGCTTGTTTCAAACCATAAAGTGCCTTATTCAGTCTATACACTTTATCTTCTTGATCTTTAACTTCAAAACCAGGAGGTTGCTGAACATAAACCTGTTCCTCCAGAATGCCATTCAAAAATGCACTTTTGACATCCATTTGGTAAACTTTGAAGTTTTTATATGCAGCATATGCCAAAAATAATCTTATAACTTCCAATCTTGCAACTGGACATATGTCTCATCAAAATCTATTCCTTCTGCTTGAGAATAGCCTTTTGCCACTAGTCTGGCCTTGTTCCTAACAATGGTACCAGATTCATCCAATTTATTGATGTATACCCATTTTGTTCCAATTATATTTGCATGACTAGGCCTTTTCACTAATGTCCAAACTTGGTTTCTTTCAAATTCATTTAATTCTTCTTGCATAGCAATTATCCAATCTGGATCAAATATTGCTTCTTCAACAACTTTAGGCTCCATTTGAGATAGATAACAAGTAAACATAGCTTTCAATTGTCTTCTAGTCCTTACACCTTACTGTATATTGCCAATTACTTGTTCAGCAGGGTGATCCTTTAACCATTGTAAATCTTGATTTGCTTGATTTACAGGAACCTCATCTTCAGTAGGGTCTACTGTTGCGTCAGTAGGAGGATTAGAAGATCCTTGAACTATATTTGTTGTTGCATCAGTGGTGATACCAGCAGGTAATTCAGCAGGGGCAGAGTTAGAAACTTTTAAGTCATTTATCTTTTCCAAAACATCAACATATTATGCATCAGTAACTTGGAGATTTTCAGCAGGTTCTGAAACTTCATCTTCCATTCCAGTGAACTTAGGTTCATCAAATACAACATGTATTGATTCTTCATGTTTCAATGTCCTTTTGTTCATTACCCTGGTTGCCTTGCTGACTGAAGAATATCCCAAGAAAATTCCTTCATCTGATTTTGGCTAGAATGTCTTCAGTTGTTCCTTATGATTCAAAATAAAACACTTGCTTCCAAATGGATGGAAATAAGATATATTTGGTTTTCTTACATTCCATATCTCATAAGGTGTCTTCAGCAGCTTTTTGTTAACTAAGGTCCTATTTTGTGTATAGAATGCTGTATTGATTGCTTCAGCCCAATATCTTTCAGGTAGTAATGCTTCACAAATCATAGTCCTCCCTGCTTCTTTCAAGGTCCTGTTTTTTTCTCTCAGCAACCCCATGTTGCTGAGGTGTACCAGCAGCTGCTAACTGATGCATCACACCATTTTGTTCATAGTATTCTCTTATGACTTTATTGAGAAACTAAGTATCCTTGTCTAATATGATCTTCACTACTGTCAAAATTTTCTCATTTTCCAATCTCTTCAAAAATTCAGGCATCTTTTGAAGTTATTCACTTTTCTTGTTCATAAATATTACCCAAGTGTATCTTGAATAATCATCCACAACTACCAAAGTGTCCAAACAAATCCATATGCATCAGCTCCAAAACTCTTTTTGTTGATTGTTTAGTCTTTGACTTGAAGCTTGACTTTGTTTGTTTACCTTGCTGACATGCATCACGTATAGCATCCTTTTTGAATGTGATCTCGGGTAAACCAATCACTAACTTCTTTTTCACCAATTGATTGATATCATCAAAATTGAGATGATTCAACTTCTTATGCCTTAACCAATTTAGTTCTGACTTGGTATGCACAATCATGCATGTTTCTGGAACAGAAGTAGACCAATCCACAACATACATGTTTTGTTGTCTTCTTCCAGCCAACACAACTTGTTCACCTCTTTCACTGATGACAATACAGTAGCCTTTGTACAAAGTGACATTGTAACCCACCTCACAAAATTGTCCAGTGCTTAGTAGGTTGTAGTCCAGTCCTTCCACAAGTGGAACATTTTGATAGTTAATCCATTTCTCACCAATGTTCCATATCCTCTTGTATACCCTGGTGTGTTCTTGTTTCCAAAGTTGACTCTTGGACCATCATTTGCCACATAATTTGATAAACATCACTTATTCTTTGTCATATTCCTGGAACATCCCCTGTCATAGTACCAAACACCCTACAAAACAAATTGAATGTGTTTTAGGTACCCAAAATTGTTTGGGTCCATAGTGGTCGGTGTAAGCATGACCCTTGGCAAATTTCCATAAGGTCTTCTTTGAAAAGCATTACACTTTTGTTCATATATGTATCCTACATTCCATAAAATCTAACATTTGGTTGTGTAGGATTCACATATGGTTTTTGGTCTTTTGGTACATAGTGCTGTTTGAAGTGATTTCTATTGTTAGAAGCACCAGTATAACTATTAATTTGCTGTCTGTTAGGAACAGCCCAGTAATATGGAGTCTGCTGAGGTCCCTACTGAGGTCTTGAATAAGTCCTCTGCTGAGTCCTCTGTTGATTCCATTGCTGAGGTTTTACCCTAGCATGATGGTTATGTCTATTGTTTCTAGTAGTAGGGGCGGGAATATTCCAATCATCATAAGTAGGGAACAATCTACCTTTCCCCTGAGATAAGTATCCCTTGAATGATTGACATTTTTAATTTTAGGATTCTTATCCTTGGAATTTTTTTGATTTTTGCCCTTTTGTGGTCCAATAGACTAGCAAAGAAGTCTGCTATGAAAGGAGTCAAGAAGGTCCAACATCCTACCCTTTGCTTTACTCTTTTTGTTAGGTGCTGTTGACCTTTTTGACTTCTGATTTTGCTTCTTTGAAGCATTCTCAGTAGGCTTTACAGCCTCAGCAATCCTTTGGGAGTTGGATCCTGTGCAGGCCGAAACTTCGGACCAATTCAGTACTAGGTTTGACCTTCTTCATTGTATCTACCCTTAGTAGAGTGTTGAGTTTCAAATCCAAGGCATGTTCTATCACCATAAGGCTTTCTAGATTTGAATGCAGTGGTGGAACTAGATTGTACAACAGATTCAATAGCTACTGAATGTACAACAGACTTATGTTAAGTCTGTCCATAATTTTTCCTTACCTTTGAGAATTCTTAATTCAACATTTAATCTTTGAATTTCTATTTGAAGTGCCTCTTTTTCAGCCTTCACAATCTCATAATCAGATTGTATTTTCCTCAGTTGATTAAGGATGGCATCCAAAGGTTCTTCACTGTCAGAAATTTTAGGATTTGAACCACAAGTAGATTCACAATCACTTTCAGCAGGAGTGTTTATAGATACATAATTGTATACCTCATCAGTCTCATCCATATTTGCTATTAAAGAATAATCATCCTTATCAGCAATGAGTACAGTGTCATCTGATTCATTTCCTTTTTCTGATTCCACTTCATAGCCAGATTCATCATAAGCAACCAAAGCTTTCTTGCCAGATCTTCTTTGCTGACTTTTGCTCTTCAAGAGTGTCCGACGATCAGTCCGAAATGTCCAGGTTTCTTGCAGTTGAAGCACAAGTAATCAGGTTCCTTCTTTTGTTTCAATTAAGGACAGTCGGGTTTGAAGTGTCCTGGTTTCTTGCAATGAAAGCATAAATAATCATTATCTTTATTGGATTCTTCCTTCTTCTTTTCACTTGATCTCTTGGTGAAATTCCTTGGAGAACCCCTTCCTGATCTCTTGGTCTAACCACCTGATGATTCTTCTTTATGTGCAGCAGCCAATGCAGTAGTTTTTGGTTCTTCCTTTTCAGTATCAGAAACAAGATTCTTACTGAATTCATATGCATTGACATCTGAAAACAATTTGAAGGTATCTTCTTCATGTAGTCTCCTGGACTCTTCTATGGCAGTAACCTTCATCTCCCAAACTTCCTTTGCTGGTAGGGCTTCGAGGATTCTTGTGTTGATCTCTTCTTTTGAATATACTACATTCAGCAGGGTGAGTTCATCCATGATAGCATTGAATCTTGACTCCATTGGTTTAATGATTTCATTTGATTTCATTTTGAAATCTTGGAACTTTCTTTTGGCAACACTGACTTTGTTTTTCTTGATAGCATCAGTGCCGCCACAGATTAGTTGTAAATTTTCCCAAAGTTCCTTTGCAGTCTTGCATTCTTTCACTTTCATATACATATTGCTATCCAAGGTTCTGTAAATGATATCAATATGCTCTTTTTTCTATCTTCAGCACCCCACTCTCTTTTTGGCTTCGGAACAAACTGAGTTTCACTGCCCACAGTTATAGCCTTTATGATCTTCAGTGGTCCATCAGTCAGCACATCCATCATTTCATCATGTGTTGCAGCTAAATAAGCCTACATACGACGTTTATGCACATCAAAATGATCTAAGGAGCACATCAACATAGTCCTAGCATACTGGTTGTTATCCATGATGCAAAGCTTTGAAAATCAGAAACTTGAAAAAGTTTTCAAAGAATTTTCACAACTACAACAAGTAGGATTACTTTATAACAGAAGCACTGATCCGATACCAATTGTTGGTCCATTGAAAAGGCTTTGGTTAAGTTTAGAGGTGGGGGGTGAATAAACTTAACACTTAAAACTTTTTGGAGTTGACAAACTCAGCAAGGTCAGTAGCCTACTGACTATTAATGTTATTGAATTTGTTGCAGTGGAATATATGTAAATTAAGCCTTATTACTTGTTGTTAAAAGAATGATACTAAGTAATGGATACTCGGTAGTGTAAGTGTGCGATTCATTTGCTAGTTTAGTAGGTTGATGTGATCAGTATGCAAATTGCAGAATGTAAATGTAGAAAGTAAGTAGGCAAGATTTATAATGGTTCCAGGTGGTGTAATCCAGCCAGTCCACTTTTCTCCTGTGATGTTGGAGGAAATTCACTAGAGATCTTTGAGGTTGCAGTTACAAAAATCCCTAAGTTGTTTGTCCTTCACCAATGACTATTGCTTCACAAATTGAATATTTGAAACAGGTAGGAGTGCTGCTCCAATGTATTCCACTGGTCCTTGAAGGGTAGGATTGCCTCTTCACCAGTTCCACCACAAAAAATAGTTCTTGAAATCTAAGTGCTTCTCTGTCTTTAGCAGGTTTGTTGTAAAATAAAGATTGAATCATGTAAATGATTCAGTTGTCAGCGGCTTGATCAGGATGAAATGATCAACAACTTAAGGTCTTCAAGTTTATATACTTGATGTAACTTGATAGCAGGTTACACTTGAAGAAATTTCTTGATCAGTCAGTTAAAACTCAGTGTATGTCAGCAGGGTGTTTTTCTGGATTTAACTTGATACCTTCGTATGGATTATATGTTCATCTATTTTTCATCATCTTGTATCTGAATCAGGAGTCTTCTATTTATAGGTGAGAATCCTGTGACTTATGTTTGATTTCAAACATAGCCGTTTTAGACTTGTCTCCATCATGACTTGCTTTTGTCACTATTCATAGGACTGACACTGTCAATTAGCTTTTTGTTAGTTTTCAGACTGTCCACCCTTTGACTTGTTTCCATTGGATAAAGCTTTGAATCTTTCCAACGCTCCTTTTATCTTGACCATTGATCTTCCAATGTAATTTTGATTAAATCGAGACTTATACTCAGCAAATATCTGAAGTATATTAGCCTGCTGATGTACATATCTGTCAGCAGGTTTAAGTCTGCTATTTTTTAATAACACTTCAGCTGACTTCTTCTCATCTAACTTTTTATGTGAAGTTAGAGTACACCATTTTGAACATAACTATGTTCCAATCACCACTTAACATATGGAACTTAGACCTTGTACACAAGGTATGTGTAATCAGTTTAGGTCATCACAGACTTCCCTAAATTCTGATTCCATATCCTTGACTTTAAATACTAATTTTGATCTCTTAGCCTTAAATGACTGAGTTTGAACCCTCAGCCTTCAGTCTTCAGCAGGTCCCTAGTTAATCTACTGACCTAGACACTCTACTGACCTAGACAGTCTGTTTGATAAAGTCGGTGACCTACTTACAAATGCTTGTTTGATCAAACCTATACAAAGATCTAACTCTAATAAACCTATACATTTGATCTAGACATCTTTTTGCCTTTGCTCTATAACAGCTAGTCTGGCACTCATCATTAAAACTTAAAATATGTCCAACAACGGACCAGTGTAATTTTATCTTAGTCCGTAGGACGGACGCACTGAGATCCGTAGGTCGGACCTGTGTAATTTTATCTAAGTCCGCAGGACGGACGCACTGAGATCTGTAGGTCGGACAAGTGTAATTTTATCTAAGTCCACAGGAAGGATGCGCTGAGATCCATAGGACGGACCAATGTAATTTTATCTAAGTCTGCAGGACGGACGCGCAGATTTCCGCAGGTCGGACCAGTGTAATTTTATCTAAGTGCACAGGACGGACTCAGCTAAAATCATTTAGTCAGCAGGACTAACAAGCTGTGAATCCACGGGTCAGACAGTAGGACTGACAACTGGGCTCCGCATGTCGGACTCAACAAAATTTGCAAGTCTGCAGGTCAGACAACCCGAGGTCTGCAAGACATGCTTATAAAGCTGTTAAAGCGCAAGGAAAGGGTGCATATCAACCGGCAGATTCAAATGGCAAGACCATTCAACAAAGCTGGCTTGCAAACAATCCCCGTAAGCTTTATGTCTAGAACAGGTTCCAGAATTCAATAAATTATTTCAATTTACCAGTATTATTTCAATATTATATTTCTCTTCTTTATTGTGTATAATACGTAACGGCTTTAAGATAAAAGCTTTAAGTCTGCAGGACAGACAAACTGAGCTCCACAGGTTGGACTCAGCTGATTCATTAAGTCTGCACGACAGACAACTGAGATCCGTAGGACGACTCAGCAAAAAATTAAGTCTGTAGGTTAGACTCAAAAAATAAGTTTTCCTGACAGACTCAAAAAAATAAAATTAATTTAGTCTGGAGATAAGACTCAAAAAATTAAGTTTGCATGATAGACATAAGACTGAGCTCTGCCACATTCAAACTTCTTATGTCTGCAGAGCAAACATCTTACTGCAAAGCCTTGCAGGTAAGTTTCAGAGGCAAAAAAAATCTACACTCGCTACTAAGTATGATCCAAAAAACTATAAGTTAATGCATGGCATATTGGGGGGAAAGACACCCGGCCACTGCGGATCAAAGTACTTCAAGTAAGTACTGAAAATAAAATTAAGGCAAGAGAACTTGCAAAAATTGGCATATATTATAAAAACATTGTACACGATACAATTTTGAAAATTTTCTCCAAAGTTTGTAAGACAGACTCGAAAGCTCGAGTTCTGCAGGTCGGACTCAACAAATTTTGCAGGTCAAGCTTATCGCGCTGAGCTCCGTAGGTCGGGCTCAGCCTAAAATCATTAAAGTCCGCATGATGGTTAAACTGAGATTCATAAGAAGAACTCAGCAATACATTTAAAAATTGAGCTCTGCGGGTCAGAGTTGATAAGTTTGCAAAAACAAACTTTCTAAGTCTGCGTGATAGACAAACTGAGTTCTGCAGGACGGACACAGCAATTTTACAGACGTAACACTCCCTAAATCCCAAGACACATGAAAGTGTTGAGCGCTTAAAATATGTACTGAAAGTAAATCCAAGGCAAAAACACTTGGTAGAAAACTCTGCATGTACTATAAAACAATTGTACGAAATTTTTTAGCAACAAAAGAAAATCAAGCCCACAAGCAACTTGATCTATGCATCAGGAGCTGGACTTTGTTGCTCAAAGAAGGAGGAGCAGAAGCAGAATCAGCTGAAATAGAAGGCTCTGACCCAGTAGCCATTTGACGAGAGGTTGTAGCTCAGTGAGAGTATTCAGACACAATGCCCACCCCTTCATTGAACTCTTTCAGATGCTTGTCAAAAATTCCACCCATGCCAGGCCTATAAAATGTGTAGCTGGCCAGGCTATCCACAACAAGGTCAGCAAACTCCTTGAGAGCCTCTACCTCTTTGTCTTTTGATTCAACAGAGCTCTTAAGCCTTTCCCGATCTACAAGCAGGTCGGTAACCTTCTTTTCCAGATTCATCTAGATGGCGGAAGACTTATCCAATCTTTTAAAAACTTCCTGGCCAATCCAGGTTCATTGCATAACGAAGCAGCAAACATGAGAAACATTATCAAGTTGAAATGACAAACTTACATGGAAAATATGAACTTACATATTCCATGGCACCAAAGCCCATTCCAGCCAGCTCGCTAGCAATCCACTCCAGTTCGGTAGCGGCATCTTCTCTTTCGTGAGACTGATCTTGAGCCTCATAAGTATGGGTAGCAGATTTGCTCTTTTTCTTGGGCCTTCCCTCCCGAGGGTTCACAGGAACACCAGCTTGACCCCTTATTTGGAGTTAGCCATCTTCTCACTCCTAATCCGCTTCATCCTGGGTGATTGGGTCAGTGTTCCCTTTCAAAACAGAGATGGGCGGGACCACTGCATCATCAGAGTGACCAGACAGTATCTGGACCCCAACAGCATTCAGGGTAGTGTCTGTAGATCGGGCTAGAGGAGGCTCCACACTTGTAGTACTTTCCGTATCCTGGCTTTGTTCGGGCTGACTATCCTCAGCCTCATCATCACCGGTACCAGCCAGTAATGTAGCAAAGTCTTCCACTACAACAAACAATAACACGGTTAGACAAAAAACATAGAAAAATACAAGCATAAGTAAAACATAAAAGGAAAGAAGAAGAGAAGTCCTACCGACATCCATCTCCTCATCACTAAGGGCCACGTAAGGGTAATGCCTAACATATTTTAACTAAGCAGGGTTGATCAGGTCGGTGAAGAAATCTTGACGTCCACGGTGATCCCCGAATCTTGGATACCTCTTAATAACTCCTCACTGTAGTGAGCCGGACGTCCTTGAGTTTCTGTCGACGATCGGAGGACGTCTTCTCCAGGTCAGCAATCTTCCTCTTCAACTTCACCTTGTTGGACGAAGGCGTAGCAAGCCTTGAAAAGGCTTCCTGGCCAGTAAGGATCCATGCATCAACAAGTCATCAAGTAATGGAAATCCTACCAAGTTACATTCAAAGTATGACGGAAGACGCAAGACTTACATATTTTGTGTCCTTTAAGCCAGAATCAGCCAATTGCTGATCGGAAAACTGATTCGATGAGGATTATAAAACCCCAAAAACGTTCTCAAAAACTATTCCACTTTAAACGACGTGGGCAGAAACACCTCGTTTCTCAAGAAAGTTATAACGGCATCATAACCGAACTCTGCCACCTGTCAAGACAAAGTCTTATGGCCTGGTTAAAATACCCGAGGAGCACCTAACACAGGTACCGAGCTTCATAAAGTTGGAGCTGACAGACTCAGGAAGCAATCAGTACAGATCCGACCTGACCTCAAGAGCTCAGCTGATCTGGGGGGCTTATGACGATACCAGATTTCACCCTTTCACGTGTCATGCACACAATACTCAAATAATAATAATAACAAGGCAAAGACCCTAACTTTGTAGACCATGATTCCCGTTATAGGCCTAAGGGCCGACCTCCGCCCCACAGGGAGGAAGCTGAGCAGGTCGATCCTTAGTCCACCGCAGGTCGGTCAGGACCGAAGTTAGAGGTCGATCTGGCCAGCTCGGACACCTTGGCCTTGGCTGCTCACCATAGGTCGGTTGGAGTGTATAATGAAAATACATGCTTATCAGAATAATTATGGAAATAATCAATAACTATTAAGACTCTAATCTTTATTATTAAACTCAATATTTGAATCCCGAGATTATCTCCTAAATTAAAGGGATTGAACCGTGATTATCCTTTCCTTAGGAACATGAAATTAGAGTCCAATTAGGACCCGGCCCATTCAGGCCTAGGGCATAATCCCTCTCTATATAAACAATCCTAAGGAACTACGAAGACTTGATTCCAATCAAGACATTGGATACGTAGGTGTCACGGATTTTATCAACACAAAATAAACAAGTAATAATCCGGTTAACCTCAAGTATAAGGATCGTAGTATGGAGGCTAATGCCGGGTCGATCTTACGGGAACTAAGCGATTGTGATTTCTAGTTTTATCTAACTAACCTATGTCACGATTACTAAGCTAAATAACGGATAAAACTAAAGCGAATCATTGTAAATTAAACTTAACTAAAACGTAAAGCCTGGGCAAGAAGAGATGATCTAAAGCCAGGAAAGATACGGGCTGCGAACCAATTTAAACTAACTAATCTAATATGCGGATAAAAGTAACTAACTAGACAAATTCAAGCTTTTAAGGATTTAAATCAAATTTATAACGAGCAAACGAGGATTGATCCACCTATCCAACAAGCATTGATTCCCTATCTCGATTATATTTGATTCTTATTCAGTTGTGATTCACCTTACCTAAACATGAACCCTAATTCCTTAGAAAGTTCATCTATCAATCTATTATCTTCCGATGTAAGATTAACGCGTTTAATAACCGAAGATGCAAACTTTGTGTTTATAATCTAGTAATCAGACCTATTAACTTCCGTTATTATAGATTCGAATTACTATTCTTATTCATGGTGATCTAGGGTTTATTAAGACTTCCATCAACAATAAACAATCAACACATGCATATCTTCCGATATAAAAGCAAATTAAACATGAATAAACATGAATAAGAAACAACCTTTATTAAAAACTCACAGTATAATCGAAGAAAACGAAATCAACAATTGTTGGACGGCTTCACAATACTCGTTTGATGAAGCTTTTAGCCTCTGAACATCCTCAGCAACTCAAATTTGCAGAAAAAGTGCATAAAAAGTAACTAGTGTTTTATCTAAATTGAGAGCATAAAAATAGGAATAAAAAGATGGAAAACGCAGCCTAAAGCCGCCCCTAGGTTTAGGGTTTTGAATAATGTGTGTATGATCCCCTTTTGTGGAGAAAACAGCCGACTATATATAGATTTTAAAGTCGGTTCGCTAAGTCGGCCACGGACGCCCGTCTGAAACCTTGAACGCCCGTCCACTCTTCAATAAAACTTGAATCGGGCGAGTCATGACCAGGCCTTTCGTCCATCCAGCGTCCACTCAGGCCCAAACTTCACGAATCAAAGATGACATCACGGGCCTTTCGTCCAATTGCATCGACGCCCGCCCACTGGGACGGAGATTCAGACGCTTGATTTGATATGATCGATTCCGATTTATTGATCTTTATCTCTTCTATCTCTATCCCACTTCTTCATTATCTCTTTTATCATCATATATTTCGAACTTAATCAACCTTTGATCATCTTTTGAGCCTCCAACATGTATCTATAACACATAAAAACATCGCAAAATGTAATAATGCTCAAATAATCATAAAATCACAATTAAAACACATAAATCAACCTAGTTTGCGATTAACTCATTTAAAATCTCATTTGCTCAATATATCCATTAAACCCTCGTTTCTTATGCAATTTAGTACAAATACGGGGAAAAATATCATAGAATATAGCGTTATAAATCGTATAAATTCACCCTTAACAACTCCCCCACACTTAAGCTTTTGCTCGTCCCGAGCAAAACAAAACAAAAGTTAGGCTCGAGAAAAGAACAGGTATCTAAACGTGCATAACACATATCCAATAAATCAGAAGTTCACCCTTGTGCGTGTGCATAGCCATAATAAACTTCCACTATATCCAAACTCGAGAAACTCAAAGCAAAACTAGCTAATACCCCCTTGTAGACTAGTAATAAAGGACACTCATAAGATGCACCTACAAGCGTGACATATCCCGAAAAGAATGATCGAATATATCTAGGGCCTTTTCGACATACTCGAGAGGATAATCCCTACAACATATCTCATCGGTTTTCTACTGGGGATAAAGCGTGACGATAACTTAGTCTTATATACATTTCATAACACTTTATCAGTTGATTTAACTTTTCCCTTAAAACACACATCAGAATGAGCTCTTGCCCTGTCATAGCAGAATAGGACATTTCGAGATAATACCCTACCTTACTCCAATCATAAAGCAGCTTCTTCTGACTGTCGTGAGCTTTTAGTCATCATAGTGGTATAGGACATACGTGGTATACCCTATCTCACTCAAATCATCGACTAGCTTTCGACACACCCAAAAATTCTTCATATTTATTCAACTTTTTCATTTGACAATAAGTTACGTGTTACTTATCACATTCAAACCTTAGATATTCACAGTATATCATACTTCGGATCTAAATACAAACTATCATAAATCTCACGACATATACGTAGCACTAAGCACATGACTTACGAGAAAATCAAAAATCACTAATCCAAAAGGGGTATAGCTTTATAAATTAGCTCATCATTCACTATGGCTCGTGAAAAATAGTGTCGTCGTGAAACATCTAACTTACCAAATATATGATACGTAGCATAGATGACTATCGAAAACAAAGAACATTAACATGTATTGCCTACTCGGGACAAAACAAAAACAACAGTGTCGGAAAATTTCAAAAATTTTAGCTCATTTTAGCCCATTTGCATAGAAACATTACGAAATAAACAAATGTGTAGATACATATCGAAACATTCCCCTCCCCCACACTTAAAAATCAACATGTCCTCATGTTGTGCAAAACGAAAGAAAAGGAAAAGACTTAGGTGATTTAAATCGAAAACTCGAATCTTTGGTCAGGCCGGAGCCTTCATAATGATATCAAGAATGCGTAACCAGACAATGTAGATACCTGCACAACTTAGACAACATGGAACCATCTCGGGGAAAACGGGGAGTCATACCAACATGAAAAGAGATAGCAAAAATAAAGATAAATCAAAGTGAGAGCACTCAATACATCCAGAAAGTTGAAACACAGTTGAAATGAAAGTACGCGCGCCTTATGGCTTACAAGATCCATCGAAAATAAATAGTAGCAATATCAAAGTTACAACGAACCGTATAAGTAAAATTGTCAATACAAAACAACCAATGTGAAAATAGGCAAAATAAGATCAAGGTTGGCTCGGCGCCGCAGAATCATCAGCTGGAGGATCAGAGGAGGGTCCAGAAGGTGGTGCCGTAGCCCTAGCTGCCGAGTCAGGCTGGTCCTCATCTGACGATGACTCAGAATCGTGTAGAGCATCCGCAATGACCTGCTCAATCTCATCAGTAAAAAGATAATCAACGGAGCTCGGATTGAAGATCCTGTCATTCCTCGGCAACGGCGCCAAAAACTTGTCACGGATTTTATCAACACAAAATAAACAAGTAATAATCCGGTTAACCTCAAGTATAAGGATCGTAGTATGGAGGCTAATGCCGGGTCGATCTTACGGGAACTAAACGATTGTGATTTCTAGTTTTTATCTAACTAACCTATGTCACGATTACTAAGCTAAATAACGGATAAAACTAAACGAACACTGTAAATTAAACTTAACTAAAGCGTAAAAGCTGGATGAAGAGATGATCTAAAGCCGGAAAGATACGGCTGCGAACCAATTTAAACTAACTAATCTAATATGCGGATAAAAGTAACTAACTAGACAAATTCAAGCTTTTAAGGATTTAAATCAAATTTATAACGAGCAAAGCGAGGATTGATCCACCTATCCAACAAGCATTGATTCCCTATCTCGATTATATTGCGTTCTTATTCAAAGTTGTGATTCACCTTACCTAAACATGAACCCTAATTCCTTAGAAAGTTCATCTATCAATCTATTATCTTCCGATGTAAGATTAACGCGTTTAATAACCGAAGATGCAAACTTTGTGTTTATAATCTAGTAATCAGACCTATTAACTTCCGTTATTATAGATTCGAATTACTATTCTTATTCATGGTGATCTAGGGTTTATTAAGACTTCCATCAACAATAAACAATCAACACATGCATATCTTCCGATATAAAAGCAAATTAAACATGAATAAACATGAATAAGAAACAACCTTTATTAAAAACTCACAGTATAATCGAAGAAAACGAAATCAACAATTGTTGGACGGCTTCACAATACTCGTTTGATGAAGCTTTTAGCCTCTGAACATCCTCAGCAACTCAAATTTGCAGAAAAAGTGCATAAAAAGTAACTAGTGTTTTATCTAAATTGAGAGCATAAAAATAGGAATAAAAGATGGAAAACGCAGCCTAAAAGCCCCTTTAGGTTTAGGGTTTTGAATAATGTGTGTATGATCCTTTTGTGGAGAAAACGGCCGACTATATATAGATTTTAAAGTCGGTTCGCTAAGTCGGCCACCGGACGCCCGCCTCGAAACCTTGAAGCGCCCGTCCACTCTTCAATAAAACTTGAATCGGGCGAGTCATGACCAGGCGCTTTCGTCCATCCAGCGTCCACTCCAGCGTCCAAACTTCACGAATCAAAGATGACATCCTGGACGCTTCGTCCAATTGCATCGAGCGCCCGCCCACTTTGGACGGAGATGCTGACGCCTTGATTTGATATGATCGATTCCGATTTATTGATCTTTATCTCTTCTATCTCTATCCCACTTCTTCATTATCTCTTTTATCATCATATATTTCGAACTTAATCAACCTTTGATCATCTTTTGAGCCTCCAACATGTATCTATAACACATAAAAACATCGCAAAATGTAATAATGCTCAAATAATCATAAAATCACAATTAAAACACATAAATCAACCTAGTTTGCGATTAACTCATTTAAAATCTCATTTGCTCAATATATCCATTAAACCCTCGTTTCTTATGCAATTTAGTACAAATACGGGGAAAAATATCATAGAATATAGCGTTATAAATCGTATAAATTCACCCTTAACAGTAGGTAACTTGGGAGAAAATATCATAGGCTCAATCTAAAATTCACCCAAAAAACCATCCCCTCGTTCATATTCTTCTTGTTCTATACCCTTGATTCGATCACCACTAGATTAGACAGCCCCGGTTTATACCCGATGAAATTTTGCTTCGTCAAATAGCACAAGCAAGATCATTGTATTCGGCACCAAGACTGTCAAGAATTATGTTTGTTAAATCATCTGAATCAATAGGAGAATTCAACAGAGCTAATTCGTCAACCTTATTCTTAATTTCAATCAGAAATTCAACCATTGGTTGGGAAGGGCTTTTACGCATTGATTTCAGGTTTTGTTTGATTTATTTGATCTTGCCGTGTGATGGTTTGGCATACGCATCATGAAGAATCTGCCAAGCTTGTCTCGATGTGGATGCAGAGCGAATGAGTTTCAGAACCGGAGGAGATAGAGAAGATACGACATTTAGTATGAGACTATCTTGACGTTTCCATAACCTGTGATCGGGGTTTGGCTTGGAGGAGCCATTGGCGGTGATGGTGGCTGGTGGAGGAGCGGTGGTGCCATCAATATAGCCAAATAAATCGTAACCATTGAGAAGCGTTTCAATTTGTAGTCTCCAAACCAAGTAATTAGACGGAGTGAGTTTGAGGGGTGCTTGTGTGGCGGAATTAAAAGCGATGACTGAAGAAGAAGGGGAGAGATTGGTAAACAGGTGTGATCAGCAGCTATGGAAGCTATATGAAGTTGTTTGAGGAGGACGAATGAGAGATAGGTAGATAGCAATGAAAGGTACGGGAAAAGATAGGAGCCGTAGGCTTGGAGAAAAAAATACACGAGAATGGCTCTGATACTATAATAGAGTAATAGGAAAATGTAATACAAACAATCAATAATCTTCTATCTATATGTCAATTATCTCTTATCTAAATATTACAAATATTACAAATCTTCTATTAGTAACAACTCTTCGGAGGATTAATTATGGTCATTATGACCGTAACCTCCAAGTCTTGTAGCCGTTTCAAACTCAGTAAAATTGGAGTTTAAAACGGCTGCATGACTTGGGGGTTATGGTCATAATGACTAGAATTAATCTCTCGAAGAGTTGTTACATTTATTAAAATTTGAGTCCGCAGTGGATCTAGAAGTGCTTGGATTTGTTTGGCTTTGAGGATTGTTTGTGGAAAAAAATGAAGCGATGTTACTATTTTTGAATGTAGTCTTTGTCCCAACATGGAGATTTGTTAAGTTTGCAGCAGAAAGTCACACATCGTCTGTTATTTATAGTTTGGACTTGTCGTTATGAGCATACCCAATAAATATGCAATCTATCGTTTTTGGCCCAATCTTAATCTGTTTAGGCTTAGGCACTTCCACCTTTGCTAAACACCCCCACACTTTCAAGTATTTATAACTTGGTTTGTGGCCTTTCCACGTCTCATATGGAGTTTTATCCATCTTTTTAGACGGAATCCTGTTGAGAATTTTATTGGCGGAGAGAAGGGCCTCCCCCCACAAGTTCTGAGGTAACCCGAACTAATCAACATAGCATTCATCATCTCTTTCGTAGTCACGGTTTTGCGTTCAGCAATTCCGTTAGATTGAGGTGCATATGGAGCGATAGTTTGATGAATAATGCCCGAATCTAGACATATTCTTTCAAATGGCGATTCATACTCTCCACCTCTATCACTACTGAACCTTCTTGATTAAATGCGCTAAGTTGATTCTCAACTTCATTCTTATAATTTTTGAATGCCTCGATAGCCTCATCTTTGCTACTTAGCAAATATACATAATGATACCTTGTACAATCATCGATAAAAGTTACAAAATACTTTTACCGCCTCTCGATTGCACAAACTTTAAGTCACACAAATCGGTGTGAATTAATTCTACTATGATTCTGTGTTTCTTTCCACGGATGGAAACGGCGCTTTAGTCATTTTAGCTTCAACACAGACTTGGCATTTTCGGTTTCATTAACTTTAAGTTTAGGTAATAAATCCAAATTCATCATTCTTTGAATTGATTTATTATTAACGTGTCCTAAACGATTATGCCATAAAGTACAAGACTCAATCAAGTAAACAAAAGTAGAAGCACTTTTATTAGCCTCAGCGGGCACATTTAATTTAGGTACAATAGTCAAAAGATTTCTCTTGCATACCCAACCATCACTTTTATGTAAACATAAAATTATTCTAATTTTATTTTACAATACGAAGGTCCATAAAAAATAATCTATCGACTGAGTGCCTTCGCCAACTACCAATCCATTCTGAGAAAGTGTGAATTTGTTTGCAACAAATTCTAACTTGTAACCCAGACAGGTTAGCTGAGGACCAGAAATATAATTTCTACCGAGGTCCGGCACATGCAAAACATTTCGGATAACCAGATAGTTTCCATTCTTTAAATTTAACGTGATATTCCCATATCCGACAATTTCGGACGTTGTTAAATTTGCCATGAAAACATTTTCTTGAATTTCTGGTATCCCAGAACAAAGATTTGTTCGCACACATATGTTGAGTAGCTCTAGTGTCACACACCAATCATATGTCTCTTCATCGAGGTCTCCGTCAGGCTCAATTTTGACTGTGTTTTAAAACCACTTCACTTCCCCGCAACACAGGAGCTTTCTCCTTGAATTGGCGCACCAATAGGAGTCATCGATTATAAAATTCCATTTACGTTCACAAGCGGAAGATAAACTTTATCGAAAGGATAAGCGATAATACAACACGTAGGTTTTTCACCCAAAGAAAACAATGTGAAGATTGTTTTGACTCGTCGAACAAGCTCGAGTTTGTTTCAACTCGATTCTCCAACAATGTTTGTATTTCAATCTTGTTTTAACGTGGTAGTTTTACCGAGAAAACACCAAAAGGAGGTGGACCGATTTTGCGAAATCGATACCAAAAGGAAGTGGACCGATTTTGTAAATCGATACCAAAAAAGGAAGTGGACCGATTTTACCGTAAATCGATACCAAAAGGAAGTGGACCGATTTTACCGTAAATCGATACCAAAAAGGAAGATTTAACTAATTATAAAGCGAGTGAAGTTTGATAAGTGAACCGTTCGAATAAAGAGCGACATGTTCGAAGCGAGCTGAAAATTCGAGAAATAAGCCGAATTAATCGAAGAACGCGAATAACCGATCGAACCGAAGTGATCGAATCGAATTCGATTAAAACAAGTTTATTTAATTAAATCTAAACTCAGAAAATTGAGTAGAAATTCGTATAAAAATTTCGATTACGCGCGGGTTAAAATCGAACATCGGTTTCAAATTTGTCTTAAGCTTTACGGTGTTGTATTTGAATGTGTGTATGTAGCTTCAATCCATATGGAGGCTATATAGGAGAGAGGGTCAGGTGGAATGAATTAATTACGGCCGTTTCATCGATTCTGACAATGAATTACCATAACTCATCTTAATTACGGCCCGTTTCATCGATTCTGACAATGAATTAACCATTAATTATTCTTTGAACCGAACTATGTTGGATAACCGAACCAGTGAACTCAATCTTGGCTCAATCGAATGTATATGGCTGGACCAAGCCCAATTAACTTTTGTACAAAAGTTTAACACGAGCTGGGCCTAGGGCCTCAGGCCCGAAGGCCCATTCCCAAAGCCCAAAGCCCAAAGGCCCAAGGTCAAGGTCAAGGTCAAGGTCAAGGTCAAGGTCAACGGGCACGGGCACGGGCGGGCGGGCGGCGGTCTTGTGTGCGCGTGTGGCCATTTTAGCGAACGTCTGATTGCTAAAACCAGCCCGCTATCTCTCCTTCTTCAGAGCTTATACCACATATAACATTCTTCCCACATATATCTTTGGAAAACATTTCTCTCTTTTTCCAATGTGGTACACAGTTTAGTTGAATACTCTTCAACTTCCACTTCCAACAAAAGTTCTTTCAAACACCCGACTTCAAGCGTTAATTTCTCATTCACTCGTACTCCGAATTGAATGATTCTAAATCTGAATTCATCTACGACTTACGTAGTTTTGAATTATCAAAACATTGTATATATTCTATACAAGAATATAATCAAATTAAGCTTGCAAAGTCGTCTGAATAAAATGATTATAAAATCATTTTTATTCACTTTAATTCAATTCCACTATTTTCTCCAACATCAGTGACCTCATTAGATATTCTCAAGTCACCTACTATTCGAGTCAAGCTACTTGATTGAAATCTTGAGTTTTAGCCATAAAGTTCTATTGATAATGGGTTAATGGGCATTAAGTGGGCAATATATTTATTCCCATATAAAACCCTTTTGACAAAGTTTAGACACAATATTCAAAAAGCAGGGCATACAAAAATAAGTGTGCATTGAAGTTTGAGGCGTTTCTAGATTTGAAATGCTATTGGACTTGATAAATTGTTGTATCTCGTGAGATGTTTGTGATAAATGGTGAACACAAATTGCAAAGTAACTTTATGATGTTCAGAATCGTCGCTAATAAAATCGGGTTGAGGATCATGCTATTGGACTTCGCAAGGATAATTCAATTAGTGTAAATGGTGGATTTATTGGTGAATTATAACTGGGCAATGCTTGATTGGCTGTCTACGTATAATTGTAGATGTAAGGAATCAAAATATTGTTACGTAGTTCTGGAGGTTGGAGGAGACGATCCTTATATAGGGCTCCCTCGTGGGGGAATTAAAGATTCCATCATTGGCGTTGTGGTCAATAATCCGAGACGGTTGAAAAGGCGATCATGGAATAAATATGACCTGTAAGCGAGAGTTAAGGAGCTGTTACAAGAACGTGGAGTAATGTCACGTCGGACTGCGTAAGCGTTGTCTGAGTTCTCTAAGGCTTATACCGAGCTGCGAATATTTAAACCGAGGTGAGCACACACCATGTCAGTGACACGAGATGGTTGGCAACTTTACTTCGAACTGACTTCGGATATCATGAAACGACATGTATTGTGTTGGTGGCTTAGGAGCCTTTCTCGCCTTATTGAGGTCGAGATCTTTTTGAGGTCTAGCACAACATTGAGCTCTTTAGACCTGTTTTATTAAAAGACCCGGAATAGACAATTGGGTGAACGTGTATGACTCGGGTCATACCCACGTCAAAAGCCCCTCCCAGACGACTTAGGTCGTAGGTTAGGTCTTCCTGGTGAATACGTGGCACGAGAAGTATGAATATAATTCAAACTTTTCTGACACCCATGAGGCTTGCATTCGAAATATGAAAGGCCTTACGCTCATCTCTTGGTGTCTCTTCTTATTCTTTGAAGACCTTGCGCATTTTGAGGATGACTTGAACAGAAGAGGCCATTTGGTTTCTTTTTTGACGGTGCCATCATTGTTTTCAGAAGATTATACATGTCCTAACTTGTAGGGATCAACCCTTCTGTAACGGGTGTTCCGAATTTCAAAAAAAAAATTCTAACGATTTCTGCCAAAAAATCTTCTTTAAATATTGCCATTAATTTCGTAAGATTTCTTCGTGATACTTTGAAGAGTTTCTCGCCGAGTGGACTCTCAGTCTTCTTTATATTCTGGTTATAAAATAGCTTTTGGGTGAAATCTTTACTCCAAACAATTCCTCATTATTCTCTGTCTTTATTCAGTTCAAATTGAGTTATTCCTTTGAGAATATTGCGGCTGGGAGGAAATCAGAGGGATCTGATTCCAATGACGGTGAAGATCGAGGAAGGCAGGTACATCGTCCTTCGCACTTTTGTCCCTCGTGGGATTTGCATGTTACCAATCGTATCTTTAAACCAAGAGTAGCTCGGCGATGGGTTCAAGGGAGCATGTTACCTATGGACGAACGCTATGTCGCCGGCTTGACGGGCTATGAGTTGGTTGACCGCTCATACGGGGATATGGATTTGGCAAATTACTAAGCCGTTCTATTTATTAATTTCATTTTCAATCATCTTATTCCTCTGACCATGGGCGGATCATTTTAATATAACTATTTAGTGTGTCTTTAATTTAATAAAATGACGACTTTATCCATTGGTTTACGGATGCACCTTTATATATATATATATATATATATATATATATATATATATATATATATATATATTTTTTTTTTTTTTTTTTTTTTTTTGTAAACCCAGATTTTATAAGAAAATGAAGTTTTACAATGTCATCTCCTCGACACTCCATCCCGAAAAATAGCGTCATCAACACATGTTCGTCAACTCCTCAAAACCTTAGTCCGTCAAACCCAAAGTGGGAAAAATCCGGATACTAAGGAAAGAGTATGACCCTCCATGTGTTGGAATAAAAGCCACTAGGATATCACAGATAAAAACCAAGAGGCTAATCATCCTAGAGGAGAACCTATTGTAACTACAGATTAAAAAAAAAATCCTATTACAAAACCAAAGAAAATACAAATATGCATCCACAGTAGCAATAGGATCTGGAAGAAGAGACTGCTGTAGGGTCCAGGCAATCATCCAAATCAACCGAATGTGTCTCCAAGTTTTTGCAATCTTCAAGGGAACAGAAGACCACAGCACCACAAAGAAATGCAGAAAAATCAAAGGAGAGCAGTATAGGGAATACAACCTATTTGCACCCTTCATAGTAATGAAGGGTACTTCCAGGCAAATGCAGCAGTGGAGGAACCTCCCAATATAAGCAACAAAGAACCAGCTCCAGATCATGTTAATGATGAAGAGGAGGATGTACAGGATCCAAACAAAAAATAAAGGAAACCAAAAGGCATAAGTATCAGGTAAGGATATATGCAACCTGTTTGCACCCCTCAACATAGTGAAGGGTGCTTCCCAGTGGGATATGCAGCAAATGATCATTTCTTGCGTCTAATAATTGGAAGCTGAAGAAAGTCCCGTTTGATAAGAAAACCCAGGTCTCCATGAATTTGAGCCCTTTCTCTGATATAGGAAAGCTGTGTAGCACTAGCCTGTTTGGCAAGATAATCAGCAGGCCCATTTGCTTCTCTATAAATGTGATGAATGGTAAAGTGATGATCTGCAATGAGTTTTTGAATTTGAAGGACATCCAAACTGAATTTCCAGGAAGCTTGCCTTTTGCCAAGGACCATATCAACAAGAATCTGAGAGTCAGATTCCAAGTGAACAGATTGGAGGTTAAGATCAATGCAATGAAGAATCCCCTCTAAGAGTGCCTGAATCTCAGCCTGCATATTATTCACAATACCATAGGCTTTGGAAGCAACAGTGATCACCCTACCCTGGGTGTCTCTGATAATATAACCACCTCCAGCAGCCCCTGGATTGCCCAGTGAAGAGCCATCTGTATTCAATTTATAATCATGATCAACAGGAGGGTGCCAAGAGACAGGGATATAAGAACACTAAGGTTTAGGAGTAAAGTGGGGTATCAAACCAAGATGCACAAGGGCATCATCTGCAGCATCTTTCCTATGAAGAGTCAAGGAGCAACAAAGTAGCTGAAGATGCTAATTGATTGCTACAATGATAGCCTTGACTGCAGTCTTCTTGTCATCAAAAAAGGCTTTATTCCTGGACTTCCAGATTTCCCAGCAGATAAAAATAGGTAAAACAGGGAGAATAAGCTTGATAGTACCTTTAGTGTGGGGGTTATGCCAGCTTTGAATAGCCTCTTTCAAATTGTGCACATTATAGCCCCAATGAAAGTGATACTGATAATACTGCCAGACCTGTTGTGCCTGGTCACAGTCCCGAAAAAATGCTCCAAAGATTCTTCTGAGTTGCAAAACATACATTGAAAGGGCCCATGCACACCAAATTTATACAGTTGTTCAGCAAAGGGAAGTAGACCTTGAAGGAGCCTCCATATAAAAATGGAGCATTTGAGTGGCAGGGGAGGTTTCCATATCTCTTTGAGCTCATATAAGGTAGGATTTTTCTTTCTAAGCAGTGCATAGGCAGATTTAACAGAAAAATTACCAGTGACTTCAGGTTCCCAAATCCATCTATTAAGAGGTTGCCCTTTATATATCATATGATCATCAACAACATCCTGAACATCCATTAAGAGCTTCCAGCTGTAAAGTCTATACAAAGGAAAGGAACCAGCCATAACAGTCTTAGCCCATAGCCCTTGACCTGTTCTAATCTTCCACCAAAGTTTGCAGGCAAAAGCTTGTTGCAAACTTCTAAGATTCCTCACACCAAGACCACCCTTAAGCACAGGGAAGCAAATATCTTTCCAATTCCTCCAGATAGTATATATATATATATATATATATATATATATATATATATATTACATTAGTTTTTATAGGTGCGAGCGTAATACACGTAATGACTAGATGTCAATGTATTTCATATATCTTTAATCAATCAATGAGTACAATATTTGTAGCCACTAGTAAGGCTTCTATATTACACAATATACCAAAATTACCCTTACTAAATCAATACAGAAATCAATATTTTCCATAATCGTAATACCCCCCATCAAGTGGGAACGTGAAGATCTCGAATCCTCAACTTGCGTAGTAAAAACTCGAATTGTTGTCGTCCCAATGCCTTAGTAAAAATTTCCTCTAATTGATGTTTGTAGGAACACATGAAGGATGAATCAAACCATCAGTAATTGCGTCACATAAGAAGTGACAGTCAACTTCGATATGCTTCGTACGTTCATGGAAAACTGGGTTCTAAGAAATTTATAGAGTAGACTGGCTGTCACAGAAAAGTCGAATGCCAGGAGGGTGCCGAACCCCAAGGTCAGCCAGTAACTGCTTCAGCCACTTCAGCTCACATGTCAAAGAAGCCATAGATCGATACTCCGCTTCAGCTGAAGATCGAGACAATGTTGTCTGTTTCTTGGACTTTCAGGAGATGGGAGAAAGACCGAGAAACACGAACCATCCACTCAGGGATCTGCGAGTAATTGGGAAACTAGCCCAGTCGGAGTCACACCAAGCCTCTAGAAAGAGGGAACTGTCGGAGCGCAGCAAAATACCGTAGCCAGGATGTTTCTTCAAATAGCGAACTAGCCGTAAGGCGGCCTCCCAATGCTCAATCCGGGTGGCCTGCATAAACTATCACAAGACGTGAACGAAATATGCCAGATCAGGTTGAGTGACCCCGAGATAGATAAGCCATCCAATAAGACATTAGTACGATGCCGGATCATCCAACAGAGGTCCGGTGGCCAGTTCCAGCTTATGATTCTCCTCGATGGGAAAGTCAGCTGGTTTGCTCCCAAGTAGCCCGGCCTTATGTATAATATCCAATGCATATTTCCGCTGATTCAAGAAAATCCCGCCTACGTTCCTCGCAACCTCGATGCCAAGAAAATATTTGAGAGCCCCGAGATCCTTCATTTTAAAACACTTGCCCAAATAAGATTTAAAAACCGTCATCGCCACTTTTTCATTGCCTACAATGATCATATTGTCAACATACACAAGAACCACAAGCTGAATCCCGTCACGAGTCAAAGTAAACAACGAATAGTCAGAGTACGACTGACGAAATTCATAATCGCGCAAAGCGGAGGCAAGCTTCAAACCAACACCGTGGTGCCTGTTTCAACCCATACAACGATTTGCGCATCTTGCAAACCAAATTGGACCCCGGCTTCTCAAATCCATGAGGTATATTGAAGTGAACCGAGGAGGCTCAATTCGAATTTTACCCAAGGATCTGTTTGTAGGAACAATGAAACGAGCTCTGTGACCCCTAGATATCCGTGTATCTAAGAACCTTGGATTAAGACCTCAACCCCGAGATATCCTTGTATCTAAGAACCTCGGTTTGTGAACGCCACAAGGTGTGCTCATGATCTTGATAAGTTTGGGTTTGAGTACTCTACTTAGAGCACTCACAAGTTCAAAAGAACTCCGATAATAATATTTCACTCAAAAGTTAACTGTCTGTAGAATGTGCTCCTTGTTTTCCTTTTATAGGCTACAATCATAATGAAAATAGAAACCTAAGCAATGTGGGATATTTTTACAAGTAAAATTCGCCACTTTATCTTCTGATGGACCTAACTTGACTCTGGTGAGCCCAAATGGCTCTTATTTGCTGAAAATAAATACCTAACCCAATATAGTATCATATAGGCACTTTCATTAATGGGCTTTTGGACTTTTAAATCCTAAAAACAACAATAATTAACATAAGAGAGTTTATTCGGCTTTCTCAAGCCCACTGATGCAAACGATAGCCTTCATGGGCTTTATGGACGCCCCATCTTCAAGCTTTGTCGATCCACACTATTCTTGGACCTTAGAAACCAGCAAATCCAAGTCTTCATGCATTCTTCCCTTTTGAAGTCTTGTCATTGGTCCATCTCGGATGATAAGTGGATCAGGTGTAGCTAAAGGAGCAAGTGGATCCGGAACAGCATCGTGGATCACATCATTCCCTCCCGGTTAGGAAAGATCTGACCTCAGATCATAAGGGTTGTCAAATGGGGTCAAATCAGCCACATTGAATTTATTGCCCGTGCCCCAATCACCAGGAATGCCAATCTTGTAAGCGTTGTTGTTAACATGCTCCAACACTTCAAACGGATCATCGCCACGTGGATGCAACTTGGACTTGCGCTTGTTGGGAAATCTGTTCTTCCGCAAGTGTAACCACACCCAATCTCCAGGTTCAAAGATCACCTCCTTTCTGCCTTTATTTGCATGCTTTTTCTAGCATTCAGTTTGAGCTTCCACGTGCAACATTGCTTTTTCATGAAACTCACGAACCAAATCAGCCTTCTTGTCACCATCCAAGCTAACTTGCATACCAGGGGGTAGGGGAAAAAATCGAAGGGAACACTGGGGTTGAACCCATACACAAGCTCAAAGGGGGAATATCTAGTGGCAGAATGAACACAACGATTATATGCAAATTCCACATAAGGCAAACAAGACTCCCAATTTTTCAGATTCTTTTTAATGACCACATGCAACAATTGACCCAAAACACGATATTCCATGCAAAAGGAACACTTTTTAAGGTTAGCATATATATAGCTGTGCATGCCTAAGAGTGTCCAAAACGGCACGCAAACGGGTTAAATGTGTTTCTAAATCAATGCTTTAAATCAGGATATCATCAAAGTAAACAACTACAAAATGACCAATAAACTCCCTAAAGACCTCATTCATTAGACTCATGAATGTGCTAGGGGCATTGGTTAATCCAAAGGGCATGACTAACCATTCATACAAGCCAAATTTAGTTTTAAAGGCCTTTTTCCATTCGTCGCCTTCTCTTATTCTCACTTGATGATACCCACTTTTTAAATCAATCTTTGTGAAATATGTAGCGCCATGCAACTCATCTAACATGTCATCTAACCGGGGAATGGGATAGCAATACTTTACCGTTATTTGGTTGATGGCTTGACAATCCATGCACATCCTCCATTCTCCACCCTTCTTGGGCATCACTATCACCGGCAGGGTACACGGGCTCATGGATTCTCGAATCTTCCCCTTGGTGAGAAGGTCATTGACTTGCCTCTGTATCTCTTTTGTCTCCTCCGGATTGGATCTATAGGCAGGTCGGTTAGGGAGAGTAGAGCCCGGAATGAAGTCAATGTGATGCTCCAGTCCTCTCAATGGTGGCAATCCACTGGGTTCTTCTTCGGGAAAGATATCTTCGTATTCCTGCAAAAGAGACATAAAAACACTTGGAAGAGAATCGGTTAGATCAGATATAAGAAGAAAATAGGGGTGGGGGAGGGTTGTTTCCTTATAAATAAATAAGAAAACAGTATTTCTTAAGGTGCGTAAAATCTCACTAGATTTGGCATAGAAGTTGCGCCTCACTTGTTCGATCTTTTCGACTTTATTTTCTCCCTCTCTAATGATGGCTCCCTCACTCACCTTTGAATTTTCTACTTTATTTTTACACTCGAATGGGACTAAAGCGCCCTCCCTTGCATTTCTTTTTTCAACTTTATTTTTCCCCTCGTTTCTAACTAAAACACCCTCTTGCTTTTTCTCTCCTTTCACAACACTTTTCTTTGAATTTTCAACTTTTCCTCCCTCGTTTCATTTCTCACCCTCACGTTTTTTAGTAAGGCGCAGTTGCTCCTTATGGGCTTCTTGGGGTGACATTGAAACAATTGAGATTTTACGGCCTTTGTGTGGCAATGTGTACTTGTTCATAAAACCATCATAGATAACCTTCCTATTGTATTGCCAAGGCCTGCCAAGTAATAAGTGTGTGACATGCATGGGCACCACATCACAAAGTACTTCATCCTTCAACTTTCCAATGCTAAAAGGGATCAAAATTTGCCCTGTAACTCAGACTTCACCACAATCATTCAGCCATTGCAATTTATAAGGTTTGGGGTGTCGGGTAGTAAGAATACCGAGTTTCTCCACCACCTCAGTGCTAACCACATTAGCACAACTTCCGCTATCAATGATCATCGAACATACTTTGCCACCAATGAAACAACGAGTTTGAAAAATGTTTTCCAGTTGCAAATTCTCATCCACCTTTGCCTTTGCATTTAAAGCTCATTTAATCACCAACGAATTATTATTAAATGGTTTCACATCCTCAATATACTCATCGTTGTCATCAAAATCAGCCCTTTGCTCCTCCTTCTCTTCAAAATTATCCTCTACATCTGCCTTATCTAAATCACCACTCGCAAACATAGCACGTTTGTTGCCACACTCGGTAGCTTTATGACCAATACCACCACATTTAAAGCATCTAAGTCCACTAGCAGGCTGTTTGGAGGAGAAAACAACCTTACCCTTGTTATTCTCCTTAGCTTTAGAAGCCTCATTGGAGTTAAAGGTGGTCAGCCTATTGGGGGGAAACTTGGTACCCTCGTTCTTTTGCGGAAATGGATGATAAGTAGAAGAGTTACCTGAATAAGGTTTTCTTATGGCAGCCCTCTTCTTCAATTGTTTTTCAATCAATACTGATGCATGTACCATCTTTTCCAAACTATCACAATCTTTCAATTCTACGCGATTCGCAATTTCAGTCCTTAAACCACTCACAAAACGGGCCATAGTTGCATCGGCATCCTCGTTTGTATGCGTACGAATCAACATAAGTTCCATTTCTTGATAATAATCCTCCACCGAATGAGCCCCTTGCGTTAGGGTCTGTAACTTTCTATATTGCTCATGGTAGTAAGAAGCCGGAACAAAGCGTCTTTTCATTTCTCGCTTTAACTCAGTCCATGTGCGGACAAGGTCATCATGTGTTCACCTACGATTCGCAATCTGTTGCTCCCACCAAATGGTAGCATAACCCTCAAACTCAAGTGTTTCCAAATTAACTTTAGCTTTCTCAGAATAATTATGACAACGGAAAATCTGCTCAACTTTGTGAACACAATCTAAATAAACATCGGGGTCATTCATACCTTTAAATGATGGAATCTTCGTCTTAACTTGACACATATCAGACCTTTCTTCATCATCTTGTTCAACACCCCGCATTCTCTGTTAGTAATATCATCCGCAGCGGAAGCGATTTAATGGATCTAGATCTATAATATATACGTAATAAAACAACTAGATCTATTCTACAAGGGGGTTGTAGATCATACCTCTTGGATCTCAAAATCCAAGTTGAAGAACCGCAATAGGATGAACGAAGGAAAGCGTGAAGAGCACCACGATCTTCCGTACGTGTGATCCAAGCAACTCCCGGTGGAAGGAAATTCTCGACTCGAACCCTTCCGATATGCTACCCGGAAAAATCTCCAAGATTTTCCCCTTATTCTCCCCTTGGCCGAAATTTTCCTTCTCCTCTCTAAGAGGTGAAAGTCGAAAATTGTAGTGTATTATTTGGCTTGGGAGAACTCTCTTTATATAGGAGAGTAAAACTTAAGCCCCAAGGATTTTATAATTAATACAAAATCAATTATAATAATCCCATTAAATAAAAGATAATCCCATAATATTCTAGAACAAATCTAGGATAATATTTATCTTTATTTCTTTCCATAAATATTTATCCAATAAATATTTTGTGCATATGTCTTATTAATCACAAGAAAACTAATTTCTTGTAGACTAATATATGCTTGGGTCGAAATTATCATTCTTGTGACCTAGTCTCAAAATTCGACCAACACACTAATTTTGGGCCAAGATTATGAAAAATGTCTTTTCCACATATTTAATTATTTAGCCCAACTAATTTAATAGTCCACTAAACAATTAATTCACATATCGTTTTAATAAAGTCCAACAAGAACTAAATTAATATTATTAGGATTCGACGTCCGAGAATAGCTATGCTATATTAGGAGGCACGTCGGGGACCATGGACTAATAATCAGCGGCTCCGATAAATCAAATAAATAATTATAGAATAATTATATTCGATAAATCAATCACAGGAATATGCCACCATAATCCCGTGACTGCACTCCTCCGATTATGAGATTATATTTATCTCCTCACGAGAATAATAATAAGCGTCCATTGATATAATCATTACATATGGATTAATCCTCCATAGACTGTTCATTCTAAATCGGGAAGTTACCGTTAACCCTTTTTAGAACCTCTTATCCTTATTTACCATTAACCCCCTAGTGATCAATTAATTCATACAACTCACTGGTGATCAATCAGTGTGATATGAACTCGCGCGATCGATCAGTTTCTAGGATTAACAAATAAGGGAACTGTCTATCTACTTCCATAAATGGAAGGAATGGATTCCGTATCACGTGATAACACAGACTACTCACTCAATCCAGTACAATGCCAAGATGGGGTAATTCAGACCACAGACTCAGTGTAATCCTTAACCGTCAAGTCAAACTTCATACTGATTCAAGCAGTTGACTGTGATCACCTCAGGATTAAGATATATCCATAAATATGATCATCCATTGATTCGATAAGACTTCGATTACGGAATTATATCGTGAACTCTAATCAAATCGGTCCAAATTTCTATACGATATATCTATCATATATAAATGCCCCATTAGGTTCTCTTAACCGAAAGTCCGGATAAGACAATCACACCAAGCGTGTTGCAGGCGCATTAATAGCACGTTAAAGGAGAGACCCGATACTCTCGATTAACTTCACTATGGGCTAATTGTATTTTAAGTACATCTTCACTAACTCAATCCTCATGTGTATATACCATAATGCTTGAGTTAAGTGATTACATAAACGATATACTTAGGGTTTTCTGTAGTGTAAATACTATTGTCACATCGGTGATTATGAGAATAATAAATATGAATAATAACGTCAATTCATTTATTAAATAAAACAATTACAAAAATTGTCTTTCGGGCATCACACCTAACAATCTCCCACTTGCACGAAAGCATGTGATTAATTGTTTTAGAGCACACCCTATTATTTAAAATACAACAAACTACATCTCCCACTTGCTCTAAAAGCAATGGAGACCCATCCCGTATTCTAGTACCCATTAAGCATATCATAACCATTTTGATTCCAAAGTACACTCCGAGTATGCCGTCGTAGGATAGGTCGGTGACTCGGTGAGTACCTACATCTAAATGTCATGGGTCTTAATGGTTAGTCAGTTGTCGGCTCGAGGCGATCCGTAGAATCAAAGCGTTACGGTCCATCAAATCATGTAGTGCGAGTAAACATCGAGGCCGAGATCGACTTAACGATCATCCTCAATCGACTTAAAGTCAAAATCGAGTGTATCACATATATCCAAGTTCACACATGAATATGTCCGCATATTGTTCCTCGTTCTCTCAAGATACTAAAGGACATACTAAACTTGCTTTGTTAACCGCCGAATCTAAGATTCGATCAAAGTTGACGTTCAATAACCTCGACCATCTCTTACTAGAAAGAGAATCTATCCCATTTCTCTTGATCCGAAGATTTTGAGAGTCATTCACGAGGCATAGGGTAGAACTTCCTCGTTGAATGTTGCATACATGATGCATCATCTTAACCAATAAGATGGATGGGAAACCGTTGGATCGATTCTAATGAATTCGACCGAGTCAAACTCTTAAGAATGTTGTCCAAATCTCTCATTGAGAGAATTGTGGTATTGTCGATTCGACTTGAGATAACACACCCATGTTGATTCCAAGCTAGTGCAAAGTGTTATACTTCACAAACACTAATATATGTATATATTCACTCTTGTACTAAACTTGATATCCAGTCTACAAAAGACTTATCAATATTCGGTCAAATCCACATATTGTAGCAATATATGACTTCTAATGACCGAGAGGTTTGCTTTTTATCCACAAAGGACATAAGCCTTTGCGGTCATTCGTCATTAGTTCATAAGGCAATACCATACGCTTTGAATGAATCCAGACTCCGTTTGTTTGGCAAGAAAGTCTTAGGGAATCACCCTATTTTACGCTTTTGAAGCGAAATCATGCAATACCGAACTCATTTACTACTTTTTCGTGTAGATCCAATTACTCCCACTTTGGGCTGAGACGCTCGGTGGTTCTACAAGAGCATGAGCAATTGGAGTACCGAACTCCATTCACGGGGTTATGGCCATTAAACCAACCTCTATTATCGAGAATCCTATCTCGCTCACAAAAGAGCCATAGGTCATCAATCGATCCTCGGACTACAAAGTCCGCCGAACCCGTAATGGGTAATGGATAAACCATACTCCCACTACATTCGGGTGGATCGAAATTACGATCTAGTTTAGTAGTATTTAGTGTTATCACCAACAACCGATGTTGGATGTGGTCTCGATTTTAATCGGTTAGTAACTACCTTGAGTAAACGTCTTTGCAAGGTTTAAGGTTTTTCTTGTTCATAGACTCTATCGAAAGGACGCAACAAAGATAATCTTGTCCCTTCCCGATTTCATGAATCTTATAACAAACCTTTTTCTCAATGCTACAAGATATAGAAACGATTGGTCAGCGACCCGAACGTGTTCGCGAAATTTCAGACCTACCTTCAAGCACCGTGTGCTAAATGCTTATATTTACGGAAGTGGGGGTGAACCGAATCCACACCTTATCCGTAAATTCCAAAGCATATTCTAGGTAGACTTCTCGGTCTTACATTTCAATGTAAACCGTTATTTCGCTTCTAATATCTTTATTGAGTTAAGCAGTGTATTGTAGCACATCTAAAAATATATATAAGGCAATTTTACGGTTTCTCACTTAGTGAGAACATGTCACAATGAGGCAAAGTGAGCATCGGTCTCGAGGACTATGAATGGCCTATTCGAGTATAGAATACTCTATCTCTGTTGAAAATAGAGAAACCTCAAAAATATTTTGGATAAAGCGACCGAAGTGTTCGAATAGTTATCAGACAAGAAGTCACTACTCGGAAGCTCCTACTAGCTTGTATCTTTCATCGGACCCGAAGGTCGTCATAAACAAGCTATGTTACTTCTTTATAACCATTATCCTTTTTCCGATTGAAAGGAAACTTAGTCATTGAACCTTTGAGACAATATAACCAGACTGGGAGAAAGGAATCACCCTGAGCCAGTCTTCAGGTTTTGTCTTTTAGGGACTATGCACTAACTATGGAATATGAAGAAGCGTTTATCTAAATATAGAAACCAATTGCTTTTAATAGTTCTTACGATGTGTTTTATATACATATTTCAGCAGTTCTAAGTGGTTTTGACTTTATCAAACAAAAGTCCGAGTCTTGGATTCGTACTACAAATGGTATATTCACTTTCTATACGACAAACAAATTATTGAATAGAAGGTAAATCCATTCGTTCCAACGAATCTTAAACGGAAAATAATTTTCCCGCGATATCCAAGGATTGAATCCGAGATTCATTACCTTATATCACTCCCACTATTCTAGCTAAAATTAAGCGCCCGTTGTTTACTCTTTTAATCGTTAAAATGCTTTGCTACCTTGTTCTTCTAAAGAACTTAGCTCGAGAAAATCGCCAAGGATTCATAGGTTGGTGATCCAAAATCACCATCCTTATCCTATGATTTTCGATTAATTAATTTTCGGTTCGACCTTAAAATTTTTTCTCGAGTTTAGGTGACTAACACTTTTAGACATATTCTCCCATTCTTGACTTTCAATGAATGGAAGCTTGATCTTGAACCAATGGTTCGTTTGAGTAGACACTACTCTTGAACCGTGGGATGTCTATTTGAGTGTTACTCGTCGAGACTTCTCGGATTTTCTAATATACCGAGAAAAAAGCAACAAATCATAACATTAAAGCTCCCACTAGTTTATCGGTTCCAAATACCGTCTAACGAGCAATGCTTTATTTTTATGAATTTCCGATTTTTCGATTAGAAAATCTTTCGTACATAGTTCTATTGTTTCGGAAAAACAACAAATCATAGAAACTCCCACTAGTTCATCGATTCCAAATATCGTCTAACTAGCAACATTTCATGACTTTCCGGTTTTTCAATTAGAACGGTTACGTGTGTAGTCAGTTACACTTTTCTAATGTTCTAGAAAAACAACAAATCATAAAGCTCCCACTAGTTCATCGATTCCAAATATCGTCCAACTAGTAACACTTTATGATTTTCCGATTTTTCAATTTAGAAAATTACTCGTGTAATTACTACACATTCAAAATTCACTAAGAATTTCAAAGTCCGAAATCACCTAAGTTTGTCTCCCGTTTGACACGAATGACACTAGTGACATACCTATATGTCACTCTGGTTTTTAAAAGACTTAAGAGAAAATATCTCTTTCGAAAAAATAATTGCATTATCGATTAACTAGTTCAACGTCCTAGTTACTTTCCACTTTTTAACGAAGTCAATACTAGTCAATTATAAATTTTAAACAATTTAGTAAGGGATATAATGCTGTAAATAAAATGACTTGTATTAATTCAAGTTTAACACTACTATATTTTATTTTAGGAATTGTAAACTAAAATTAAGTCTACTCTACCATTCCAAGGTTTTAACCTCGCATCTCGAGTGCCACTTGAAGGGTAGGTCAAAGAGATGACGGTTAAATCGAGACAATCTCATCAATGAATAACTTGTGAGAATCAAACATCGCACGAGAATCGAACATCCCTTTATTCATTGACTACCTTCCTTTTTAGCCTAGATATTTCCAAAAATATCCTTTATGAGTGTGACCTACTATATCGGATCTCTTAGAGTACGCCCGAGTGTGCCGTCGTAGGATAGGTCGGTGACCCGACGAGTACCCGTAAATCCTATCCTTTCGGAGACCAAGCCATGAATGTTGATAGGGGTGAACACCATCCGTAGGGGCGAAATCAAAGCGCGCGAGGCGTCACCCTTCTCTCACTTACTTGTATCTATAGTAGAGGCCGTGGGGTTGGGTGTCGCCTCCCCGCTCCCACTCAATAATTTGGAATTGGTGGTGGGTTAACTAACCACGTCTTTTGATGTTAACATAAAAGCACATCAAATCAAGGATTCGAATGGTGTCGGTAACGTAGGCAAGCCTACCCGCCCTATTCGTTGGAACATATGTGACAATCGGACGAAATCGGGTCAAGAGAGCCCTATTGAGATTAGAAGGAATCACCCCTCCGCTCTCGGTTTGGCTTGGTCTTGCCGGACCCCGTGCATACATCACACTAGGAGGGTTAAGTCGGTCGAGCGAAGCTCGATTGACCACCCAACCTATAGGCGAACCGTTTTTATCCAAGATTTATTGTTCTTTTACCATCATTCAATCTCGTAGACTCTACGAATCGAAAACGTGATCGTTTGGGCTTTAAGGCGGTTCACCGAGAACACACACCGAAAGGCCTAACGATTTCATAACCCGTCCTCGGATCTTTAATTAGTTACTAAATTAATTAATTACCACGTATTAATTAAATTTCAACTAATTACACGAGTTTGTATACATGCCTATTTTAATTACCAAAATTAAAATTCTACATGTATGCATGGAGTGGATTTATGATATGATGCATGTCATGGCAATTCCGGTTTTATATCTATTTTATGATCAAACACATAAAAAATAAATGCGGAAAATTTAAACACCGAGATGGATCGTTGGCTTTTCGTATCTAATCTATTAGAAAATAAAACCAAAACCCTAACTAGGGTTTACTACTTTCTAACTAAATCTGCAGCTGTACGAACTCTTCGATGATCGGGAAACCAAACGAACTCGGATCGGGACGAAACTTTCCAGATCTTATCTTCACTCCTTGAACTTCAATATGGACGGTTGGATCGGTGCTTTGACTTGTCAAGTTTCTTCAGTGAGCCGCCGTTCTTGATGCTGCATCTGTCTCTGAATGCAGCGTATCAGTTACTTTCCGGAGCCGATCGGGAGTCGAGATGAAACCCGATCGACCTGAAATTTTTATGCCACATCAAAAACTCCATATTTATCGATCTGACCGGTTGGATTTTCTTTTCAACGGTCCAAACTCTCCCAGAAAATCGAGGAAGTCACAGATAGTGTTTCTATGAATCCTGCGTTTTTCTGTTACAGCAGCCTCTTCGCAGCATCAGACGGATATCGAAACGGACTCTGATCGACGCCAAAATTTGTGGAGTTGATCATCATCTTCTAATCTTGATTCTGACCGGAGGGATCTTCGTTTCAACGGTTCGATCAACGGGAAAAGAAAAAATACTAAACAGCTACTAAACAGATCTATTTTCTGGAAATTAAAATTGCCAAAAAAAACAATTACATAATTTCCTATACTCATATGGACGAATTTTCATCGTTTATATGAGTTTACAATAGATCTAACGGGAAATACTTGATGCCAACCCCAATCCATCTCTTCAACCACGACATTCATAAGCATAAAAATTAAACATATGCATCGGCCCCAAAAAATTGGGACAAAAAAATCTACATGTTTTCCACTCCTAGATCTAATATTTTATACGTATAAATATAGATCACCCTAGCGATCGATACCACTTTGTTAGTAATATCATCCGCAATGAAGCGATTTAATGGATCTAGATCTATAATATATACGTAATAAAACAACTAGATCTATTCTACAAGGGGTTGTAGATCATACCTCTTGGATCTCAAAATCCAAGTTGAAGAACCATAATAGGATGAACGAAGGAAAGCGTGAAGAGCACCACGATCTTCCGTGACGTGTGATCCAAGCAACTCCCGGTGGAAGGAAATTCTCGACTCGAACCCTTCCGATATGCTACCGGAAAAATCTCCAAGATTTTCCCTTATTCTCCCTTGGCCGAAATTTTCCTTCTCCTCTCTAAGAGGTGAAAGTCTAAAATTGTAGTGTATTATTTGGGCAGGAGAACTCTCTTTATATAGGAGAGTAAAACTTAAGCCCCAAGGATTTTATAATTAATACAAAATCAATTATAATAATCCCATTAAATAAAAGATAATCCCATAATATTCTAGAACAAATCTAGGATAATATTTATCTTTATTTCTTTCCATAAATATTTATCCAATAAATATTTTGTGCATATGTCTTATTAATCACAAGAAAACTAATTTCTTGTAGACTAATATATGCTTGGGTCGAAATTATCATTCTTGTGACCTAGTCTCAAAATTCGACCAACACACTAATTTTTAGTAGAGATTATGAAAAATGTCTTTTCCACATATTTAATTATTTAGCCCAACTAATTTAATAGTCCACTAAACAATTAATTCACATATCGTTTTAATAAAGTCCAACAAGAACTAAATTAATATTATTAGGATTCGACGTCCGAGAATAGCTATGCTATATTAGGAGGCACGTCGGGGACCATGGACTAATAATCAGCGGCTCCGATAAATCAAATAAATAATTATAGAATAATTATATTCGATAAATCAATCACAGAATATGCCAACATAATCCGTGATTGCACTCCTCCGATTATGAGATTATATTTATCTCCTCACGAGAATAATAATAAGCGTCCATTGATATAATCATTACATATGGATTAATCCTCCATAGATTATTCATTCTAAATCGGAAGTTACCGTTAACCCTTTTAGAACCTCTTATCCTTATTTACCATTAACCCCTAGTGATCAATTAATTCATACAACTCGGTGGTGATCAATCGGTGTGATATGAACTCGCGATCGATCGTTTCTAGGATTAACAAATAAGAGGCGTCTATCTACTTCCATAAATGGAAGGAATGGATTCCGTATCTGTGATAACACGGACTACTCACTCAATCCAAATTACAATGCCAAGATGGGGTAATTCGGACCACGGACTCGGTGTAATCCTTAACCGTCAAGTCAAACTTCATACCGATTCAAGCGGTTGTTTGTGATCACCTCAGATTAAGATATATCCATAAATATGATCATCCATTGATTCGATAAGACTTCTCGATTACGGAATTATATCGTGAACTCTAATCAAATCGGTCCAAATTTCTATACGATATATCTATCATATATAAATGCCCCATTAGGTTCTCTTAACCGAAAGTCCGGATAAGACAATCACACCAAGCGTGTTTCAGGCGCATTAATAGCACGTTAAAGGAGAGACCCGATACTCGATTAACTTCACTACGGGCTAATTGTATTTTAAGTACATCTTCACTAACTCAATCCTCCCTGTGTATATACCATACACCGAGTTAAGTGATTACATAAACGATATACTTAGGGTTTTCTGTAGTGTAAATACTATTGTCACATCGGTGATTATGAGAATAATAAATATGAATAATAACGTCAATTCATTTATTAAATAAAACAATTACAAAAATTGTCTTTCGGGCATCACACCTAACATTCTCATCATCATCAACCTCCTCCTCCTCAACTATCGGTACTTCCGCCCTCCGACGCATATCACCTCTACCACCATGGTTACCACGACCACCACAATTATCAACACCACCGCCACGGTTAGCTATAACACCACCACGGTTATCAACAACACTACCACAGTTATTTATAGGGGTCATGCCCTTCCCTCAACATGGTACGAAACACGACAATTAAATCTGCATGTTGACGTGCAAACCGGTCATCCAACTGTTGGAAATAGCACCTGAAAGACAATTTATGTAATTGTTTTTATAATTAATAAATGTTAGATTTATTCTCATCTTATTATTTGCTTTGTGCTTTATGGGTGGATTCGTTGTCTCGCTGTGTTTTCCTTTAATTGTTTTAATCAAACCGTTTAGATTAAGTTTAGTTTAAGTTCTAGTTTTATAAACCCTAGTTTCTCTTTGTTTTTCTGCACTTTTTCGCTTGATTCAGAGTTAGACGCTCGTCCGCAATAGCAGACGCTCGTCCATTAGATTTCGTTTCCAGACGCTCGTTCACTTTAGTGAACGTTCGTCCGTCTTTCTGTTTTCTTATTTTCTGCTTGTTTTTATTCTTGTTTTAGTTTTAATTCTTAGGTTTAGGTTTTAGTTAGTTTCAGCTTTAGTTTAGATAGATAATTGTGACATAATTGATATAAATTTATATTTGAATCCGATAAACATTCCACTCCCTTAGGACGACCCGTAAACACCCTATACTACGATCCTTATACTTGGGGTGTTTCGGTTATAAATTATAAAACTAGTTTTTACCGAACAAGTTTTGGCGCCGTTGCCGGGGAGTCGGTAACGGTTGTCGGATTCTACTTAGTGACGATTTTACGTGTCAAAAAGGGTCGTTAGGCACGCAGTAGTAATTTGACCATAACTTTCGCTCGAGTGTCCGTTTGGAACGCAGGACCCCAATTCGAAAGCTCGTTCCGACGCCGACGACATGGTGAACGGCCTTAGGCCGTTCAGTGCGTTTTCGAGGTCAAAATCCACTGTTTTCCCCTCCATTTTGGCCCTAGAAGATTTCAACACGTTTTTACCGTACCGCCCTAGTGCCTTTTTTGTTTTAAATTTTTTCGTAGGTAGGTTTCTTTTCTTGTTTCTGTTTCTAGATCCTTTTCTTAATTCGAAAATAAGATATTAAAAAAAATAAAAAAATAATAATAAAAAAATATATATAATAATAATAATAATAAAAACCTTTTGAACGAGCGTTCAACAACTTGAACGCCCGTCCACCTCAATTTCATCCTCACGAACGAACGTTCATTCAATGAACGAAGCGTTCGATTCAACAACGTCCACTAACACCGGACGCTTGATTCGATCTGTTCAATCATCACTTCTTTTCTTTCTTCTCTTTTCTTCTCTTTTCTCCCTCTAAACCATCTAATCTTTTCTAAACCTGTTCTAATCAACCCCAAAGGGTTGATTTCTTCCTTCTCCTTTCTTCCGGTTTATGCAAGCGAGAAGTAAGAAGGACTTCGATCCTTGATCCCGAGCACGAACGATCTATCCTTAGAAGAAGGCTTCTCCGATTTGGACAAAATGGCGGATCAAGATCCACCAATTCCAAATCGACCTCAAGCTCAGTTAAATTTACTCCTTCAACAAATGCAAGCTCTGCAAAGAATGTTGAGAATCGACAAGTCGGCATAAATCAACAACTTCAACAATTCCGCTAAAACCGGCTTAATCGGTTGAACCGGGACCCCTACACTCCATATCTTAATCAAGATTTTCTCGAGGACATAGACCTATTCGTCCACCGATATGGGGAGTAAATTTCGACCTTAAAAATGGAGTAGTTGCCTTTGGTCCAAAATAGCTCTTTCCATGGCCTTTGCTCAAGAAGACCCGCACGACTTCTTGTCCACATTAAATACAAATCTGTGAAGCGAGGCCATTATCCTGGTGTTGATTCCGAGATCGTAAAGTTGAAGCTATTTCCTTTTGCTTTAAAATGTGAAGCAAGCGAGATGGTTTAAGTCGTTAGCACATCATTCCCTCCATACATGGAATGATGTCAAAAGAGCCTTCGCTCTTAAGTGGGTTTCACCAGGCAAGATTATGGAGATGAAATGGGAAATAGCTACGTTTGAGCGAGATGGAGGATGAGGCTGTTGGCAAGGCTTGGGAGAGATTAAATCATTGATGAGGAAGTGCCCCAATCACGGATATGATAGACATGAGTTGTTGGAACTATTTTACTGAGAGGAGTCTCTCAACCTAATAGAGATTATCTTGGTTCCATGACTCATGGATCCTTCTTAGGGGAGGTGATGAGGCGCGCTACTGAGTGGTGAGACCATCGCCAAGAACAATATGTGGTCGACCCCAAGAAGACCAATATTGTTAAGAAAGAAGGTCACTGCAAGCAATCCCGATACACAAGCCGTTGGTTGCTCGGATGGAATTGATAAGCAAAGCGGTGGCCAATCTTGAGATCTGACCTTCTAATTCAAATTATCTTGAAACACAAAGGGGACCGAGATGACGGAGGAGGTAAACTTAATGGATAATCAAAACCAACCCTTCCGAAACTTCAACCGAACAGGTAACTATTTAGGATTTCAAAGACAAAACTTCAATCAAGCCAAGTTACCACTGGCCCTTCAAATTCGAATTCTTTCAACTTGAACTATCAAAGGCCGATTCGAGAACTCCCAAAGGCCTCAAGGTGGTGGAATCAAACTCGAGAACAACAATCATACCACCTCATGTGTCCTCAACACAAATTCGATGAAAGTGGTAGACATGGTGAAGACTCGTCTACTAGTGTTAAAGCAATTGAGAGACAAGTTGGTCAAATGGCGACCCGACAAGCAAGCGAGACCTCACGGTAAACTTCCACGTTATACCGAGAGAAATCCGAAAGGCGATGTGAATGTTTGCACCGCCATTACACCTCGGTGGGAGTATGGGCAAGAAGAGGAGTTGAATGAAGTAACGTTGAGAAGTGGTAAGCAATTTGGACCCGGCAAGATGTCGGGAAGCGAGTAGCCCCTCACGGCGCCATGAGTTCAGGGGGGAAATCGAAAACCACATGCCGAAGAAAGCAAGCGATGAGGAGCTTAGTGACAATTCTTCGGAGGATGAAAATAATTCGATGACGAGGAAAGAAAGGAAAGTCAGCGGGCGGTACCCGACTAAGAAAAAGAAAGAAAAGTTCGTAAGATGGAAGGATAGGGAGGATGAGGCGATAAAGAATCAAGCTACGAGGAATGATAAAGCCCTTCCTTATCCACCAAAAGGAAAAAGAAAGCCCTCACTAACGACAAGCGGTATCTTTGGAGTGAGAGGAGGATGCTTAGAGACACTCAAGTTAGTATGCCCTTAGCCGAGGTATTAAGCGAAATGCCTAAATGCTCTAAGTATCTTAAAGAATTCAGTGGGAGCAAGAGAAAGCTTCAGGGGATGGTGAAGAAGTGTTTCGAGAAGATTGCGCAATGGTTTCACTGAGAAAGTCATTTTTGATAAGCGAGGTGACCTGGCGCACCTTCAATATCTCGCGAGATTGAAGGCCATTTGTTCGAAAATGTCTTATGCGACTCGGGGGCCTCTATTAATGTGATGCCATTAAATGTATGCAAGAAGCTCGGGCTAGACAAAAGAATGCGAGAACGCCCGATTTTCTCTTGGATGGTAGATAAATCTAGCCGGGCTGCGGCCGGTTGTGTAGCTAATGTGCTCCTTCAAGTTGAACATTTAGTCTTCCCTACCGATTGGGTTATTCTAGACTATCCACACGATAAGGAGATGCCTCTAATTCTAGGCCGAACCTTTTTAGACACTTCTAACGCTCTCATCGACTTACGCAAAGGACAGATTACTCTTAGAATCGGTGACACATCCTGTCACCTTCACACGAGGACACATCCCGAAAGAGCCGTAATTGATGAAATATCGTTTGTCGAAGCTATCTATGAGGACGAAAAAGATGCCTACTTTGAAGAAGCGAGAGAGTTGTGAGAGATAGGTGTTTTTGAAGTCATGGACATTGAGGATCCGGTGATCTGCGGACCACCTTCTAATTCATTTCAAGCCGTAGGCATTGACGAGTCATCTTCACTCGCTCACCTTTGGGCTTGTTATTGAGTTAGAAGCATGGAGATGCCCAAACAACAAACGATGATTTCAAAGAATCGAGTCGGAAGACTTCATCCTGGTGAAGAAGAAGCTCGATGGGTAGTTGGGACGAGGTAGAGTTTTGGAGAGAAGCTACTCATTGGGAAGTAGATGATTGGGAAGAGCTGGCAGAAGAGCTTAAAGATGAAGAGTTAAGAAAAATGATCGATCACAAGAAAAAGGAAGCAAGTGTTGACCGGAGGATTCCGATGGATGAATTGATCCAGTACCTTTCTGGGGTTGAGCCTCGGGAAGATGAGGTGTTCTACTGTCAACCACTTCAAGCTCATAAGGAGAAAGGTGGCCCATTAAAGTCTAGTATTGAGCAACCACCTACTGATTTAGAGCTCAAACCGCTTCCGAAACACCTTAAGTATATCTTTCTTAAGGATGAAGATAAATTGCCTTTGATCATTTCTTCGAAACTCGACCCTGAGCAAGAAGCACAGCTGATAGAAGTGCTTAAAAAGAATATCCTCGCGTTCGGATGGCAAGTGGGTGATATCCGAGGAATCAGCCCAGATGTATGCATGCATAAAATCCGAACGGAGGAGAGAGCTAAAAGGTTAGACAACCTCGAGAGAAGGCTGAATCCGCATATGCAGGAGGTTGTCAAGAAAGAAGTGATAAAGTGGCTTGACATGGGCATCATCTATGCAATCGCCGATAGCGAGTGGGTCACCCTACTCAAGTTGTGCCAAAGAAGGTGGAATCAACGTCGAAAAGAATGAAAAAGGGAGGAAGTTGCCTTACAACTCGTGACCAGGCTCTGAGTCTCAGTATTGACTATCGTAGACTTAATGAGGTTCTTGCCAAGGACCACATTCCCTACCCTTCATTGACCGACTTATTGAGCGACCGAGTGGTCATAAGTATTATTGTTTCCTTGATGGCTATTCGGCTACTTCCAGATAGCCATTGATCCTAATGACCAAGAGAAGACAACTTTACGTGTCCATACGGTACTTTTGCTTTTCGCAGAATGCCATTCGGCCTATGCAACGCACCCGCGACTTTTCAACGGTGCATGTTGGCCATTTTTGATGGACTTGTGGAGCAATGCATGGAGGTCTTCATGGATGACTTCTCAGTCTACAGCGATAGCTTTGATGAAATCTTAAAGAATCTAGATATGGTACTCCAACGGTGTGTTGAGAAAAATCTGGTGCTTAATCGGGAAAAATGCCATTTTCTAGTAGGCGAAGGAATCGTTTTGGGACATAAGGTGTCCAATCTTTGGTATTCAAGTTGATAAGGCTAAGGTCGAAGCCATTGAAAGGATGGCGTACTCCTAAGGCAAAGTGAAAGAGGTACAAGGTTTTCTAGGCCACGTTATTTCTACAAAGCGGTTTATTCGAGACTTTTCTACCATTGCCAAGCCTTTATCAAATCTTTTGAAAGATGATGTAGATTTCTTGTTCGATGCGAAGTGCAAGGAAGCTTTCAATTGTTTGAAAGATAAGCTTATCGGTGCCCCTATTTTAGTAGCTTTTTGTTGGACCAAGCCTTCGAATTGATGTGTGATGCCTCTAATTATGCCGTAGGCGCAGTTTTAGGACAAAGAGTTGATAAAAGGTTCAGGCCCATCTATTATGCGAGTCGTACCTTGAACCCGGCTCAATGCAATTATACTACGACTGAGAAGGAATTCTTAGCCGTCGTCTTTGCCATTGACAAGTTTAGAAGCTATCTTCAGGGTCTCAAGTGATTGTATGGACAGATCATGCGACTTTACGCTACCTTATGGATAAAGCGGATGCCAAACCAAGGTTACTTAGATGGATTTTAATTCTACAAGAGTTTGACCTTGTGATTAAAGATAAGAAAGGTAGTGAGAATATTGTGGTGATCATTTATCTCGCTTAGTAAATGAGGGTGCAGAGAATCACAATGATATAGGCATTGATTTTCCAAGCGAGCAATTGATGAAGCTTGAAACGGTTAGGCCGTGGTATGTCGACTACGTCAACTATTTAGCGAGTGGTCATTTAGAGGATATGACGTATCGAGGAGAAGAAAAGTTCTTTTCTCGATCTTAAATATCTCGTATGGGAAGATCCTTATTTGTTGAGTCCAGTAAAGGCGGGTTGCTTCGACGGTGTGTTTCGAGCATGATCGGTGGGACATCTTAGAACAATGCCATAAGCGGTCCTACCGGAGGTCACTATGGAACACCGAAGGCGGTTGCAAAGATTCTTCAAGCTGGATTCTCTTGGCCGACTCTGTTTAAAGATGCGAAGCCTTTTGTAAAATTTGTGATAGGTGCAGAGAAACAGGAAGGCGAGTAGTCGGATGGAAATGCCACTTAAGCCCATTCTTGAATGCGAAGTTTTCGATGTATGGGGCATAGATTTTATGGGACCCTTTCCATCCTCATGTGGTAATAAGTATATCCTCGTCTGTGTGGATTATGTTTCAAAGTGGGTCGAGGCCATAGCTACTCAAACTAATGATCACAAGGTTGTAAAGAAATTCTTGCAAAATAATATCTTTACTAGATTCGGCTGTCCGAGAGCACTCATTAGTGATGAAGGTACTCACTTTTGCAATGAGCCGCTTGAAAAGATCCTTGAGAAGTATGGTGTCAAACATAAGATTGGTACACCATATCATCCTCAAACTAGTGGCCAAGTTGAGGTAAGCAACCGGAACTGAAAAGAATTTTGAGAAGACCGTGAACAATAATCGATCTAATTGGAGTCTTAAGTTGGATGACGATTGGGGCTTATCGATCTGCATTCAAGACCCGATGGGCACGTCACCCTTCCAAATGGTCTATGGCAAAGCTTGTCATTTACCTGTCGAACTTGAGCACAGAGCTTTCTGGGAAATTAAATTCTTAAATTTTGATAGCCAACTCTGTGGGGAGAAAAGGTTGTTACAGTTGAACGAGCTCGACGAATTCAGACTCCGTGCATACGAGAATGCTAAACTCAGCAAGGAGAGAACTAAGATGCTCCATGACGCTAAGATCAAGGACCGAGAATTCAAAGTTGGTGAAATGGCTTTACTCTATAATACTAGACTTCATTTGTTTCCTGGTAAGCTAAAGTCTAGATGGTCTGGTCCATTTGAGATTCTCGAGGTTAATCCAAGTGGAGTAATTACGTTGAACGGGTATGGTAATCAAGCTTTTAAAGTGAATGGCCATCGACTTAAGAAATATTTTGGGCAACCACAGGAAAAGCCTGAGACTCTTTATTTCCAAAGAAGAGATGAGAGTACAGATGTCCTGGTTTGTGAAGAGATTCCATCTTATTTCTTTGAGTCAGATGATGATGACGTTCCTATATCCACCCGTAAGGTACCTTCTCCTGAGACCCCTGAGCAGGTTAGCACCCCTATGCCTATCATCCGCAAGAACAAGAAGAAGAGAGTCAGTGTAGTTTGGAGAGAAAAGTTTAATGATCTTATAGCACACTTGACTTGTTGTTGTGGTGAAAATCATTTCCGCCCCAATACTCCTGATTCTGATACTGAGGTGGCGGTAGTCAAACCAAAGTGGCCCGATCCGGGTTGATCTTTTGGAATCTGTGTCAAGCTATTGACATTAAAAGTGCGCTCCTAGGAGGCAACCTAGTTTTCTTTGTTCGTTTTCTTTTCTTAGGTTGTTTTATTGTTTAGAAATAATACTTTAGTTGACTTTGTGTTGATGGTTATTCCTCTTACGTTCATTGTGAGTGTTTTGTGTTATGTGTTGCTCATATACCCCGTGTACCCCGAGATTATATGGTATGTCGAGTGTGGCAGATACTTTTGAGCAGGTTCACAAGCTTTTATGTCCAGTGTTGTCTATTCGAGTTGTCGCAGTATATCCATGCTCCGGCCTGACCTCTGCCAACTTTCATCCGACAACCACTGTTGAAACCAGCTAAGTTTTCTTTTCTTTTATATTTGCACATTCTGAGGACATAATGTGATTTAAGTGTGGGGGGGTGTTTGGGTATGTTTTTATGCTATATCCTTTGAAATATGAGTGAATGTTAAATTTCTGCGAAATTTAAAATTTTTTGTGAGTCTCGAGCATATAATTGGAACTAGATGCTTGCTAGTTGTAGTTTTCTAACGATGATAGTATGTGACTTAGTGAGATAATTATAGCATGTTTTACTTTTATGGAGATAGTTTCGTTTTTCACTCACGAAAGCCTTTGATTTTGAAGCATGACTTTTGAATTATATCCTTTCATTATTTTTAATGATTTATCTTAGGAAGGTCAGTATAGTAACACCGTAGTTAGACCGTGTGCTGTGAATATCATAAAGTTTGAATGTGATAAGTGAGATGTAACTTATGACTTTGAAAAGTGAATAAATAAAGTGAGTGAGCAATTATTAATAAATACGTTTGTCGGAAGCTGGTTAATGATTTGAGTGCGGTAGGGTATACCTCGTATGTCCTATACCACTATGATGACCAATAGCTCACGATAGTCAGTTTATAGCTACCTTATGATTTGAGTAGGTAGGGGATTATCACGAAATGTCCTACACTACTATGATGGGTAAGAGCTTATTCTGATATGTGTCAAATTTGAAAATTTTGAAAAATGATGAATAAGAATAAAGTAAAGTCTTTGTTATCATGGATCTTATACCCAGTAGAACCGCATGATATGCTGTAGGGATTATCCTACTGAGTGCGTGGGAAGGCTTTGAGTGGAGCTATTACTGCTTGTACCTAGGATAGTCATTGGAATTTTTGAAAGGATATTTCTTTGAAAGGCTTGTTAGATTGAGAACGGCTTGTCACACTTACACCAAATCTATCTCTGTGTTGGTATCATTTGCTATAGTTGTTGTATCTTTTGTTACGTGAGTTAGAGATCTATGTGGATTATTTATAAAGTTGAGCTATAGTTTTGATTGTTTTGTCGAGAGGACGTACAAAAAAGTTAAGTGTGGGGAGTTGTTAAGGCCATATTTATATGATTATTAAAGGTTTATTTCATTATTATTTTCCCCACATTTGCATAATTTATATAAGAATTAAGGGTTTAAGTGTAAATATTGAGTAAAGATGATTTTAAGATGATTGTATGCAAAATTTATGATTTTAAGTGTTGATTTAATGGAATTATTATTAGTTGAGTTTTATTACATTTTTGCATTGTTTATTTATCATGTAGGTGTTGATTTTCGTGCATATAATGAGGATAAATGAAGCTCAAGTCGAATTATAAGAGATAGAGTTGGAATTGGCTTGAAGAAATTGGATAAAGATGAAGAGATCCGATCCTCAGCAGTTCAAACGGGCGTCTACTGATCTTGAACGAGCGTCCAGAAGTGAACTGGGCGTCCATGCAGCGTCGAATCGTATTTTACATTCAGAGAGTTCAGACGGAGGATGAACGAGCGTTTACTCAGCGTCCAGGCATTCTGGACGGGCGTCCGGATATTCAGACGAGCGTCCGTTGCCGACTTAGTCATAACCGACTTAAAACTCTATATATAGCAGCAGCCTCTTAACCCTAATCATTGAGATCGCACTTTCACACCAAAAAGCTGCGGCCAGAACCCTAATTCCATAGAGATGAACTTCTCCAATCCAACAATCATCTTCAACATGATTGTTGGCTAAAAGCCTTGCAGTGAGTCGACGGAGGAAGCCCATCATCAACACATCCAACTAGAGAGTTCGATGCTTTATGTTAGTGAGTTTAATTTATAGTTTTTCATCACTTTGGATGCTGTTTTGTATTGATCATGTTTTGTTGGAATTAACGATTTGATGAAACGATTTATCTATATCTATATGCTTGGATCTATGTATGAAAATATATTGGTTTAAGTTTTATTTCGTTCAAGTGATGCAATTATTCGTCTTTGTAAGAGATTATGCATGATTAGTTGAGTAAGAGTTTGAAACGATCTCGTGATTTCGTTTTGATTGCATGTTTAGTTTATTTGAAAAGATAAACGAAACCCTAGAATTTGGTTGAAGAAATTTAATTGAATTCATGAAAAATCACTACTAAAAACTACATCTTTATATCACCATCTAGTTGGGGGGTTGTTGGTTGATGGGTGGATTCGTTTGCCTCATTGTGTTTTCCTTTAATTGTTTTAATCAAACCGTTTAGATTAAGTTTAGTTTAAGTTCTAGTTTTATAAACCCTAGTTTCCTCTTTGTTTTCCTGCACTTTTACGCTTGGGCCAGTAGTTAGGACGCCGTCCGCAATAGCAGCACTTTCGTCCATTAGATTCGTTTTCAGGCACGCTCGTTCACTTTAGTGAACGTCAGTCCGTCTTTCTGTTTTCTTATTTTCTGCTTGTTTTTATTCTTGTTTTAGTTTTAATTCTTAGGTTTAGGTTTTAGTTAGTTTCAGCTTTAGTTTAGATAGATAATTGTGACATAATTGATATAAATTTATATTTGAATCCGATAAACATTCCACTCCCTTAGGACGACCCGTAAACACCCTATACTACGATCCTTATACTTGGGGTGTTTCGGTTATAAATTATAGAACTAGTTTTTACCGAACAGCTGCTGACATTAATCATTGTGCTCGCATCACTGATACTCGTCATGTTGATTTTCCTCTTGAGTTGAATGCTCACTACACTTCTATTGATGGACAACCTCTATATGATCCTACTCTATATCATTCTATTGTTGGTAGCCTTGTATTTCTGATGATTGACAGACCTAAACCTAACCTTGGAAACGGCGCCAGAAAGCTGACGGACATTACCTAGGCTATACAGATCCTAACCGGCGGTGTACCGGGTCAAATTGTAGTGCTAGTCGGTGAGTCAGTCGTATTCCTCGGGAAAACATGGTAATTCTTTTAAGTGGGGTTAAACACCAAGAAGCTATTATTAACTCGATCTAAGTCGCAGTTTTTACCATTTTATCGGGTTAGATTATTCTAGTAGTTAGATTGTTAGTAAAACAGTAAAAAAAAATAAATAATATATATATTTTTAGATCTAACATAATAGTGAAAAATAAAACGTTTATAAAATATAGTATTTTTATCACGACAGTCCGGTTATTAAATCGATAAAAAACTTATAAAAATACCATAAAAACACGATAATTTATATAATAATTACTACTCATACATTTTGATAAAACTTAGTATTTATGACTTGATTTGATACATCAATGCTCAAAATGGTATCAGAAGTGGGGCGAAATGTCATAATAATGATCATAAATTTATCTCTCATCACAACCCCCTACTTAGCTTTTGGTCGTCCTCGAGCAAAACAAGCGATAAAACAAAATGAATGAGAGATAAATTCATGAAGATATAAGATATAAGGGACAACCAGATGCTGCAACCATTAGAATTACAACCATGCATTAACCTTAATATAAATGTATAACAGAGTGTGTGTGTGACAAGCCTTTTCAATTTCCACTATCCTCTCTTGAATAATTCAAGCAAACGCACAAATATCCATTCAGATTTGTCCTAATGACTTTCCTAGGTATAGCGATATGATAGCCTCCACACAAAGTTCTTCCGAGTACTTATTAGGATAATCCCTAAAGCATATCATTCAGTTTATACTGAGGATAGTCAGAAGATAGCTAAGTTTTCAACCACGCATAAATTTTTTTTTTTATTAAATTTTTTTTTTTCTTTTGATGAACTTAATTTCACATGTGTAGCATATGCCTTCATTCCCAGCAATATGACATTTCGTGATAACCCCCTAGCTGGACTACTATCATCAGGCAGTCGGGAGCTTTTAAACCTCATAGTGATATAGGACGTTTCGTGATAACGCCCTACTGCACTCAAATCATTGGTAGCTACAACCGACATATAGATAGTTCATCTTAATTTGGTATTCTTCTTTAACTTATTTCCTTCCTATCACATTCAAACCTTCGATATTCACGAGACACGTTCAAAAATTAGGTACTAAGTTACCGCAATTATCTATAGAATAACCACTAGGATCTTGAATGGATACTGATTTAAAATTTTCCGCTTCAATATCAAAGGCTTTACGTGAAGGAATTCATGTTACACAAATATATTTGGAATTACAATGCACTTACGGTTCACGTTGGTTATACACATCCAAATTGATCATTATATCTTCAAATTCATGAAATATATACCTTATCTGATTTATTTTAATCAACTAAATAATGCTCGAAAAAAATCAAAAACTAAGGGATTTATTGATACAAAATAAGCACTAATGCCATTGCTAGACCAACGACTCCACTCCCCACTTACGAACTTACATTGTCCTCAATGTAAAGTGAGTGTAAATAAGTTGTTGGGAAAGCAATGGTGCACTAAAACAATTCAAAACAAATACTCGGATGATATTAAAGGGTGGGTGGGTGGGTTAAACTAAAGTTATGACCTCCTCAATTCCATAGTATTTGAACTAATACATGTCACACGTTATTTTTGAAATTTAAAACAGACTAGATCATGAAATGTAACGTATGGCAAAGTATTAACTCTGAGTCTTTTATACCCAGATCCTCAAGGGTTATTTCAAATCGTTCTAACAACCTAAGTATAAGAAATGATGCATTTGAATTTTCTCTTTTTTTTTTTCCATCAGGATTTTCGGATAACCACCTAATCGTTCCCGTTTAATGTCATTCAAACATTCATCCTAAGACTTGGTGAAACAAAATGAAAATCAATCCGAAGTATTAGCAAAGTATCATCCAAAGTATGAGTAATTATTACTCCCTCCGTCTCAAAATGTTTGGGACATTTCCTTTTTTAGCCACTTACGAAAAGTCTAATTAATCCTTGGAATTTCGTTAATTGATGTAATATTATTAGGGTTATGATAAAGTGAAATTTAAAGTACATAAATGTAAAAAGTATTAGATCATTTGATGAAATTCGAAGGATTAATTAGACTTTTCGTAAGCGGTTGAAAAGTCAAACGTCCCAAACATTTTGAGACGGAGGGAGTATATTTAATATTTTACGGGCTGCCTCCCGGTAGCGCTTTTGGTTAACGTCGTTTGCTCGACCAAAATTAAGGATTAACTAATATAATATACTAAACAAAACGGGATACTTCTAACAATTACTCACAAAAGCACGTAACAATTAAGCACATAATCCACTAAAAATAAATGCTTAAGGAGTAAAAAGGAAAGATAGTACCCGTCATTGACTACATTTATAGTCTATAGCCAGACTTTACCGTGCTTCAGTTTTTAAGGCACTGGTGGTGGGTCATCCTCACGCACCGCATCCGTCTTTAATACCGGTCTCCAACATAGAGCAGACAATTTCCACCAATCCAAACGATTCTTGACCTTTTCCTTTGATTTTCGAGCTTTGGGTTTGCGAGCTTTCATATTATTGCTGAAGTCATCTTCTTCAATTACCTGCGTGTTAGTACAATCCACAAAAAAAAAACACAAAGTGTACACACAAGAACAAGATTCTAGTGTAATGCATGGATATTTCAATGAATTGTAAGTGTTGAAGACAACGCTCTCATGATTAACTCCCAAACTTCTCCATTACTAAAATCGTCAAGAAAACATACATACTTTTTATCCAACTTCATCTTTGTAATAGGGATAGAATGTATACCTCCCTTACCCTTGTCATTAGATGAATATGGTAAAGCTTCCTCGAATGATGTGTGTTTCATCATTCTGCACCTTTTTCTTCAAAATATGCATTGGATATGGTGTTGCCTTATCTAGTTGAACCGAGATGAATTTGGGTTGAGTGGATAAGGTTCGGTTTGAATTGGCCCTTTCAAACTTGGTTCCTTCCAACTGCTTTCAATTACGATTATTTCTATTTTTATTTTATTTATTAATATTCCTTGGGCATGATCAAGCCCTCGTTCGGTGTTTCATCACTAGTTTGATCATTCTCGTATTTCGATTTGAAAATGATACTTGGTCGGGATTTCCTGTCGATATGACGCGCGCGTTTCTCTACTCTTAGCGCGCTTTCGTAAGTTTTAAATCAGGCCTATAAGGAGTGAGTGGGGCCTTACTTACTACGGTCATCAACTATCGAAAAATAGAAAAATAACTTGAAATAGATAAAACTCGAATCGGATGGTGTTTCATTCTCGATTTCGCCGTTTTCATAACTCGATTTGACAATTCTTGTGGAATAGAAAATATCGAATAGAAAATAACACTAAATCGAAAAAAACCACATTTTTTTCTCTCGGTAATTACGAGTCCACTCGGTATTTACCGAGTGTATTTTTTTTTTTTTTTTTTTTTTTTTTTTTAATTGGTATCTTACCAATAGGGTAGGTACCAACAAAATAAACGAACGCGTTTACTTTCTACTATCGAAAATAGAAAATAACTCGAAATTGGTAGAAGAAGAAAATTGGTAACTAAAAGAAGGTAGATACCAACGGAAAATAAAAAAGAAATGTGATAAGAAGAGTGTTGACTTATCCTCGAGAATTTTGAGCTAATACAAGTAGTAACCCTAGACACAAAGAAAGAAATTAGCGACGTATACTCCGGCAACGGCGCCAAAATACTGACAGACCTAAACCTAACCTTGGAAAAGGCGCCAGAAAGCTGACGGACATTACCTAGGCTATACAGATCCTAACCGGCAGTGTACCGGGTCAAATTGTAGTGCTAGTCTGGTGAGTCAGGTCGTATTCTCGGGAAAACATGGTAATTCTTTTTAAGTGGGGTTAAACACCAAGAAGCTATTATTAACTCGATCTAAGTCGCAGCTTTTACCATTTTATCGGGTTAGATTATTCTAGTAGTTAGATTGTTAGTAAAACAGTAAAAAAAAAAATAAATAATATATATATATTTAGATCTAACATAATAGTGAAAAATAAAACGTTTATAAAATATAGTATTTTTATCACGACAGTCCGGTTATTAAATCGATAAAAAACTTATAAAAATACCATAAAAACACGATAATTTATATAATAATTACTACTCATACATTTTGATAAAACTTAGTATTTATGACTTGATTTGATACATCAATGCTCAAAATGGTATCAGAAGTGGGGCGAAATGTCATAATAATGATCATAAATTTATCTCTCATCAATGATCACTCGCATTGACATCGTCTATGCTGTTCACATTGTTAGTCAGTTTGTCTCTTCTCCACCTCTGTGCATAGGGTTCTATTATGCGCATTCTTCGTTATCTACGGGTAACTCTTTGTCAGAGTCTTTTGTTTCAGTCGACTTAAAATTTGGAGCTCCGTGCCTTTTCTGATGCACGCAGAGTGGACTGGTGACTAAACTGCTTGAAAATCCACTACGGGTTTTTGTGTCTTTTTAGGGGATTCTCCCTTTTCTTGGAAAAGCAAGAAACAAGATATTGTATCACGCTCTTCCACCGAGGCAGTGTGTCGTGCTATAACTTCTACTAAGTCTAAGATTGTCTGGTTACAATGGTTGTTGGCCGACAAGGGTGTTTCTCTTTCATCTCCCACACCGATGTATTATGACAATCAAATGTCTATTCAGATTGCACACAACACAGTCTTTATGAGCACACTAAACATATTGAGATCGAATGTCATTTTACTCAACATCATGTTCAACATGGGACTATTTCTATGTCGTTTACTCCATCTTCTATGCAGCTTCGAGACTTCTTCACAAAGGTCACACTATCGAACGTCGTAGATTCTTCATTAGCAAACTGTCGATGCTTCTTGCCACACCATCGTGAGTTTGAGTAATGTTAGCATATATTATTATATTATTAAGAAGGGAATTTTAGTCTTGTCTTGTTTAGCGGTATAAGCCACCCTTCTTTGTAACTCTAAGATAAGTTGTCATTTTTGTTCTCAAAAATGCAAGTGCCTCCATTTATGTTTTTTTTTTTTTTTTTTTTTTTAACCCACCGATTCTAACATTATGCCTTCATCCAATATTTTTTTAAGTCTGCTGATAACTATTAAAATGAGTTATATTTTGGACGGACTAAAACACATCTCTTGTTGAACCTGCTCTCTAGGAGCTCATCCTCTCTCTAAGAGATTTCCCTACTCTCCTAGAGTTTTACTTATAAAACCTCCCTTCTCCTACCAACCCATCATTGCTTGCCTCAATCCCCATAACCAAACCATGGAAAAAGAACATATCCAAAAACTCCTAAAAAATCTCTCCATCAAAGAACAGAGCCCTCAAATAACAATAATCATACAAAAGGACCTTTCCAAAGGTTTGCACCACAGCCAACATAGCCTTTTGGGAAAATTTATTACACTAAAAGAAATCCAAGCGAAAATTTATAGGGTAGCTATGGAAAATTCATGGAGTACAACCAAATTCAAGGTAACAAATTAAAGCTCAATACTAACATCTTCCAATTCTTTTTTGATGAAGAAACAGATCTGCAAAGAGTCTTACATGAAGTTCCTTGGTGTTTTGACAACATCCTCCTTGTCCTTAAGCAATGGAGCCCCACCCTCACAAGTGAAAATGAAATCTTCTCACACAATGATATCTGGATCCAACTGGTTGGATTGCCTATGCATGCCATCACTGAAGAAGTAGGAAGGAAAGTTGCCTCAAGTCTTGCTGATTGCACTTTCCTACAAATAAGAGAAGAAATTAGCACTAATCAGCTTTTTTCAGATTTAGAGCATCTATTAACATCAACAAACCAATCCCTCAACTTCTCATCGTCCTCTTAGATGAAGAAAACCACATGAGAAACATCTCAGAACCCCTAGTCGGCCAGTTTCAGTATGAAAGACTTCCCCTCTTCTGTTTTTACTGTGGCCTCTGTGGTCATACAACCAAAAATTGCCCATCAACCACAGAACAGTTCAACCAATTAGAAGAAGATGATTTCACCTATGGTACTTGGCTTCATTCATAAAAAAACTCCATATTTGTGCAAAACTTCAGAACTGCAGATATGGATCTGCATGAAGACCTTCATTCCGAATCTCCAGGTAACTTGAATTCTACAAATCTTGAAACTCAAATTCTGGCGCCAAATCATTGTAAAGAAAAGGCAGAAAAGATAAAATTTACCCAAGAGTCATCCTTGGACAGCACGACTACCAAAGCAATTCTAAACCACAACATCCCTGCCAGAAAGAATCTTTATGAGTCTACCTCGTACCCTATCACACATCCAACCAAACAAACCACACCTACCTCTGAACCTAGTCAGTCTCTTGTCATTTTCTCACCTAATGCTAATCTCGAAAACCCCACAAACCCTCCTTCCTATGACAACCCCAACATCTCTCTTCCCCCACAAAGTAACCCAAACCATCCAACCACATCTGAACCAACCCAATCACTTGTCACTCTCACTCATTTTGCTTCAACTTTCAACGACCCTTCGAATCCCAATACTTTTGAAAATCAAATCTGCACCACCCTCCCTACAAACCTCCATACCTACCCCACTAACCCCCAACCCCTCCCATCACCATATATAGAAATTCAAAACCCAAAAATCTCCTCAAAAATTCAAATCCCGCCAACCCCCACCCCTATAAAAAATCTGTCAAGCCAAACCATGGCCCCTCTAGCCCCAACAAACAATCTGGCCCCCAGCCCAAAAACACAACACCACTCTGAAATCCTTCAGAAAACTACCAACTGCTAGACCCCTGAATGACAATTCTAATATGCAGCCACCTTTTGGAAAAAGAAAGGAAAATAATGGTTCTGACCAACCCCACAAAAAAATCAAGTCTGAAACCTCAGCAAGTCCGGTGGATGATGTTCTGCAGCCCTACCAACAACCATGAATATCATTTGTTGGAACTGCAGGGGCTTAGGCAACCCCAACGCAGTTCCCAGCGTCAAACGCCTATCAAAATCTCCTTCTTCACCCCCTCCTTCCATTATTTCTCTTTGAAACTAAACTTTCCTCTCATGCAATGAATAACATTCATCTCCAACTTGGGTTTACCTCTGGGTACCATGTAAGCAGTTTAGGTACCAAAGGATGACTCTCTCTTCTTCTGTCCAGATTCTTAAATCCTCACAAGGGCACATTGATTCCCTTGTTTACAATAAAAACTCAACCTTTAAATTCACTTGTTTCTACGGCCACCCTTCTCATACTCTCAGAAAACACTCTTGGACTCTTTTAAACCGACTTCATAACGCTCACTCTTACCCATGGCTTTGTGCGGGTGATTTTAACGAGATTCTTCACTTGTCTGAGAAATTCGGCCTGCTGACAGACCTAGATATTTGATGGAAAACTTCAGGAATGCACTCATAAACTGTGATCTACACGACTTAGGTTTCTCTGGAAATCCCTTCACCTGGGATAATGGAAGGATCAAAAGCAAGAAGGTTAAAAAAAGATTGGACAGAGCTGTTGCCAATCAGGGTTGGATAATTCGGTTCCCTAATTTTGTTGTCACTCACTTTCATCATCCATAAGTGATCATATCCCTATTCTCATTTCTGAGAATCCTATCACCATTACAAAAGTAAAGAAATGGCACCCTCTCCTTAGATTCGATCCTTTTGGGCTGTAGGAGGATGAATGCTCTGACATCACTGAAAAACCATGGAATTTTAGAAGGTATCTTAATTACTCTGATGTTGCTAATGGTATCAGATCTGTTAGAGAAAATATTAAACTATGGAGCAAGGAAAAGCATAGGAAACTTAACCGCGGAATCGATGATCTTCAAGCAAAATTAGAAGAATCCCAAAATAATCCCAATATATGTCCTAATGGAGAGAAAGAGATTATGATGGAACTTGATTATCTTCTTAATATTCAAGGAGATTATTGGAGACAAAGGGGTAGAGCATATTGGATTCACTATGGGGACAAAAAAAAACCTCCTATTTTCACAGCAAAGCTTCTGCTAGGAGAGAAAAGAATTTCATTGACAAACTCTTAAATGATAATGGACAGGAAATTAGCGGTCAAGCTGCCTTACTGGCACATGCTAGAGATTTTTTCACTAACCTTTTTCATCTTCTGCAGGTACACTACCCTCGTTGGAAAATATTCCTTTTAAACAATTGAAGGCGGAATAGATTGATTTTTTAAACCATTCCTTCACTGAGGAAGAAGTCCTAAAAGCTCTGAAACAACTACCCAAAAGGAAAAGCCCTGGTCTTGATGGCATGCAAGCCATTTTTCTCCAAAAAAAACTGGTCCATTTATAGCCCCCAACTCCTACCTTACATCCTCCATGGCCTAAACTCAGTTTCTAAATTATATGCCATCAATGACACCTACATAACCCTAATCCCAAAAATTCCCAAAGCTCAAACCCTCAAAGATTTCAGACCTATCAGCCTAACCAATTCTGTTTACAAGATTATTTCCAAAACCATAGCTAACAGACTTAAAGTTGTCCTTGACCCTATCATTGACCAATCCCAAAGTGCTTTTCTTAAAGGCAGGCTTATCACAGACAATGCAATTTCTGCCTTTGAAGCCTTTCATACCCTCAACTCTAGGAAAAAGACCAGCAAAAACCTTATCGCAGTCAAACTTGACATGGCTAAGGCCTTTGATAGAGTTGACTGGGATTACCTCCACCTCATTTTCATGAAAATGGCCTTCCCTCCCCATTTCACTACTCTCATAATGAACTGTGTCACCACCACAAACCTACAAGTCCTCATTAATGGTAAACCTTCTGATATCATACACCCTACCAGAGGTATCAGGCACGGAGACCCACTATCCCATTTCCTTTTCATTCTATGCTCTGAAGGCCTCTTTGCCCTCATCAACCACTCTATCACCTCTAACTCCCTTACCCCCTTCAAGTTTGGTAATAAAGGACCAGTTTTGTCTCACCTTCTTTTTGCAGATGATAGCATACTTTATGCTAAGGCAACTTACCAGAATGCATTTGAGCTTAAAATAACCTTGAGAGTTTATGAAGACATTTCTGGGCAAATGGTTAATCTTTCCAAGTCCAACATCTACTTCAACAAATCTCTTGATCCAGCTGCTGCTACTCTCATTAGAGACACTCTTGGCATTCCAATGGTTACAGGGAAAGTGAAGTATCTAGGTCTACCTTTTTTGATTGGTAAATCGAAGTATGATATTTTCAAGTATATTAAGGATAGAATCTGGAAAAAGCTTCATGAATGGAAAACCGAATTCTTATTTATGGCTGGAAGGGAAACTCTCATCAAAGCACTGATACAGGCTATCCCAGTCTATGTAATGTAGTGCTACTCACTACCAAAAAAGTTGCTGGATGAAATACTATCCTTAATCAGGAAATTTTGGTGGAATAATTCCTCAAAGAGAGAGTATGGCATGGATTTCTTGGGACACCTTATGCAAGCCTAAAAACCAAGGAGGTTTGGGTTTGAAAAATCTGAGGCTTTTCAATGAATCTCTTTTAGCTAAACAGAGTTGGAGAATTATTTCTAAACCTAACTCCATGTTAGCTTTCATCCTCAAGGCAAAAAACCACCCCAAAGTCCCGTATCTTGAAGCCAAACCTGGTCACTCGCTATCTTATATATGGAGAAGTCTTTTTGTGGGCAGAACTCTCATACAGAAAGGTCTTAGATGGAGCATTGGCTCAGGGCATCAAATAAACATATGGACTGATCCCTGGATACCCCTAGAATCAAATTTTAAAATCATAACCACAGAACACAGCCTAGGTGTTCTGAAAGTAAATCAACTCATCCACAACAATACCTGGATCCTACCTATCCTACAACACTTCTTCCTACCCATAGAAATTTCAGCCATCCAAAATTTTCCCCTCCCATCAGAGCCTTGCACTGATAGACTAATGTGGCATTTCACCACTCATGGGAAATACACAGTAAAATCAGGCTACAACATAGCACTCAAGCACCATTTGGAATCCAACAATCAAGGGAGCTCTTCAAATTCAAAGTTAATGCATCATACCTAGGACTTCATTTGGTCGGCCTCGATCCCACGAAAAATAAACTCTTTCATTTGGAGAATTGCTGCAGATGCCCTTTCTTTAGGGAATAATCTGGTTGCAAGGAAAATTTCAGATGGTTCATGCCCTATTTTCCATAGTATTTATGAAGTCTGGAAGCATTGTTTTTTGAATTGTAAATGGACAAAGGAATTTTGAAAACAAGTATCATTTTTCCAACATTTTAAGCAACTTCTAAATGGCTCTTTCTTAGACCTCTGCTCTTCCATTGAATTCTTTGGGGATGAATCTTGTAGTCTACTCTTCACAATGCTCTGGTTTATTTGGAAAGCCAGAAACTCAGCCGTCTTTGAAGGAAAGTAAATCCGAATCGGTAATATTTTGCATCAGGCTCTGCTTTTCATCAAAACTTTAGCAAGATCTTGCATGCGAATGATTGAAACCATCTGATTTCCTTATCACCTGCGTCTTGGACCAAGCCACCTCCACCAACACTCAAAATTAATGTCGATGCTGGTTTTTTTGATGGAACATGAGCAGCCGAAATGATTCTCAGAGATGCCGAAGGGACCATACTCAAAGCGCCATCTTGTCTTCTAGGATAAGTCGATTCTGTTGAAGAAGCTGAATTAAAAGCTATTGAATTTGGACTTCAAGAAACTGCCAAAATCTTCTCGGGTGATGTTATTGTTGATTCGGATTCAATGATCTGCGTGGCGAGAGTGAATTCCACCGATATTGATCTCTCCGACCCTGGGGAAATTGCGATCAATATTAGATCATTAGGGAAGAATTTTGCATCTTGTAATTTCAATCATGTTTTAAGATCAGGAAACCAACCGGCACACTTGTTAGCCGAATTGGGGTTTAGTTTGAATCCAAATCATTATTGTAACTGGGGTACCACTCTCCCAACATCTGTACTACTAGCTGTGGTGTTGGGACAGATTGCCCACACTCTTGAATGAAAATTGTGTAAGTGTTGGACATATTGCCAACACTTGAGGGGGGGTGTTAGGATAGATTGCCCACACTCTTGAATGAAAAATTGTGCAAGTGTTGGGACAGATTGCCCACACTTGAGGGGGGTGTTGGGAGAGATTCCCACACTCTTGAATCCATACAGAAATATAGTAGCACATTTACTACCACCAATTGGTTTTAATAGAACGATAAGCGCTTGTTCATAACATGGTATCGGAGCCAGATGTCACGAGACCGAACCCTGGTTGGAACATTATTTAAAAAAAAAAGAAATTACGCAAGTGTTGGGACAGATTGCCCACACTTGAGGGGGGGGGGGGGGGTGTTGGGACAGATTGCCCACACTCTTGAATGAAATTGTGCAAGTGTTGGACATATTGCCAACACTTGAGGTGTTAGGACAGATTGTCCATACTCTTGAATGAAAACTTAAATGATACGAAATAAAGTAGCAATTTGTTTTAGTACAACGATAAACGCTTGATCTTAACATGTGGAAGCTGATTTGATTAATGAATGACTTTTTTTACCTTAAAAAAAAAATACATCTCTTGTTGAGATCTAGATCTAGATAAAAGCTAACCAAAAATGTGGGCACAGTAAGTAGCTTTATGGCAAAACATACTTTGTTTCGACAAAATAAAAAGTAAATATCATAAGTCAAAAAAACTATTGCACGACCCATTTTTTATTTATAATTATTTGATTTTAAAGGGCCAGAGGCCAGAAGGACAAAATAAAAAATAAAATGGAAAAAAAAGACAAGAAAAAAATAATGGTTGAGAAAGACAAAACGCTGTCTCATTATTACATGTATTCATTATACGTGGTTGTAGAAACATATAAGAATAAGTGCGTTTTGTCTTCAATCACTATCTTTTTTTCTTGTCATGTTTCCTTATTTTAGATCAGAAACAGTCATTTACCACTTTTAACCATAATTTAAAATCATTTGCACTTTCCTCAAAATAAAATAATCCTCCTCAAAAAAAAAAAAAAAAAAAAAAAAACAGACAAGAAGTTGAGGTAAATTAAATTCAAGATGCATTAGTCAATCTACCGAAGTAAATGCAGGAGTAAAATCACCTCTGAATTAGCTGGTGCAATTTCATATTTATACATAGCCCCTCAAATCATACAATCTCATATTTCAATCATAGAGCAAGAAAACAATAAAATTCTCCCAAATAACACTTCCAAAAAAGAGATCCAAAAATGGAGATGAAAAACAAGCTTTTGGGTGTTAAACTATGTTTTCTTTTAGTCTTGATATTGATCCCAAAAAACATGGCACAAAATCTCGGAGGAGGGAATGCATATACTTGTGGTGGAGGCTGCTACAACAAATGCTTCCTCCTAAACAGAACATTGGATTATCCATGCTATTTTAGGTGCCTTGGAAGCTGTTTTAGCCCTTCTTCTGGAACTGTACCATACTACTGTCAAATTGGTTGCACAACTGAGCTTTGCCTTCAATTGGCTTCTGGTACAAATTGGTTGCACACGCGCCCTTTTTTTTCGCTTCATGAACGGGACTTGAACCCTGGTTACTGTCGGGTTAATTATAACCTAGTGTTAACCACTAGGCCGATATACAGAAGCTTAAGCTTTATTTTATGTGCTTCACCACTTTATCTATTTTCTATTTTCTATTTTCAGTTTACATTAATAGCATTCTAACACACTCGAGTCCTACCTGTTTTATAATGCTTTGATGGATATGCTAATATATTCGCGTATACATATACGTATATTATTAGTATGCATATACACATTAAAATATGTTACATATTTATGGGCATTTTTTTTTTTCCGGAGACGAAAGAGACACACACGCACCCATCCTAAACTATACCCCAAACGGGGTTCGAACCTGGGCCTCCCCACTGGGAGCCAGGTTAGACCCTAGTGGATTACCACGGGGGTATGTACCGGAGTACCATATTTATGGGCATACATTGTGAAAGTAATTGAAAGTAATTACTTAATTATGAAATTAATCATTAAATTTAAATTTGAGTTTTTAAAAAATCTTTGCCTTGTTTTCTCAAACATTCTTGTTTTGTTTTGCTGGTGAAATTTGGCAGATGGCGCAAGAATGGAAAGATGCCTAGGCAATTGCGGTCGGGTTTGTGGAGCTTAGGTTGTTGAATTGATTTTTCTCTTGTAGTGATTATATGGATCTCTGCTGACTCAGTAATAAATTTCTTGCATGTACTGAAATGAAATAATAATAGTTTCTTTGGATAATATAAATTTTCAGAATTTATTTGGATTGAATAAATCAATTTTCTTCGTTATATAAAAAAAAATCTTACTTTGTTCTCACATAATGCATAATTTATGTTCAATACGATTCTCAATGCATTCCGGACAGTATTCCAAGTAAAATTTATTCACAATATACGAACAAAGACGATTTATTAATTTCTTATTTTGTAATGTCTCGACTCAAAAACCTAGTGAAAACATTCATAAACATTGAGAAAAGGGACCTTTCATTGATATTAATTATTGAATACAATTAGCACAGAACAATAGAAAACATATATGGAAAGAAATCTAACAACTTGTACTAACATACTAACAACCCATTCTAACAAGTGTCCTTAACTACAAAGGCTAATATACCCTTATAGACAATAATTGGTAGTATTATCTCTCATACCCCTCAAACTAAATGGGGAGTGGAACTTTTAGCTTGTCAAAGTCCTTTTCTAGGTTCCCAAAATCACCTGAAAGAATACGAGTCAATTGTAGTCTAGGTAGAGCGAGACAAGGTCGAATGCACATGGATGTGCGGTTAAGTGCCGAATGGCCGTATTATTTTGGTCCAAGTCAACAATTTTCAATTAAGATAAAGTGAAATCTAAAGGCAAGCAAATTACTAGAATGGTGGTTAAAGAAAGTTAAAGAGAGAACTAGACTGATTATCTCCTTTAGCTTCATGAGAGCGAAATTTACCTACCAACCAACCAATGATTACCTTGTTGAAATGTTGTCCTAAACCCTATCGGGCTGGACCGGATCCGATCAGGTTGGATCATTTCTACTATTTCTTTATGTTTATACATATGATAAATGGCTTTCTGTTATTATATATTTGTTCGTTTAACTGACCAATTATGATATTGTATATATGATAACGTCCATAGTGTCAAACTGTGAAAGAGAAATCATAATAGTGTTTATGGTTGATGAGATCTCGACTCATTCAACTTGTTTGATACTTAAATGTCTCTAGTCGCATTGCTATTAAATGGGATATTAATAGTATGATCAGACTAACATGTATTGGATGTCTTCTATCTTATGAAGATAGAGATAGATATTGTGTATCAAAGTGTAGAGACACTTGGACTGTACGTGGATGTGTATTAGAGATTGCGTACGTTAGACTGACCCACTTACTTTATTAAGTGTCGCACTATGTGGCAGTTGTGTAATTATCCTAAGACCGGAGTTTTCATGACATCACGGTGTGGATTGTCATACTTTGACACTATTGAGGTTTCCCCTAGCCATGGGGCGATCATGTGGTAGTGATTGGGTGTGATACTGAAGCATGCGTAGGATCCATGTCGCTCGTCCGGAAATCGCATATCCTAATCGTAGGAGTAAATATTCGAAAGGGCCTTCTTATAAGAAATGTTTAGCTCTCGTGAATCTTTGAAAAGTGGGAGTAAATGAGTTACTTCGAGAGAGCATAATATCCAGATTATAAGATACGGTCGTTAATGTAGTGACACTCGAGATACGACCGTATGGATATTGTAACAGTGATAACATTCTATTTACACGGTAACCGTTTGATATGAAAGGTAGTAGTCATTGCATTTGACTCTTCCGATGATTGGGGGTCATGGCGTGTTGCAAGACGCTATCCATGATCGTTAGGTATGAAGGGTATTTTAGTAAATGCACTTTGTGCCAACGGCCAACATATTCGGAAGCCTATCGGGTCACACACATAAGGACATCTTGCTGTATTAAAATGCGGTTATAGTGATAACCAAATAAGGAAATTTTATCTCAACTATAAAGTGTTATAGTGGTGAGTTAATATGGTGTATTTATTTATTAAGAATAAATTAAATACAAGATATTAATTATGTTGATTAATTAAATATACATATTTTAATGTGTATGGGCGAAGTATGTATGTGTATATGATACACATGTATTTTGCGAATTAATTAATCATAGCACTATATTAATTTTTTAGAATATTCTTGAAGCCAATTAATGGGTATATGGGTCGAAATATATGTATATATGATATACATGGATTTTGCAAATTAATTAATAGTATTATCATATATTAATATTAGATATTAATGTGTATAGATTTGCATACATGTGTAAATTGATTTATAGTAATATGATAAAGATATATTCAATATAGATATTGGCAATATATATCTTGAAAATATTTAATATAAGATATTGAGTATTAAATGAGATAAATATCTATTTGTGGAAATATTACCTCAAAATAGGAGTGCGACCTCAGTGAGGTGCTCTTATGCCTCTATTTGAGGACATGTTCAATGATCTATATTTAGTGTATTATATTATTTGTACACTTTATTTATTTGTAAAAGACATATTAATTGTGATACATATAAACAATTAATATGTCAAACTCTAGTTTACTTTATGTCATAGACATAGCTTTTACTTTTACTTTTGCATGCTTGCCGCCCACATCTACATACTCAAGTGGCCGCCCAAGCTAGCTAGCTAGTCTCTCTCTCAATTGTATCTATTTATATACCTTTCATATCAATGAATAAACTAAGTTGAAGTTTACTCTTGTGTTAACACATTCTCAAACTCTCTTCATGGTATCGAGAGAGCCATTTGTGTTCTAACTTTTCCATTTGCCAAAACTCATATTTCGAAGAATGTCTTCCACATCCGACATTACTTCAACCTCGTGAGACTCTCAAGTGACCTCGGTGACCGAGATCTTGACAACTCCTCTTCTTATACAAACCATAGACTTGATGGTAACAACTATCTGTTATGGTCAAGGTCTATGAAAATGTACATTTACGGACAAAGTAAGATGGGATACTTATGCGGAACAAAACACACACCGCTGAAATCGACCCGGTTTTGAAGCATGGGACACAACAAATAATCAACTCATGACCATCCTCACGAGGTCAATGACAAAAGAGATAAGTGAAAACTTTATGATGTAGATCTCGCCAAAGAAATGCAGGATAATGCCAGAGATCTTTACTCCAAGAAGGATAATACATCCGAGGTATATGAACTAGAAGCTCAGATTCAAACTTGCAGGCAGGGGATATCTCAGTAACTCAATATTTCAATCAACTATCTAAGGCTTGGCAACACTTAGATATGTTAGAAACTCACTCATGGAATGATGTCAAGGATGTTGCTCTTTATAAAGACATCATAGAAAGAAGAGAGTATTCGGGTTCCTCTCACTGGGTGAATCCTACTCTTGATGATGTTAGAGGAAGAATTCTTGCCACCAAACCTCTTCCAAATCTCAAATCCATGTTTCTTGAAGTCAAACATGAAGAAAGTAGGAGAAAAGTCATGCTTACGAAATTCCCTACCTTGACAACCCTATTGAAGGTGCTGCCTGGCTGTATCGGGAAAGGAAGGTTGAGGTTCTTTGAGACATACTGAGGAAGCCCTCGAGAAAGCTGGAAAGCGTTCGTGATCATTGCAAGCGCACAAATCACACCAAGGACAATCTGCTGGAAGCTCCATGGCAAGCCTAACTCCTCAAAACCTCAAAACCTATCGAGGAAAGTCAAAGCGAGACACATCGGTGAGGAGGAGAATGACAACCGGATGAATGCTCGGTTCTTTGCATTCAAAGCCTTCTGAATCAACAAAAGGAAGGTAGTCACTCTACTTGATGTTGCTACTCATACTCATACAGTAAATTCTACTCTTCCCTTAGCAATGAAACATGGATTGTTGATTAGGGCATCCTCCCATATGAGTGGTAATAAAACCTTATAACCAACTATATGCCTTGTCACCAAATTCATAACATTAAAGCTGGCGATGGATCTATCTCGTGCAAAAGGTGTTGGAAATGTTAAACTCACTAATAAGATATGCCTACAGGATGTCCTATTTGTTCCAAACTTAGACTGCAATCTTATATCTGTCGGTAGACTCACTAAAGATTTGAATTGAATTTGTTGTTTTTAAGGAGAATCGGTGCACATTCCAGGATCCTACTTCACGAGGAAGTGATTGGGAAGGCTAAACCTTACTTATTTGGATTGTTTACGGTCAACCTCTTTGAAGACAGAGGATCAAGACTGACCGCCTCGTGACTGCTGCTCCGAGACTTTAGACAATATCATGTTATGGCATTATAGATTAGGACATCCAAGTTTTGGTTACTTAAAATCTTTAACTCTGAATTGTTTAAAGGATGTAATCTGAACGACCTTCAATGTGATATTTGTCAATTTGCTAAACTTACAAAATCATGTATGCTAAGTTACCTCATTTGCATTCCTCACCCTTCACCTTAATACGGTGATGATGTGGGGACCTCTAGGGTGAAAAGTATAACAGGGAAAAGGTGGTTTGTCACCTTTATTGATGATCATACCAGGAACACTTGGGTTTTTAATGAAAGACAAATCGAAGTTGGCCCTATCTTTCAAGAATTTTATCATATGGTCTCCACTCAATTTGATACTAAGGTCAAGATCTTAAAGGCGATAATGCTCTAGAATACTATGAGTCTAATCTCAGTACCTTCTTGATGAGATAGAGGAATTGTTCATATCGGTAGTTGTGTGGAAACACCTCGGCAGAATGGGGTTCTTTGAGAGAAAGAACACAATTTTCTTTGGAAATGGCCAGATCAATCATGTTCACCACACATGTTCCTAAATATATGTGGGGTGAAGCTATCTGATCGCAACTTATTTAATCAACCGACTTCCCCAGAGTGTTAGGTTTCAAATCTCCACTCCAAACCCACGACCACACACTCTGTCATCATCTTGTTTCCCGATTGCCTCCAAAGATCTTTGGTTGTCTTTGTGTTTGTGTATATCCATGCTCAACACTGAAGTAAACTTGATCCTAAAGCTCACAAGTGCATTTTCCTAGGTTATGCAAAGGACAAAAAAGGTTACAAGTGTTATTCCCCTATTGAAAAGAAATTTTACAATTCTATGGATGTAAAATTCTTTGAAAGGACCCCTTATTACAGCAAACCTACTGAGCCATTCACTGATGAAAACCTGATTGAAATTGACCTAAACCCCTTCCCTCGGCAACTCTCTTAACCTCAAAGAACTCATCGATCCTCAAGAGATGAACTTGGTGCCTACTTGACTCTCTGACCTAATACTCTCAGCAACCTCCTGAACAAGAGTCTACTGACCCAGAGCCTGCTGATCCTGAGCCTACTAACACTCAGCAATCTACAGATCCTCAGCAGCCTGCTGACATTGATGATAGGCCTATTGCTCTTAGGAAGGGAAAGAGATCGTGCACTGATCATTCTATTCATTCTTATTTATCTTATGATAAGTTATCTCCTGCGCTTTGCCATGTTTTCACGGGACACGGACTCTCACTCTATTCCTAAAAATATTGAGGAGGCCCTTCAAAATGATAAATGGAAAAATTCTTTGTTAAAAGCAGAGATAAAGACTTACGGATAATCATACTTGGGATTTGACACCTCTCCCACGGGGCAAGAAGACGATCGATTCTGAGATGGTTATTCACTATAAAATACAATGTCGATGGCACTATTGACAAGTACAAAGCAGATTGGTAGCAGGGATTCACTCAAACTTATGGCATTGACTATAAGGAAACTTTTGCACCAGTGGCAAAACTCAACACTGTCGAGGGTTCGATCTCTCTATTTGTCCAACTTGGTGGCCTCTTCACCAATTGGACATCAAAAATGCTTTTCTAAATGGGGACCTCACCGAGGAGGTTTATATGAATGTACCTCCCTGGTTTTATCAATCCTCATACTCAAGGCAAGGTGTGCAACCGAGGAAATCTCTATATGGCACTGAAGCAATCACCAAGGGCATGGTTTGGAAAATTAACAAGCTGTGGTCAAAGGCTGCTGGATATCACCAATGCAATTCGATCACACTATGTTCATCAAGACAACCAACCGAAGAGGTCTATTATTATTGTCTATGTGGATGATATCATCCTCACCTGGAGATGACTCTCTCTTGAGATCCAACATTTGAAGACTCTCTTTGGCAAAGGTGTTTCAAGTGAAGGACTTGGGTTTTCTCAAATATTTTCTTGGCATGGAAGTAGCAAGAAGCAAGCAAAGGCATTTGCCTCTCCCAAAGGAAATATGTCTTGGATCTCTTTGAAGGAAAGCGGCATCTTTGGGGTGCAAACTGCTATATCCCCTGTAGACCCAGGTCATACCTGCTACATGGTGACACTCTTTGTCGAGAAAGAACAATATCAAAGACTTGTAGGGAAACTCATCTACCTCTCCCATACAAGACACGATATTGCATATGGTGTCGATCTGGTTAGTCGGTTCATGCACCGCCTCTTGAGCAACATTGGGATCTTTGTGAATAGGATCTTGAGGTATTTAAAGTCCACTCTGGCCAAGGGTTACACTTCACCAAGTCTGGCGATAGATCCATCAAGGTCTACACCGATCTTGATTCATTTTGGATGCCACATAGATAGAAGGTCGACCACAGAGCTCTTTGTTCCTATGTATGGGGCAATCTTGTTACTTGGAGGAGCAAGAAACAACCCTCGTGTGTCTAGAAGCGAAGGTTGGTGAACTCGAGCACTTGTCTTAGGCATTTGTGAAGCTCTTTGGCTCAAAAGAGTACTTATGAACCAATGACCTCTTGACAAACTATCACACTCTGCTTTTGTGATAATAACTCAAAGACTATGCATGGCAGAGGATCCAGTCCATCATGACAAAACCAAACATGTGGACATTGGCAGACATTTTTGAAGGAGAAGATTGATGCCAAGATTATTCAACTCAAGTATGTTCCTCATTGGATCGAATCGTCGATATCCTTACCAAGGCTATTCCACCTCTTATGTTCGTGAGACTAAGTAGCAAACTTGGTTGCATTAACATATCTCTGACCCGATTTGAGGGTGTGGAAATATTACCTCGAGTGCGACCCTCGAGGTGCTCTTATGCCTCTCTATTTGAGGACATGTTCAATGATCTATATTTCGTGTATTATATTATTTGTACACTTTATTTATTTGTAAAAGACATATTAATTGTGATACATATAAACAATTAATATGTCAAACTCTAGTTTACTTTATGTCATAGACATAGCTTTTACTTTTACTTTTTGCATGCTTGCCGCCCACATCTACATACTCAAGTGGCCGCCCAAGCTAGCTAGCTAGTCTCTCTCTCAATTGTATCTATTTATATACCTTTCATATCAATGAATAAACTAAGTTGAAGTTTACTCTTGTGTTAACACATTCTCAAACTCTCTTCACTATTTTCCTTATTTTACTAGTAAAATGTTTTCTTTCTCCACACTCCACGCATAAAGCTTCCCCCAATCAGATTGGGACTACATAGGGCGCAAGTCACCTTATAAATAGGAGGTGGGTGCCAAGCTCTTTTGTATTATCACAATTAGAAAATTTCTAATTTACTTGAAATAATGAGAGTTTCCTAGAGAGAGAAAAGGTCGGTCTAGCAACCGAGTTTTTCTAGTCGCAATCCAATTGTGGATTCCGGCAGGTTGTTCGTGTAGACTAGCGGTGGAGGCCGAACACTTGGGCGGCTTCGTGCGTAAAACTACTTGATGAGACAAAGCGACGATCTTTTAGATCATTCAAGGTATTCTCTTAGTTCACTTCTTTTATGCTTGTTGCTTAAACGAAGTCGATCCTGGTAAAAAGGAAATAAAATTTTAAATTCCGCTGCATTCCCGCATAGATTTCCTAACATACATTGTGTTAACGTTGATGACACAACCATACTAATCTTCCTAATGTCCCACGAATGGGTGTATACAAAAGCACGGTGCCTCTCCCATGTCCTCACCTTAATGTGAAATCTACCAGATTTGCACGATGAAGCTCTTAGTTGTATAGATTACTCTACTCATGACCCCGATAAAATCCTACTGCCAAGTTAATGGTCGATTTTACCAACCGGTCCCTTTACCCCTTTTCCGACACTAAAAGTCTTCATTAGAATCCCTCCTAGTGTGTGTTTGTGTGTGTAAGTGTTAGGTCATGACTATGTCACAAACACACACAAAACTCAAGCAAAGAAAATCAACCAACACAAGATACTTGCAATAAAAACATGGCATTCCCAATCTATTAAAGAAGATAAAACATTATCACTACAACAGTATCTTGATTAAGAAAAAGCTTATCCTTTCATTGCTATAAAACTACTCATGTCACTTAGGGATTTCATTACTATGAAGTAAGCACTAAAAGTAATGAAATAGATTACCAAACAAGATCGCAAGAACTTCAATGAAGTATAATTGCATTAACTTCTGAAGGTTCTCTAATTGAGAAAAACATACCCAAAGAGAGGAAATTCTTCCACAAAATCAACTCCAAAAGATATAGATTTGGTTTCTTCAATGATAAGTATAACTAATGGCTAAACTAAATCTAGGGTTTGGCTTTAAAATCCCTTGAAATATGGTGTCTTCAAGCTTGGTAAAAGTGGTGTGTGTGTTCCAATTCCCTCAAATGTAGCTCGAAATTAGAATATAAATATGTCTCTACACAAGGTGGAGGTGCGCCACTAGGACATGGGGCGGGCACCAATTTTAGATCTGGGTCAGAACGTGACATGTGCAATTAATGCAAGCACAAGCATGCAATGGCGAACACCGCTAAAAGGTGAGGTGAACGCTGATAACAATCAACTTTGTGCTATAGTCATTACCTATATTATCTTGGAATAATGCTTGATTTAAGTAAATTAAACCCTGAATTGTGTGTCCAATTGGTTAATTGTATATTTAGGGATTCATAGTTCGTAAATCTGTACTTATATGATTTATTCCTGAAATTGGTATTACATTTCCATTATTCCATTACTATTTGCAGATGACAAGTTTTCTAGTTGAGGAAAGGTTTAGAGCTAAGTGTTTAAAGAGTTTGAGCCAGGAAGAAGAACGGAACATCCGGAAGTCTCACTTGAAAAGGATCTAAGATAGGCACGCCGCAAATGAGCTTGACCGGGATGCGGCCTGGCCCACAAGATACTCACCGACTTGGTAGCACGCATCATTAAGTAGGTTTAAGGTTAATTTCCAGGTTAATTAAGTCAGTCGGCAGGCTATATAAAGCTTGCAACAGTCAAAATTTACAATGTACCACACAAAAAATACAATTGCAATTTCAATATAATTTTTTTGAGTTTTCCATGTGATTTTGAAGTTCTTGGGTTAGTTTTCTTGTGCGAAAATCCCTTCAATCAAACAACTAGCTTGAGTTGTTCTTCGTGTTCATCATCACTTCATATATGGATTCTTCGAACTTTCGTTCATATCATAGGATGTATATGATCGTAAACGATGAATAAATGTGTTGTTAACATAGGATGTCATGGGCTATCCAATGATCCTCACTTGGAATACACACAATTGATTGAAAGTCTGATTTACATTAAAAATTGTATTAGACTAGACTTGGCTTGTGTAGTGAATAAATTAAATAGGTCCACTAGTAATCCAGGTGATGATCATTGGATAGCCCATGGAAAGATATTAAGGTATTTAAATTTTATTATGAACCTCGAAATGCAGAGTACAAGATATCCAGCAATATTAGAATGATATTGTGATGCAAACTGGATATTTGACTGTAAGGATTCTAAATCCACTAATGGATATGTATTCATAGGTGGTGTTGGTTCAGTGTCCTCAAAAACCTCAAAGCAAATATGCATAGCTCAATCCGTTATTGAATATGAGTTTATTGCATTAGAAAAAGCTGGTGAAGAAGCAATATGGCTTCGAAATTTCTTAAAGGATATTCCTTGTTGGCCAAAGCCAATTCCTCTTTTCAGCATACATTACGATAGTATGTCGGCTACAGGACGCGCACAAAGCTATATGTATAATGGTAAGTCTCGACACATGCTTCATAGACGTAATACCTGTTAGGAAATCAATGCGGAAACTCAGCGGAAATTAAAATTTTGATTTCCTTTTTCCCAAGATCGATTTCGTTTAAACAATAAACAATAAAGTAGTAGATAAAGATACATACGAGATTGATCCAATTGGATCGTCTCTTTATCTACGGTTGATGGTCCAAGCACCGAGCCGTCCAAGTGTCCGGGCTCTAGCGGTAATCCACACGAACAACCGCCGGAATCCTTGACGGACTGCTACCGGAAAAATTCGACTGCTAGGTCGCCTTTTCTTCTCCCCACAACTCTCTCAAGAAACTCTCTCTTTTATTGTATATAAATAACAAGTATTGTGATACAAAATAATTTACATAACTCCCCTTTTATAGATCGAAGTGGCGCCTTCTTCTTCTTGGCATGGAGTAGAGAACAGGAAACTATTTTCTCAATATACTAAGGATTTAATAAATCAATCATATATTGGATTATTTATTTTCCTTAATCTTATTCCTACCATATATTTATTATCTCATATTAAATAATTTCCAAGATATTTATATTAAGATCTAATGTTAAAAATATCTTTATTATATTACCAAATATATATGTATCACACGCGCATATATATTTTCATATGTATTAATATCCAATATTAATACATAATAATATAATACTATAATTAATATCTTGTATTATTTATTCATAAGAAATAAATACTATAATATTAATTTTCACTGTATCACTTTATAGTTGGCATGAATAATTGAATGCGTGCAAAGCACTTACTAGCAATAGGACTAGGTCTATCATAGTAGAGTACTGGTGAGTCAAGGTCGATCCCACAGAGACTCGTAAGAACGTCTAATTATCAAGATTGAGCTTGTCACAAATATGGTCTACGACCAACTATAATAGAGACAGTAGTAAATTTGGAAACAATCAACTAGCAAGATTATGCAAGTTCAACGGAGCAACAAGAGTTTCTAATGTTTTAGTTCAATTATGAGTAATTAGTTATTCCCCCCACACATGCAATAGTCCTCCCCATTGGTGAATTTTAATTCATTGTTCAGCTACGGGTACAACTCCTAACCCTATCTACTCCGACAATGGTAGTAGACAATCTATACGCAAGCTACCCTCCAAATTGGTCCGTAATAGCCCATACGCATAAAGAACTAGAGTTTTCGATATTGAGCGCTAACTCATTCCGCGAACCCACCTAGACAGTTGTCGACACTGATCAGCACGTTCCTACGGTCCATCTAGATAATGTCCAAACTAACACCACTATTCGTATTTCAAGCTAGTTTTATGAAGACATGAAAATAGTTGATCAGGCTAAAAACATGTAAATTAAATCTATCGATCAACATAGCTGACGCCGATTATCATGAATTAGTAATGTACTAGGTATTCAGATCTAGCGTTATAGACCGTCGCAGATCTAAAGAACGCAACCACTATTTCATGATTTCTTCACCAACGAATTAGATCTATAACACATGGGGTAAAATAAACTAACTACTACATAATTAAACTAAATAAGAAATTAGCACATACTAGTCGAATAAAACAACGATAGATCTACATCTTGGAAAAGACAAAAAAATCATACCCTCGAAGACGAGTGTAGATCTCCCTCGGTTCTCTCCCTAGGCGGCGATTCGTCGTCTCTCCGACCAGAACTCATAAAATAAATAAAATAAAGAACAAAGAAGTTTTATTGCATAATAATTGTAGTATTTGTGTGCTACCAATGTTACCTTGAATTCTGAGGCGAAGCCTCTTATTTACAGCTACCTACACCGACTTAGAAACACCTAGTTCTACCCTTCGTCCAAGAAAATGCGTTTCGCAAAGATCTGGAATCTCAGTAAACCGGCGCCTATCCTCGGTAAACCGAGGGCAATTTTGTCTTTTTTCTTTTGTCGATTTAACTTGGAATGTTCTGGAATACCCTAGGCCCAATTATTTCATTCAGTCCACTCCAAATTCGTCCATGTTGCTCAACCCAATATTTCGTATCCTGAAAATAATCAAATAATGCACGAAATAATATCGAAATAATGAAAATAAACGTTAAGTGCAGATTTCTCGACTCAAGAACCCGGCATATGATATTCTACTCAAATGGTTTATATTTATAGGTCGAAAACAACTATTTTTAGCTCATTATGGATAGAATGTTGATGACATTGGATAGACTATTTTAACCGTCATCAACTTACCCCCACTAGCCTTCTGTTCGTCCGCGAGCAGAGTATCAAGGGGGAATGTACCTCCAAGAGCAATCCTCATCAACTACCACATATTCAATCAAGATTTCCGGTAGAAACATATATTAAGCCACAATCCATAAGCTCCACATTAATCACTACTTATCATGCATCAATGTGTCGTGTGATGAATCTTTTGTGATAGTGCGTTCGTGAGGAGAATCAAGTTGTATTAACCCCACAATATTAACTAACCTATGCATAAACTCGCTCATCTTTCCTTCAGACTTTGTTACACAACATGGTACCTTAATCGGACCGGGCGGACTCGGGGACTGGGAATTGTTCTTAAGTCCTCATTTGTTTCTTTTTATGCAAGGGTCGTGCCCTTTTTACACGAGTTCGCTCCCCTCACTGCCTTTATTTCATATATTTTTCTTTTCATTTTTTGGCAGATTTCCTCACTTTAATCTATTTCTCTCACAAGCCCGTTTTTTCCCGGTCACCTCTTGTGGCATTCAAGTTGCTTCCCTTGGCTTACAACAATTTGTTAAAGTACATAGACAGAAAAATAATGATTCCCGGTTAAAACAACTCATCATCTAATCTTAACACTTCTCACTCAGATTATGTGCTCAAATATTGATTGCAATGATAGAATAATAATTAATAAGTTACTACTTCATGCAACATAACATATGCTCATTCTTTCATACTAAATTGAATGTGCTATAGCTCACTTCAAATTGAAATTGGGCTTCTTTTCTACCGATTCCTTACTCGAAAACGTGCAACAAGCTAAAAATAGTGTTAAATTTCAAAATTATTCCCTTTTTCGATTACCTAGCTAAGATGCCTACCCCCCACTTATTATAGGCATTGTCCCCAATGACAAATAATAACGAAAAGGACAGGTACTTAGCTCTGGAATTGATCGGCTGAGTCAAAGTGAATCCTGGTGCAGAATCATTAGCTCCTAGGTCATTCCTCTTCCAAGTTGTTACATGCGTTCCAAAATACTTCTGAAAACTTGCGAAGGGAAACAATAAAATAAGGTGGAGGTAATTGTGCATACCTCAGGATTGCGCAAAAATAGTTTAAGCCACTATATTCTGTTATTGGCCTAAGCAAGACGCGAAAACTTTTACGAGGTATCACATAAGAATCGTGAAGGAAAAAATCACATATATCTCTAGCCAGATGACCGAAGATATATATTTTGAAAAAAACCTTGTGATTGTCATGCTACTTTATTGACTCAAAATAACTCAAATAAACAAAAGCAATAAATAAGGGTTTAGAAATAATTCTTAGTTTATAGTCGCCAGCTCGACTGTACAAATAGGGCTCCTTTTATTCATAATTGGGCTCTGTCAACGTAAAGACTCCAACTCAGGGTTACACTTGTTCTCTTGGTAGTGCTTCAGCCTATGGCCGTTTACTATGAAAGTCGGCCCAGAGTAGTCATTTCTAACTTCACATGCGCCTGAATTGAAAACTTTCGTGACTACAAGTGGTCCATACCATCTAGACTTCAACTTCCCCGGAAAAAGACGAAGACGCGAATTATAAACCAGCACCTTATCTCCAACTTGAAATGTACGGTTCAGAATCCTCTTATCGTGCAGGTGTTTCGTTCTCTCCTTGTAAATCTTAGCAATTTCATACGCTTGAAGTCTGAACTCCTCCAATTTATTCAACTGTAGCATTCTCTTTTCACCGGCTAAATTCTCAACCATATTTAGAAATCTCGTAGCCCATAACGCTCGGTGCTCGAGTTCTACCGGTAAATGACATGCTTTTCCAAACACTATCATGTATGGTGACATCCCAATAGTGGTCCTATAAGCTGTTCTGTACGCCCACAGAGCGTCATCTAATTTCAAAGACCAATCTTTCTTCGTGGGATTCACAATCTTCTCTAAGATCCTCTTAATATCTCTATTTGTGACTTCTACTTGTCCACTCGTCTGGGGGTGATATGCTGCTGCATCTTATATCTAACCTCATATCTGAACATCAACTTCTCAAACATCCTATCACAGAAATGACTCTCTCCGACACTAATTATGGCTCTGGGCACTCCAAACCTCGTCAAAATGTTTTTCTTAAGAAATCTCATGACAACCCTGGCATAATTAGTAGGTGAGGCCACTGCCTTCACCCATTTGGAAACATAATCCACTGCTACTAGGATGTATCGATTTGATTCTGACATTGTGAAAGGCCCAAAAAAATCAATTCCCCAAACATTGAATAACTCCACTTCTAAGATACTCTGCAGTGGCATCTCATTTCGCTTAGAAATATTACTGGTAATTTGACAGGAATGACAGGCTCTTGTAAACTTGTAAGCGGATTTATGAATTGTTGGTCAATAGAATCCACACTGCAGTACCTTTGCTGCTGTCTTGTCTGGCCTATAGCGACCTCCAGCTTCTCTAAAATGACATAGGTGCAAAATACTTGGAATCTCATCATCATGGACGCATCTCCTAAGAATGGCATCAGGGCATAGCTTGTATAGGTAGGGATCGTCCCAATGATAATGCTTCAGATCCGTGTAAAACTTCTTCTTATCCGCATTTGTGAATTCCGGTGGTAGGTATCTGCTCGCTAGATAATTGACAATCTTAGCGAACCAAGGTATACCTTGCCCACTCTTGATGTATTTTGTCGGGTCTGAGATTCAACTCGAGATACCACTGAGATGGAAAAAAGTTGTTCATCAGGTAAGCTCTCTCTGATCTCAGTCGGTTGCTCTTCTTCCAGCAAAGTTAATCTTGACAGGTGATCGCCACCTGGTTCTCGATTCCTTTTGTCTTTAATCTCAACATCAAACTCTTGTAAAGTAGAATACATCTTAACAATCTCATCTTGGAGTCTTTCTTGGTTAAAAGGTATTTTGTTTGTATGGCAAAGTGAATCACTGTGACTTTCGATCCTATCGGATAAGGTCAAAACTTGTCAAATGCAAAGATGATCGCTAAGAGTTCCTTCTCTGTAGTCGTATAATTCCTCCGGCCTTCATTAAGGGTATGGATGGCGTAATAGATAGGATTAAAGATTTTATCCTCTCTTTGTCCTGTGGCTGCTCCAACTCTTTGTGTCGCTTGCATCACACATAAGCTCAAAAGGTTTGTTCCAATCTGGTGCTACCAGAATTCGGGCAATTATAAGCATTTTCTTCAATTTGTTGAATTCTTTCTTACATTATCCTCCAAACACAAAAGGTACATCCTTTGCAAGTAATTCAGTCAAAGGTCTAGAAACTTTAGAGAAGTCTTTGATAAACCTCCTATAAAATCCTATGTGGCCAAGAAAGGTTCGCAACGTCTTTAAGTTCGTTGGAGGGGGTAACTTCTCTATCACATCTATCTTTGCCTTATCAACCTTCATTCCTATCTTTGAAATCTTATGACCCAACACTATATCTTCTGTAACCATAAAATGGCATTTTTCCCAGTTAAGCACAAGGTTGGTCTCTTCACATCTCTTTAGCACTCTACTCAGGTTGTCCAAACATTTATCAAAGGTATCTCCAAATACAGAGAAATAATCCATGAAAATCTCCAGAAAATCCTCCACCATGTCCGCAAATAATGACATCATGCACCTTTGAAATGTTGCTGGTGCATTACAGAGTCCTCGGGTGCAATATGGATCTGATAGTAACCAAAATATCCATCTAAGAAACAATAAAAAGCATGACCGCTTAATCTTTCTAACATCTGATCAATAAATGGTATGGGACAATGATCCTTACGAGTTGCGTCATTCAGTTTCCTGAAATAAATGCAAACTCGATGTCTAGTAATTAGTCTCACGGGGATTAACTCATCAAACTCATTAGGTTGGACAGTGAATCCTCCTTTCTTGGGCACCACATGAATCGGGCTCACCCAGTCACTGTCTATAATTGGGAAAATGATTCCCATTTCAAAAATCTTTATAATCTCTTCCTTAACAACATCTTTCAATTGCGGCGTCAACTTCCTTTGTGGTTGCGCTACCCCTTTCTTCTCAGGGTCTACAGAGATCATATGCATGCACACCGATGGGTTATTCCTCTAATATCTACAATCGTCCACCAAAACACTCTCTTATGCTCTCTTAGTACTCTTAAAAGTTTCTCCTCCTCTAAAGGTGATAATAATGATGAAATTATGAGGGGAAGAGTATCATCTACTAAGTATACGTACTTCAGGTGAGATGGCAAAGGTTTCAACGTTAAGTTCCTTGGTGGCTCCTCTAACGATGATCTTAACAGCTTACCAGTCAATTGTAAGTCAAAGAACTTATGCACAAAGGTCTATGAATTGCTCCTCCTACATCCACAGAAGATATAGGCTCTATTTCTCGCACTTGACCTTCGCTACACCCAGGCCAGGTTTCCCCATAACTTCCTGCATCCTCTTTGAGGAGTAAAGTCTCTGCTACCTTAGGGTCTAGTGCCACTTGCAGATATAGTTCCAGAACAAGCTCATCTATAGCATTTAGCATTTAGCATGCTTATCCTTCATCTTGAGCATATCTCATTGAATTCATCACATTGAACACTACTTTGTCCTCATTCACTCTTAGAATCAGCTCACCCTTATGAACATCTATCAATGTCTTGCTCGTAGCTAGGAAAGGTCTTCCTAAGATTAATGGAACATCATGGTTAGCCTCCATGTCTAGCACCACAAAGTCTATGGGGAATACAAACTTGTCAACTTTTACCAGAACATCTTCCACCACTCCACACAGTTGCTTAATAGACCTATCTGCTAATTAAAGGGTTATAGATGTTTCATTCAACCCTTTCATGCCTAACAAAAGATGGAGAGTGGCATTAGATTGACATTGGCTCCAAGATCACACAATGCTTTATTTAGGCATACTCCTTCAATTGTGCAAGGTATGAGGAAGCATCCATGATCTTTACACTTGGGAGGCAGTTTGAGTTGCAAAACTGCCGAACATTCCTCATTAAGGGAAATTGTCTCAAGGTCTAACAACTTCCTTTTGGTAGAGATTGCTTCCTTCAAGAACTTCGTGTACTCTGGCATTCCGGACAGAGCTTCTACCAAAGGTATATTCACTTGCAAATTCTTAAACATCTCTATAAACTTTTTATAACGAGCATCATCATTATTCGGTTTATATTTCCTAGGGGATAGGGTAAAGTAGTAGGATTAATAGTTACATTTCGTGAAGACTTACCTACTGACTGCTGCTGCTCTGCCTGCTTGTCTGCTGTATTTCCAGATCCTCGGTTTACCGGAGTGGTATCCCGATTTACCGGCCCCTCTTTTTCTCCAGATTCTGCTGCGTTTAGCTGTTGACTACTTTCTGATCCTTCCTGGACAGTTCGTATAACTGGTCCAGGCAGTTCCTTTCCGCTTCTAGTCATGATTGCATTCACGTCCTTCGGGTTCTTCTCAGTATTACTTGGCAATCCTCCTGGGGGATGAGCTGACAGTTGTTCGGTGATCTGCCCCACTTGGTGCGACAAATTCTACACTAAGGCTTCTTGATTGGTAAGTATTGTATCATTCTTATGACAGTATGTGGTGAAGTTTGTATTCAGCTCAGTCACGGATTTCGTAAGTTGATTGACCGTGTCGGTCACAGTTGAGCTCATTTTATCCATGTTGCTTCCCAACCACCAAACTTATTGAATTGAGGCATGAATCCACCAGTTTGTCTTGGTCTCTCTCCACCGTTAGAATCACATTCTCGATAACCCCCAGTAGGGTCACTTAATCTAAAACCAGGGTGGTCATGAGAACCTGGGCGATATCCGCCCCCTTAAGGATTTCCTTGCCTCCCTATATAGTTCACATCTTCAGTGTTGGTTGCTTCTATATCTTGTACTTTCTTGACCTTTGCAATGCGATCTTGCATGCTATCTATCTTCTCATTCATTGTCATTAGCTATATAAGATCTTTTGAGAAGTATCTTCTACAAATACGCCTTCAGCTACGTTGGCGGTCTCAATTTGATGCATTCCCTATTGACTTGTAAGTGCGATTTGCTCCAATTTCTCTTCAGCTTCTTCAGGTGATAGCAACGCAAAACATCCGTTGCTCAATGCATCAACTCTCATTTGTTCAATTGGCCGTAATCCGTGATAGAAACTATGCATTCGTACGAGCAAAGTGATATCATGGTGAGGGCATCTCCTCTGGCTTCCTTAAATCTTTCCCAAGCTTCTTCAAAGCGTTTGATTGGTTTCGCTGAAATTCATAATGTCTTGTCTCATTTGTAGTGACTTCCCGGGAGGCAAGACTTGTTCATAAACCTCGCAGCAGATCGGTCCAAGTTTGGATCGACCCTGGTGCTAGAGACAATAACCATATCTTTTCTTTGTCTTTCAGAGTGAATGGAAACAACTTCCGCTTGATGTTATCTTCAGGCACTCCTGCTGGTTTGACTGTGCTGACTATCTCCAAGAAGTTGGTGACATGTACACTAGGATCTTCGTTCATTACTCCATTAAAGGTAGTGTAATTAGTCACCATTTGTATCATATTTGGTTTTGGGTGAAATACCCCAGCCGCATCCTCTGGCTGAACAATTGCTGGCATGAATTGCTCAATCGTCGGCATTGCATAACTCTATAGCGTTCTCCTATCTGCTTGTACCACAACTCCTGCTCCATTTTGTCCGTTTTGTGCCATGTTGGTTTCTGTATCTCCAAAGGTGGAATCTCTTCTTCCCTCTCGCTGTGATCTCCTTCATGCAAAATCATGTCGTCCGCTAGCCTAACAGTATTCTCTCGAGCTTCTTTTCTCTTTTTTCTAGCAAAATTTTCGATCTCAGGTATGAATCTCTCGAGTTTGGCTGCTGAAATTCGTGTAGCGTACTACAAGACACAAAAAGAAAATAAAAAGGTTAGTGACTTGCCTCGGAGGCTGTTACACTCGCCTGGAAGACTCAGAAAATATAGAGTCTGACTACGGACTTGACAAAAAAAATTCTGCCAAAACTGGACCCTCGGTTTACCGCGGTATACACTAGGTAAACCGGAAGCAATTTTTTCCATATTTTAACAGAACTGACTCTGTACGACTCCAGTATAAATAGACTATAAAACAGACTCAATTAAACAGACTCAAATATATACATACACTCAATCTTAAATAAAAGTATTCTTGACACGAGTCCCCGACAACGGCGCCAGAAAATCTTGATCGCGTGCAAATCACTTACTAGCAATAGGACTAGGTCTATCGTAGTAGAGTACTGGTGAGTCAAGGTCGATCTCACAGAGACTAATAAGAACATCTAATTATCAAGATTGAGCTCGCCACAAATACTGTCTACGACCAACTATAACATAGACAGTAGTAAATTTGGTAACAATCAACTAGCAAGATTATGCAAGTTCAACGGAGCAACAAGAGTTTCTAATGAATTAGTTCAATTATAAGTAATTAGTTATTCCCCCCCACAAATGCAATAGTCCTCCCCATTTAATTCATTGATCAGTTACGGGTACAACTCCTAACCCTATCTACTCTGACAATGGTAGTAGACAATTTATACGTAAACTACCCTCCTTAATTGGTCCGTAATAGCCCATATGCATAAAGTAATAGAGCTGTCGATATTGAGCGCTAACTCATACCGCAAACCTGCCTAGACAGTTGTCGACACTGTTCAGCACGTTCTTAGGGCCCATCTAGATAATGTCCAAACTAACACTTCACTATTCGTATTTCATGCTAGTTTTATGAAGACATGCAAATAGTTGATCAGGCTAAAAACATGTAAATTAAATCTATCGATCAACGTAGCTAGCGCCGATTATCATGAATGAGTACTTTACAAGGTATTCAGATCGAGCAATATAGACTGTCACAAATCTGAAGAACGGAATCACTATTTCATGATTTCTTCACCAACGAATTAGATCTATAACACATGGGGTAAAATAAACTAACTACCTCATAATTAAACTAAATAAGCAATTAGCGCATACTAGTAGAATAAAACAATGATAGATCTACGTCTTGAAAAAGACAGAAAATCGTACCCAAGAAGACGAGTGTAGATCTCCCTCGGTTCTCTACCTAGGCGGCGACTCCGTCGTCTTTCCGACCAGAACTCATAAAATAAAGAATAAAGAACTTTTATTGCATAATAATTGTAGTATTTGTGTGCTACCAATGTTACCTTGAATTCTGAGGCGAAGCCTCTTATTTGTAGCCTAAACCGATTTAGAAACACCTAGTTCTATCCCTCGTCCAAGAAAACGCATTTCGGAAAGATCTGGAATCTCGGTAAACCGGCGCCTATCCTCGGTAAACCGAGAGCAATTTTGTCTTTTTTCTTCTACCGACTTAACTTAGAATGTTCTGGAATACCCTAGGCCAATTTCTTTCGCTCACCCACTCCAGAGATTAAATCCATGATGCTCAGCCCAATATTCCGTATCCTAAAAATAATCAAATAATGCACCAAATAATATCGAAATAAGGAAAATAAACGCTAAGTGCAGATTTCTCGACTCACGAACCCGACATATGATATTCTTCTCAAATGGTTCTTGTTTTAAGGTCGAAACAACTATTTTTAGCTCACAATGGATAGAATGTTGATGTCGTAGGATAGACTATTTTAACCGTCATCAATAATTCCTCGTTCGGTTATCACTATAACCACAAATTAATTTTGGCTATGTTGCCTGTAAGTATAAGTGTATTTACCATAATACCCTTCACACTTAACGATCGTGATCAGCGTCTAGCAACACGTCACGACCCCTAATCATCGAAAATAGTCAAGTGCTATGTCTACAAGCTTTCATGTGAAACGATTACCGTGTAAATAGAATCATATCATTGTTATAATATTCATACGGTCGTAGCTCGAGTGTCAAAATGTTGACGACCGTATCTTATAATCTGGATATCCTATTCTCCCGAAGAAACACATTACTTCCGCTTTGCAAAGACTTTTGAGAACAAGACATTCCTTATAAGAAGGCCCTTTCGGATATTTACTCCTACTATTAGGAAACACGATTTTCAGACGAGCGACATAAATCCTACGCATGCTTCAGTATCATACCCAATCACCACCGCAAGTTCCCCGGTGTTAATGGGAAACCTCAATTGTGTCAAGGCATGACAATCCACACCGTGATGTTATAAAGACTCCGGTCTAAGAAGAATTACACAGCTGTCACACAGTGTGACACTTAATAAAGTAAGTGGGTCAGTCTAATGTACGTATTCTTTAATGAACGTCCATGTACAGTACAAGTGTCTCTACACTCTGGTAGACGAGATATATCCCTATCTTCATAAGATAGAAGACATCTAATACATCCTAGTCTAACCGTACTATTAGTGTCCCATTAATAGCACATACGACTAGACATTTAAGTATCAAAACTTTTAAAGTTATTCGAGATCTCATCAACAATAATCAATATTATGATACATCTATCACAGTTTGACACTAGGGACATTATCATATGGACAATATCACAATTGGTTCGTTAAATGAACAAATATATAATAACAAAAAATCCATTTATTATATGTACAAACAAAAAAAATGTTGAAGAAATGACCCGGTCGGATCCGGTCCAACCCGATTAGGTTTAGGGCACTACGTCAACAATACCATCAAACAATTGATAAATAATGGTGTGATTTCCATTGATTACATAAGATGAAACAAAAATCTTGCAGATCCGTTGAACAAATGTTTACCTAGAGGTCCTATGTCAATGTCGACAAATTGAACGAGACTGAAGCCAATCACGCATGTTCCCTTATAATGGCGGCCCAAAAATAGTGATTGGAGATCCTAAGATCATGGTTCAAAAGGTACAACTAAGTTATGAGGGATAGTTAGCACTTACCCGTTCTTGAAAAGTGTTGTCTGCTGAGGAGTTCATGTTTAGAATAAAGCTTTTAATGATTCCTATATCTTGGTTAAGCCAAAATTCCATGATCATACCGGTTACTTTACGTATTTATTTATTTTGTACATGTATTTATTTTATACGATGCGATAGATGCATGACTAGGCACGATCTATATGAATGTGTAGGGTGTATGTCTATAGAGAGATATATAATTGATGAGACCGTAATTAAAATAAAATAAATTAATGATCACGTGTAAGTCACTAACGTTGATATTACTAGCAAGAATACTAGGTACATCGTAGTATAGTAAATGCGAGTCAAGGTTGACCCCACAGAGACAATTCAACTATAAGTATAAACGATTCTAACCTAATTAAGAAGCAACATAGAGGCGGTCATGGACCAACAATAACAATAACATAAAACAAACTTGGTATTCCTCCCATCTTCTCACCGATCTACTAACTTGGATTACTTAATCGTTACGTTTACTTCCCCACATAATTTCCTTAAATTAATCGTGAGATTTTGTTTTAGTTATCATTATCAGCTACGGGTGCAACTCCTACTCCTATCTACTCCGACAATGGTAGTAAACAATCTATACGCAAGCTACCCTCCTTAATTGGTCCATAATAGCCCATACGCATAAAGATCTAGAATTGCCGATATCGAGCGCTAACTCATACCGCTAACCCTCCTAGACAGATGTCGCCATTGATCAGCACGTTCCTAGGGTCCATTCAAGACTATGTCCAAACTTAGCACTTCACTATCGTATTTCATGCCAGTTTACGATTACAATAAGCAGATTAATGATCTAACCTCATCGTTAATTAAACTTGTCGATCAACGAAATGTAGTGAATCCCAGTTTTAGGTTTTCAAAATAATGCCTCGGTAAACCGGTATAGACCGCCGGGTTACCGGGGGTCAGCTTTTCCTATCGCTGGGTGTACATTGCTTAATTACGATTAAAATAAGTAAATTATGGGGTCTTTAAACATGCCGATTAACTAAAACACATACATACGAACATATCTACCATATTGAAGACAAAAAGGAACGTTCAAAGCTTCATACCATAAACAATGGTGATCTAGCTCGATCTACTCAAGCTAGAGATGGTGGAGAAAGGGAGGAGACCAGAAATAACTCTTCAAAAGCTTGAATAACTTTATGTCATCAAAATATGTAATGTATGTAATGTAATGTGTAAAACATATTAAAAACTCTATTAATGTGGCCTTATATAGATACAATGACCGACTTAAGACTCTCTAAAACCCTAACCGACCTAGATAATGCGGCAGAATCAGTTTCGTGTTCAAAAGTCACCGGTTTACCGGCCCTAGCCCTCGGTAAACCGGGCCGACTTTTCTCCTTTTTCTTCAGCAGGCTTCTTCTTGGACTTCAATCACTTGGCCCAATGTATTTCTTTTAGTCCAGATCCATTCTTCAATGCTCCAGATTTGGTACATCCTATAAAACACGCAAAACGAGACAAAATAGTACCAAATCTTCGGGAAAATAACATAGCTGCATAATTATGATCGTGGAAACACTCACACATCAATTAACATATATTCCACATAATAACAAGCCTATCTATCCTCTCTTGAACAGAATTTGGGGTGAATAAAGGTATAATTATTGGTACCATTTAGAGCATTATCAACCTACAAAGAAAACGTTAAGTTTTCCAAGATACGAGGTTATCCCATCATTTCGGCCCTTAGAGCGGCTAAGGCCGTACAAGAAGGATGTGATGCGTTGTTGTTCTTTGTAATTGACACGGCTAAGGAGAGACCAGAACTTAAAGATATTCCAATATTAAGTGAATATCCATACGTGTTTCCCGAAGAGTTACCAGGAGATATGCCAGATAGAGTGATTGACTTCACTATAGACATAGTTTCCGGAGCGAAACCAGTAGCTAAGGCGTCGTACAGGATGGCTCCAACCGAGTTAGTACGTAGAGCTGAAGGAGCAGCTGGCAAATATGTTAGAGAAGAAGATAATCAGGCCTAGTACATCACCTTGGGGAGATCCAGTTTTGTTCGTGAAGAAGAAGGATGGTAGTATGAGGATGTACATAGATTACAAAGAGTTGAATAATTTGACCATCAAGAATAAGTTTCCACTTCCGAGGATAGACGACCTGTTCAATCAACTTCAGGGGAAGAAAGTCTATTCTAAGATAGACTTGAGGTCAGGTTATCACCAGTTGAAGGTTAATGAAAAGGATATCCCAAAGACGGCGTTCAGCACTAGGTATGGGCATTACGAGTTCATAGTCATGCCATTTGGTCTCACGAATGCACCCTCAGCATTTATAGACCTTATGCAAAGAATATTTATTCCATATCTAGACAAGTTTGTGATAGTGTTCATAGATGATATCTTGATCTACTCAAGGGATGAGTATGAGCTCGAGGACCACTTGAGAATAGCACTGCAGACACTTCGAGAAAACATACTATACGGTAAGCTCAGTAAATGTGAGTTTTGGTTAGACCAAGTAAACTTCTTAGGCCATGTCATCTAAGGGGAAAGAGTTAAGGTTGATCCAGCAAAGATTGAGGCAATGACTAAGTGGACTAGACCAACTACAGTTTCAGAAATAAGGAGTTTTTTGGGACTGGCAGGATACTACAGACGTTTCATTAAGGATTTTTCAAGGATTGCTTCACCTCTCACACAGCTTACCCAGAAGAGTGTGAGATATGAGTGGAGCCAAGAGTGTGAAGATGCATTTAAGACGCTTAAGGAAAGGTTGAATACGGCACCAGTGTTGACCCTACCCGAGGTATTCGATAACTATGATGTGTATACGAATGCTTCAGGTCAAGGTCTTGGTTGTGTTATGATGCAGAATGGAAAAGGGCTAACATATGCTTCGAGACAGTTGAGACCCCATGAGAAGAATCATCCTACGCATGACTTAGAGTTAGCAGCAGTTGTGTTTGCCTTGAAAACTTGGAGACACTACTTGTATGGAGTAAAAGCATGGATTTTCACGGATCATCATAGTCTCAAGTACTTCTTTAAGCAGAAAGAGCTGAACGCAAGAGACCAGTTAGTGCACTTCTTGAAGTTACAGAAGTTGCAGGCTAGTTGAAAGACTAAGTGTTCAGGATATATGGGCCATATGAACAAGAACATTTGCACCAATGATCGCGAGGTCCGACCTCATCGTGAAGATCATGAAGAAGCAAGATGAGGATCCAGCCATTGTTAACTACAAATGAGTGGCTAGGACTGTTGGTCCCAGAGAAGGGTGAAACTATAGTCAGAGGGGGGGTGAATGACTATAGTGGAGTTTCAAAAACTTTTCTTGTGTTTTAAAAGTTTTTGAGCAAATGGATAAGTCCCTTCTTACTATGTTGTTTTCAAATCAGTTTAGACGATCCTGAGATATGTGTTATGATGTAGGCAAATTAAATAAGTGCTGTAAAGTAAATTGCAGAAATTAAATTGACACAAGGCTTATAGTGGTTCAGGGTGGTGTAATCCCTTAATCCACTCTTCTCCTGTGATGATCGGAGGAATTCACTATTGTTTCCACAGATACAACAGTATGATTGTCCTTGGCTTCCCAAGCTTCACAATCTACAAGACTATCACTCCTTGACTGCAACAGCTTCAGTGATTCAGTCTTCCTTTTGCTGCTCCTTGAGATCAAAATCCTTCAACAGCTATCACAGTTTCAACTCCTTCTCAGATTGCCTCTGATTCAGTTGCTTCAGTTTGATGTGAATGTGATTCACGCACTTGCTTGATCAATCTCAATTCTGAATATGACTTTGTAGTTCTGATATTTGAGTTGATCACTAGATGTATCCTTGTAAGTTCAGAGAGAAGGTTTTTCTAATTGACAGAGTTTCTGCTTTCCTTTTTTTTCTTAATCGTTATCTTCTTTTTCTGTCAATGCCTTCTATTTATAGCCTTGAATAGCCTTGATTTTGAAATTCCGTCCGTTGGCTATATTAATGAGGGAATAATCCTTGATTTTATTCTTGATTCCCCCTTAATTGTATTCTCCTTGATTTGATGATCGGATTCTTCTTTCAAATGTATAGCGAGAAAATCCGTCCTTGATTGATCATTTAATGATTGTGCATTTAATGCATGATCTGCTTTGAATCTTCAATGTATATTAAATCGATCTTGTAAGTGTCTCTTCACCATCTCGTAGAGCGGTGGAGTGAGCCTTCCGACTTAGCCGTTAGTTCTTTCTTCGCCGCTTTGTTTTCTCTTTGCCGGCGATCGATTGTACTCACCGATTCTTTGCTTTCTTCTTTGTTTTAGTTTCAGGAGAATCTTTATACTTCACCGATCCTTGATTTGGGTGAGATCGAGTGTACACCATATTGGAATATTGAGTTTCATCACTTGAAACATAACTTAGACTTATCCAAGGTCATCTGAGACTTCCTTGGTTATAAGTCGATCATAATCCTTCTTCAGTATCTCGCTGGTGCTTGGTGGCTTCACTCGCCGAATGTCTGCTTTCACTTTGCCGTCCTACCAACTAGTACAATACTTGTCCGACTCAACTTATACAACATGTCGGACTCTAAGTAAAGACTTATATACAGAGAATACTAACTTATTTCAAAGCTTGCTATAATGTTTAGTATGGCCATCATCAAAACATAATAAAATGTTCCTAACAATTTCCCCCTTTTTGATGATGCCAAAACCTCATAAGCCTGAACATAAGTAATCAAAAATTTCATAATTGTCAATGATTAAAAACTCAATGATTTTATTCTTCCATCATAGGGCAATAAGATATTGCATCTTTTAAATGAACAAAGACAAATGATAAGGTAAATTGAATTGAATTAAGCAACAGCAATTGGTTTACTTCTTCATTTCTTCAAACTGATGCCCTTGCCTTTCTTTGTCCTTGCCTTTCACCTGTCTCTTTCCTTTGGAGCTTTCAGGCTTTGAGTTATCTTCCCTTTTGTGGCAAAGCATCAAAATGTGCCTCAAGGTCCTGCAATTGTCTGCATCGGACTCAGGAGAGGGCCAAATCTTTTCTCCAAGAATTTGTTGTTGGCCTCACCAACTTTGATGAGAAAGTCCAGTTGCTTCGAGAATGCTCCATGATCTCATCCAGATGCTGAATTTTGGATGTGTGAGCATTGAGGGTGTCCACCAAGGGCTTGAGATTGTTGTCAACCGTCTCAGCATGGAATTCAAGATTGGTTTGGACATGGTGAGGGATGAGGTGTTGTAAGTTGCAAATTAAGTTCCCTTGTCTCTCCATGACTTCATCTTGGATTTTGATGTGGCTGATGAGAGCCTCAATCTTGTGATTGAAGGAGGTTGCTTCACTCCTTAAGGCATGCTTGAGTTTTGCTCTTTGTAATATTGCCTTTCCATGTCCACAATAAGGGTTGAATGTCCAGATTGAAGACTCTCTCTGGATCAATTTCTTGGTGCCACATGGACCTCCTCTTCATCCTCATCATTTTCACTCTCTCATCTTCATCTTCACCTTGCTCCTCGTTTCCACTTCAACTTCTTTTTCTTTCTTTTCCTTCTCTGCCTCCTCATTTTGAACCTCTTCTTTTTCTTCCAACTTTTCTTGTTCTGCCTCAGTAGGACCGGGTTCATCTAGAGGAGGTTGTTGGTATTGAACTTCTTCATCTGCTTCTTTTCCCCTTTGTGCAATTGTGGGGGCGTTGGCAATTTCAGCTGAGTGAGCTTTATCAGCTGGCTCACTGAGCTGTTTGTCAACCGTACCAATGCTTTTGAAAAGCACTTCCTGGAGGGTCAGTTCATCGTCGGATATGCCCATATCTTCCTGATTTGCTGCATGAGCTTCACCTTCTAGGTGTTCATCTTCTGACTCATCTTCTGCCTCGTCTATCTCTTCCTCTTCAGATGAGGTGATTCCATATTCTTCCTCACCCTCCTCCAGATAGACAATTTCCTCCTGTTGCTTTTCTTCTTCTATTTCTGTGTCATCACTTAATATCATAGGCTCATTTAAGTTGCTGGTGTTGGGCACAGTGGTATCTACTTGTGCCTTTTGAGTCCTGGTTCTTCCTCCCACTCCTGATCTGCTGGATTCAGGTTGTTTCTGTAGTTTGTTGTATTTTAAATAATAGGGTGTGCTCTAAAACAATTAATCACATGCTTTCGTGCAAGTGGGAGATTGTTAGGTGTGATGCCCGAAAGACAATTTTGTAATTGTTTTATTTAATAAATGAAATAATATTATTATTCATAATTATTATTCTCATATTCACCAATGTGACAATAGTATTTACACTACAGAAAACCCTAAAGTATATCGTCTATGTAATCACTTAACTCAGTGTATGGTATATACACGGGAGGATTGAGTTAGTGAAGATGTACTTAAAATACAATTAGCCCGTAGTGAAGTTAATCGAGAGTATCGGGTCTCTCCTTTAACGTGCTATTAATGCGCCCAGAACACAATAGGTGTGATTGTCTTATCCGGACTTTCGGTTAAGAGAACCTAATGGGGCATTTATATATGATAGATATATCATATAAATTTGGACCGATTTGATTAGAGTTCACGATATAATTCCGTAATCGAGAATTCTTATCGAATCAATGGATGATCATATTTATGGATATATTTTAATCCTGAGGTGATCACGATCAAACCGCTTGAATCGAGTATGAAGTTTGACTTGATGGTTAAGGATTACACCGAGTCGTGGTCCGAATTACCCCATCTTGGCATTGTCTTTGGATTGAGTGAGTAGTCGTGTTATCACAGATACGGAATCCATTCCTTCCATTTTGGAAGTAGATAGACGATTTCCTTATTTGTTAATCCACAAACCGATCGATCCATGGAGTTCATATTACAATCGATTAGCTACCCGGTGAGTTGTATGAATTAATTGATCACTAGGGGTTAATGGTAAATAAGGATAAGAGGTTCTAGAAAGGGTTAACGGTAACTTCCCAATTTAGAATGAGCGATCATGGAGGATTAATCCATATGTAATGATTATATCAATGGACGCTTATTATTATTCTCGTGAGGAGATAAATATAATCTTATAATCGGAGGAGTGCGATCACGGGATTATGGTGGCATATTCTGTGATTGATTTATAGAATATAATTATTACATTCGTAAGATAATTATTTATTTGATTTATCGGAGCCGCTGATTATTAGTCCATGGTCCCCGACGTGCCTCCTAATATAGCATAGCTATTCTCGGACGTCGAATCCTAATAATATTAATTTAGTTCTTGTTGGACTTTATTAAAACGATATGTGAATTAATTGTTTAGTGGACTATTAAATTAGTTGGGCTAAATAATTAAATATGTGGAAAAGACATTTTCCATAATCTTGGCCCAATTATTGTGTAATGGCAAAATTAATATTGACTAGGTCAACATATAATTTTCGCCCCATGCTTGTTTTATGGAACAAGAAATTAGTTTTCTTGTGATCTAATAAGACATGTGCATAAAATATTTATTGGATAAATATTTATGGAAAGAAATAAAGATAAATATTATTCTAGATTTGTTCTAGAATATTATGGGATTATCTTTTATTTAATAGGATTATTATAATTGATTTTGTATTAATTATTAAATCCTTGGAGGCTAAGTTTTACTCTCCTATATAAAGAGAGTTCTCCCAAGCCTTATACACAACAATATTTTCGAGTTCCACCTCTTAGAGAGGAGGAAGAAATTTCGGCCAAGAGGGTTGGGGAAAAATCTTGGAGATTTTTCCGGGTAGCATATCGGAAGGGTTCGAGTCGAGAATTTCCTTCCACCGGGAGTTGTTTGGATCACACGTACGGAAGATCGTGGTGCTCTTCACACCTTCGTTCGTTCTTTAATTTCTATTGCGGTTCTTCAACTTGGATTTTGAGATCCAAGAGGTATGTTCTACAAACCCCTTGTAGATGTAGATCTAGTTATTTTATTACGTGTAATTTATAGATCTAGATCCTTAAATCGCTTCCGCTGCGGATGATATTACTAACAGTGGTATCAGTCGCCAAGGTGATCTATATTTATACGTATAAAATATTAGATCTAGGAGTGGTAAACATGTAGATTTTTTGTCCCAATTTTTTGATAGGGTCCGAAATTTTGTTTTTATTTGTTATGTTGCGATTGTTGTGGTTGAAGAGATGGATTGGTGTTGGTATTGTTTACCCGTAGATCTATTTTGTAGCTCTTTTGATTCGTATCAATTGAGCATAGGTTTCGTAATTTAATTATGTTGAAAACCGATCCTTGTTTACTAACCATACATTGTCTAACCAAATCAAATTGGTAGACACGCTGCTCTTAGGAAGCAGTGATTGTTCCAAAGACTTTCCCCGGTTTATTTATGAAAAAAATGTCAGGAACAAATAGATAGGGAATCCAAAGATTCCAACCCCCAAAGTTCGAAAATTATGTAAAAAGGTAGTACCTTTTATTTTTTAATTTTGATCCGGGTTCGAGACGACGAAGATAATGGTGTTGAAGATCATCAAGAAGGTAAAACGGGAGGAGGCCGAATTGTTTAATTAATTTTTTTTTTTACCGGCGGCAAAATTTTGTTGCATGCGGCACAAATTTTGGGATTGTAGATGCAACAACCTGTTTTGTTTTTTACATTAGGTCACGGCACAATTTTTTTTACGGCTGCGTCAATTTTAGGGCTGTCAGCTAATTGTTTTTTCTTTTGCATGGATTGGCCGATAGGTCAATCTTCAAAAAAAAAAAAAAAAAAAAATTCCAATCAGCTTTTAATGTTTTACTGCTGCCGTGAATAATAAAAAAAAAAAAAAAAAAAAAAGTTTTTTTTATAAAACAATTTGATAATATAGATATATTTTTCAATATATTGGTATATTACGGCCTCCTCTCCTCGTCGTTCGTGGTTCGTTTCAAGATCGAATGTTCAAGATCCGGAAGTTTCAAGATCAACATCGAAGATCGAGATTTGAAGACTTAGATTAAATTTTTACTTTTCCTTAGAAAATAGGTTAGTCGGGGGTACCAACGATCCATCTCGGTGTTTAAATTTTCCGCAATTTATTTTTTATGTGTTTGATCATAAAATAGATATAAAATCGGAATTGCCATGACATGCATCATATCATAAATCCACTCCATGCATACATGTAGAATTTTAATTTTGGTAATTAAAATAGGCATGTATACAAACTCGCGTAATTAGTTGAAATTTAATTAATCGTGGTAATTAATTAATTTAGTAACTAATTAAAGATCCGAGGACGGGTTATGAAATCGTTAAGCCTTTCGGGTGTGTGTTCTCGGTGAACCGTAAAAGCCCAAACGAGATCACGTTTTCGATTCGTAGTGTCTACTGAGATTGAATGATGGTAAAAGAACAATAAATCTTGGATAAAAGCGGTTCGCTTATAGGTTGGGTGGTCAATCGAGCTAGGCTCGACCGACTTAACCCTCCTAGTGTGATGTATATGCGGGGTCCGGCAAGACTAAGCTACACCGAGAGCGGAGGGTGATTCCTTCTTATCTCAATGGGGCTCTCTTGACCCGACTTCGTCCGGATCATCACATATGTTCCAACGAATAGGGACGGGTAGGCTTGCCTACGTTACCGACACCATTCGAATCCTTGATTTGATGTGCTTTTATGTTAACATCAAAAGGCGTGGTTAGTTAACCCACAACCACTTCCAAAATATTGAGTGGGAGGGGGAGGCGACACCAACCCCACGGCCTCTACTATAGATACAAGTAAGTGAGAGAAGGGTGGCGCCGAGGCGCTTTGATTTCGTCCCCCTAAGGATGGTGTTCGCCTATCAACATTCATGGCTTGGTCTCCGAAAGGATAGGATTTCCGGTACTCGTCGGGTCACCGACCTATCCTAAGACGGCATACTCGGGCGTACCTAAGAGATCCGATATAGTAGGTCACACTCATCATGGGTATTTTTGATAATATCTAGGCTAAAAAGGAAGGTAGTCAATGAATAAAGGGATGTTCGATTCTCGTAGGATGTTCGATTCTCACAAGTTATTCATTGATGAGATTGTCTCGATTTAACCGTCATCTCTTTGACCTACCCTAAAGCGGCGATTGAGATGCGAGGTTAAAACCTTGGAATGGTAGAGTAGACTTAATTTTAGTTTACAATTCCTAAAATAAATATAGTAGTGTTAACTTGAATTAATATATGTCATTTTATTTACAGCATTATATCCCATACTAAATTGCTTAAAATTTATAATTGACTAGTATTGACTTCATTAAAAAGTGGAAAGTAACTAGGATGTTGAACTAGTTAATCGATAATGCAATTAATTTTCGGAAGAGATATTTTCTCTTAAGCCTTTTAAAAACCAGAGTGACATACAAGTATGTCACTAATGTCATTCGTGTCAAACGGAAGACAAACTTAGTTTGATCAAAGGTGATTCGGACTTTGAAATTCTTATAGTGAATTTTGAATGTGTAGTAATTACACGAGTAATTTTCTAATTGAAAAATCGGAAAATCATGAAGTATTACTAGTTGGACGATATTTGGAATCGATGAAATAGTGGGAGCTTTATGATTTGTTGTTTTTCTAGAACATTAGAAAAGTGTAACTGACTACACACGTAACCGTTCTAATTGAAAAACCGGAAAGTCATGAAATGTCGCTAGCTGGACGATATTTGGAATCGATGAACTAGTGGGAGTTCTATGATTTGTTGTTTTTCTGGAAACATTGGAACTATAGATTTTTCTAATCGAAAAAATCGGAAAATCATAAAAATAAATCATTGCTCGTTAGGCGGTATTTGGAACCGATAAACTAGTGGGAGCTTTAATGTTATGATTTGTTGTTTTTCAGTATATTAGAAAATCCGAGAAGTCCCGACGATTAACACTCGAAATAGACATCCCACGGTTCAAGAGTAGTGTCTACTCAAGCGAACATTGGTTCAAGACTCATTTCCATTCACGGAAAGTCAAGAATGGGAGAATATGTCTAAAAGTGTTAGTCATATAAACTAAGAAAACTTTAAATTTGAACGAAAAATTAATTAAGCGAAAATCATAGGATAAGGGGCGGTGTTTTTGGATCACCAACCTATGAATCCTTGGAGAATTTCTCGAGCTAAGTTCTTTGGAAGAACAAGGTAGCAGTGCATTTAACGATTAAAAGAGTAAACAACGGGCAGTTAATTTTAGCTAGAATAGTGGGAGTGGTATAAGGAAATGAATCTCGGATTCAATCCTTGGATATCGCGGTAAATATATTTTCAGTTTAAGATTCGTTGGAACGAATGGATTTACCGTCTATTCGATGATTTGTTTGTCGTATAGAAAGTGAATATACCATTTGTAGTACGAATCCAAGACTCGGACTTTTGTTTGATAAAGTCAAAACCACTTAGAAGCTCTTTGAAATATGTATATAAAACACATCTTAAGAAGCTGTTAAAAGCAATTGGTTTCTATATTTAGATAAACGCTTCTTCATATTCCATAGTTAGTGCATAGTCCTAAAAGACAAGACGAAGGCGGCTCGGGGTGATTCCTTTTTCTCGATGCAGTTAGATTGTCTCAAAGGTTCAATGACTAAGTTTCCTTTCAATTGGGAAAGGATAATGGATATAAAGAAGTAACATAGCTTGTTCATGGCGACCTTGAGTCGATGAAAGATACAAGCCGATAGGAGCTTCCAGTAGTGACTTCTTGTCGATAACTATTCAAACACTCCGGAAAGTTTATCCAAAATATTTTGAGGTTTCTCTGTTTTCAACAGAGATAGAGTATTCTACACTCGGAATAGGCCATTCATAGTCCTCGAGACTCATGCTCAGCCTGCCTCATTATGACATGTTCTCACTAAGTGAGAAACCGTTAAATTGCCTTACATAGTTTGAGATGTGCTACAATACACTGCTTAACTCAATAAAGATATTGGAAGCGAAATAACGGTTTACATTGAAATGTAAGACCGAGAAGTCTACCTAGAATATGCTTTGGAATTTACGGATAAGGTGTGGATTCGGTTCACCCCACTTCCATAAATATAAGCATTTAGCACACGGTGCTTGAAGGTAGGTCTGGGAATTTCGCGAACACGTTCGGTCAGTGACCATTCGTGCTATATCTTTTAAGCTATTGAGTATAAAGGTTAGATATAGGATTCTTGAAATCGGGAAGGGACGAGTTATCTTTGTTGCATCCTTTACGATAGAGTCCATGAACGAAGAAACCTTGAACCTTGAAGTACGTTTACTCAAGGTAGTTACTAACTGATTAAAATCAGACCACATCCAACATCGGTTGTTGGTGATAACACTAAATACTACTAAACTAGATCAGAATTTTGATCCACCCAGAATGTAGTGGGAGTATGGTTTATCCATTACCCATTACGGGTTCTGCGGACTTTATAGTCTAAAGATCGATTGATGACCTATGGCTCTTTTGTGAGCAGTATAGGATTCTGATAATAGAGGTTGGTTTAATAGCCATAACCCTGTGAATGGAGTTCGGTACTCCAATTCTGTTCATGCTCTTGTAGAACCACCTGGCGTCTCGGCCCGAGTGGGAGTAATTGGATCTACACGGAAAAAGAGTAGAATGAGTTCGGTATTGCATGATTTCGTTCAAAAGCGAGAAAATAGGGGTGATTCCTGAGACTTTCTTGCCAAACAAGCGGAGTCTGGATTCATTCGGAACAAAAGGTATTGCCTTATGAACTTATGATGGGATGATCGCCAAGGCTTATGTCCTTTTGTGGATAAAAAGCAAACCTCTCGGTCATTGGAAGTCATATATTTCTACAATATGTGGATTTGACGAGAATATTGATAAGTCTTTTGTAGACTGGATATCAATTTTTGTCTGATGAGTGAATATATACATTAGTGTTTGTGAAGGATAACCTTTGCACCGGTTGGAATCAACATGGGTGTGTTATACGAGGTTAGAATCGACAATACCACAATTTCTACAGCGGAGATTTGGACAACATTCTTAAGAGTTTGACTCGGTCGAATTCATTAGAATCGATCCTTTGGTTTCCCATCCATCTTATTGGTTAAGATGATGCATCTGTGTATGCAACATTCAACGAGGAAGTTCTACCCTATGCCTCGGGAATGACTCTCAAATCTTTGGATCAAGAGAAATGGGATAGATTCTCTTTCTAGTAAGAGATGGTGAGGTTATTGAGCGTCAACTTTGATCGAATCTTAGATTCGGCGGTTAACAAAGCAAGTTTAGTATGTCCTTTAGTATCTTGAGAGAGCGAGGAACAATATGCGAGACATATTCTGTGTGCACTTGGATATGTGTGATACAATCGATTTTGACTTTAAGTCGATTGAGGATGATCGTTAAGTTGATCTCGGGCTCAGTGTTTACTAAGTACCACATGATTAGATGGACCGGTAACGTTTCGATTCTACGGATCGTCTCGAGCCGACAACCTGACTAATCATTAAGACCCATGACATTTAGATGTAGGTGCTCCCGAGTCAACGACCTATCCTACTGACGGCATACTCGGAGTGTACTTTGGAATCTGAAATGGTTATGATATGCTTAATGGGTACTAGAATACGGGATGGGTCTCCATTGCTTTAGAGCAAGTGGGAGATGTAGTTTGTTGTATTTTAAATAATAGGGTGTGCTCTAAAACAATTAATCACATGCTTTCGTGCAAGTGGGAGATTGTTAGGTGTGATGCCGAAAGACAATTTTGTAATTGTTTTATTTAATAAATGAAATGATATTATTATTCATAATTATTATTCTCATATTCACCGATGTGACAATAGTATTTACACTACTGAGAAACCCTAAAGTATATCGTCTATGTAATCACTTAACTCGGTGTATGGTATATACACGGGAGGATTGAGTTAGTGAAGATGTACTTAAAATACAATTAGCCCGTAGTGAAGTTAATCGAGAGTATCGGGTCTCTCCTTTAACGTGCTATTAATGCGCTTGAACACAATAGGTGTGATTGTCTTATCCGGACTTTCGGTTAAGAGAACCTAATGGGGCATTTATATATGATAGATATATCATATAAATTTGGACCGATTTGATTAGAGTTCACGATATAATTCCGTAATCGAGAATTCTTATCGAATCAATGGATGATCATATTTATGGATATATTTTAATCACGAGGTGATCAGTCAAGCTGCTTGAATCGATTATGAAGTTTGACTTGGACGGTTAAGGATTACACCGAGTCGTGGTCCGAATTACCCCATCTTGGCATTGTCTTTGGATTGAGTGAGTAGTACGTGTTATCACAGATCTGAAATCCATTCCTTCCATTTACGGAAGTAGATAGACTGATTCCACTTATTTGTTAATCCTAGAAAGCGATCGATCCATGGAGTTCATATTACAGCGATTAGCTACCGGTGAGTTGTATGAATTAATTGATCACTAGGGGTTAATGGTAAATAAGGATAAGAGGTTCTAGAAAGGGATAACGGTAACTTCCCAATTTAGAATGAACAGTCTATGGAGGATTAATCCATATGTAATGATTATATCAATGGGCGCTTATTATTATTCTCGTGAGGAGATAAATATAATCTTATAATCGGAGGAGTGCGATCACGGGATTATGGTGGCATATTCTGTGATTGATTTATCGAATATAATTATTACATTCGTAAGATAATTATTTATTTGATTTATCGAGCCGGCGATTATTAGTCCATGGTCCCCAGCGTGCCTCTAATATAGCATAGCTATTCTCGGACGTCGAATCCTAATAATATTAATTTAGTTCTTGTTGGACTTTATTAAAGCGATATGTGAATTAATTGTTTAGTGGACTATTAAATTAGTTGGGCTAAATAATTAAATATGTGGAAAAGACATTTTCCATAATCTTGGCCCAATTATTGTGTAATGGCAAAATTAATATTGACTAGGTCAACATATAATTTTCGCCCCATGCTTGTTTTATGGAACAAGAAATTAGTTTTCTTGTGATCTAATAAGACATGTGCATAAAATATTTATTGGATAAATATTTATGGAAAGAAATAAAGATAAATATTATTCTAGATTTTTTCTAGAATATTATGGGATTATCTTTTATTTAATAGGATTATTATAATTGATTTTGTATTAATTATTAAATCCTTGGAGGCTAAGTTTTACTCTCCTATATAAAGAGAGTTCTCCCAAGCCTTATACACAACAATATTTTGAGTTCCACCTCTTAGAGAGGAGGAAGAAATTTCGGCCAAGAGGGTTGGGGAAAAATCTTGGAGATTTTTCCAGGTAGCATATCGGAAGGGTTCGAGTCGAGAATTTCCTTCCACCGGGAGTTGTTTGGATCACACGTACGGAAGATCGTGGTGCTCTTCACGCCTTCGTTCGTTCTTTAATTTCTATTGCGGTTCTTCAACTTGGATTTTGAGATCCAAGAGGTATGTTCTACAAACCCCTTGTAGATGTAGATCTAGTTATTTTATTACGTGTAATTTATAGATCTAGATCCTTAAATCGCTTCCGCTGCGGATGATATTACTAACAGTTTCCTCTTTTGACCAGCAATGGGTTTCGGCTTCAGGGAAGCCTTGATGTAGGTGAACATTGTTTTGGACTTGTGTGGGACTGCAAATTTGTGGGTTGTACTTTCATGGCGTTGAGCAGGTGTTGAAGAGGAACCCGTATGATTTCTTTTCCCGAAATCGCCTTTTCTCGCAAACCCTTGTTTGGTGCGGTGATTGATAAGTCAATCTCCTTTTGAATCGATCCTTCAATCGATTGAATACGAAGGTTGCCCAATCAAACTTTATTCGTTCGTAGATTATGGCCATCGATTTGATCTCGACCTCGATTAGGTTTTCCGGTGACCCTTTCTCCCTTCAATATTTTTGGTGATGACGGTGCAAATTCAAACAAGCGGAAGTTTGAGCGTTGATCTAGGTAGATTATACGTTTTCTTTGTTTGGCTAATGAAAGTGCCGTTGAAATTAAAACAAAAGCTAATCCGGTTGGAATCCGTGGACAAGCACGTTTTGCTCTTTGGCAATAATTATGCGTTTGCATGCATCAATTTTTCATGGCTACCAATCTGAAAATCCGCATACCCACTTACATGCGTTCTTAGAGATTTGCGGTACCACCCGCGTCAAGGAGTGAGTGAGGATGCGATAAGCTTAAACTTTTTCCTTTCTCTACGAAAGGAGAGGCTGGAGTGGTATCACTCTCTCCTTCCGAATCCATCACTACAGGCCGGACTTGAAAAAGAATTTCTAAGTCAATATTATCCTCCTTCAAAGACTGCCCGTGTGCGAATGAGATCTTTACCTTCTACGGAAGGAGAATGAATCATTCTTCAAATGTTGGAAAAGGTTCAAATCTCTTTTAAGAAAATGTCCCCACCATGGCTTGCCTAAGGAAGGCAAGTAAACACTTTCTTTAGTGGGTGACCGAGAGCTTACTAAAGGCATGGTCATGACTCTTACGGTGGGGCTTTCCTCAAAAAGACACTGATGAAGGATGGGCCTTTGTTTGAAGATATTGCCAAATACAACTATGCCCCATCCTATCAAGCCATCCAAGTGCCTCCTCCTCCCAAGGTGGAGGAAGTAAGCGATCAAAGTCGATTGCCATCTTTGCAAAAGCGGATGGCAAATCCTCAGTTCCAAATCGATTAATCGGACTCGCCCGTTTCCATGAGAACCCTCGGGTTACGTATTGCGAAAAATGTTGTCGATTGGTCACATGGTTGGCCAATGTCAATTTCAGCCCCCTCTGTTCATCAAGTCAATCTTTGTTCATAACAATGGGCGGTATAATCAAATCACATGCCAAGTATGTGATGATCCGAGAACACCTTTGCTCATACGTCCCATGATTGGGACATAATGCGAAGTGAATGCTTTTCTGGCGAGTCAATCCGAGGTTCAATAACCAATTCTACGGCGAGAATAATTCTCAAAACCAGGCCGGCCAAAACCGAGCTTTAATTCAAATCCAAATTTCAATCCGAGCTTTAATCGAATCCAAACTTCAATGAAACCTGGATTCAATCGAGCAGAACTCAAATTTTCCAAATAATACTCAGAGGTTCAATCGAGAATTGGCCCGCCAATTCCAACTCTCAATTTGAGAATCATTGACCTGACCATACTCTCAAAATCCCCAAAACTCTCAAGGCCCCTCCGGTCCAACAATCTCGAAGCTAAGTTGGAGGAGCAAAGCAAAAGTATTCAACTTCTAATGAATACGAACAAGAGCCTTGAGAGGCAAATAGAACAGCTGGTGGCGATTAGCTTCAAGACCCCAGGGCATCCGCCTAGGATTTCTTGAGAAAAACCCAAAGGCGGTCAAGTTGCTCGAGCCGATATAAGCAACGACCAATGTCTCGACCTCGTGCCAACAATGCAATACGGAAAAGAGGAGGCCGGTGCAATGAGTTTGAGAAGTGGCACTCGGTGAGTGGTCCCACGGCTTCCAGGGGAAACCACTAGCCCCTCCCGCCAATTATGGTGCGGGAGGGAAGTTGAGCACCCATTATCCTATGTCCTGCAAAAGCATACTCAGGTGGCTGATCCCCTGAGTGGTGAAAGAATTGAGAGTACTCGGGTGGCTGAACCCCTGAGAAATGAAGATTCGGTTGAGAGTCGGTGGTGATCCACGACCAATAAGGCGTCTGAAAAAGTTGTGAGGTGGAAAGATCACGGAAGACAAGGCCGTAAGTGCATCCTCAAAGAAAGTATTTTCCGAGAGTGACCTTAAAAGCTTCCATTTCCACCGAGGAAGAGCAACATCCCTACGAGTGAAGATAAGAAATATGAAAAGGTGCTTAACCTTTTGAAAAATACTCGAGTAAATCTGCCAATATCCGAGGTCTTGGTGAGATGCCTAAGTATACAAAGTTCATCAAGGATGTTGTGTCTTGAAAAAGAAATTACTTGAGGCATGGAAAGGCAAATTGGTGAGGATTGTTCCTTGATAAATCATCAAGACTTACCAACCAAGAGGGTGACCAGGCAAATTTGTGCTCACATTGCGGATGGGAGGCCTAGTCTTCCCAAATTCTTTATGTGACACTGGGTGCATCCATCGACTTGATGCCGTTGTCATTTGCAATCGGCTTGGTTTACAAGATCTTCTAGAACCCACCACCATGAACCTTGATTCAGCGATAGATCTTCCAAGAAAGCTTGAGGATCTGAAAGACATATTAGTTCAAATTGATAGGTTCACCTTCCCGGTTGGTAGTACATCTTAGATATAGAGAAAGGTGAAAATGTCCCCTGATTCTTGGAAGACCTTTCTCTCTCTGAGCTAGGGCCCTCATCGATTGTGATGGTGGGCAAGTAACTATTCGAGTTGGTGACCAAGAGGTGAGCTATAGTGTCTCTAAATCTATTCAAGTACCCTCTGGTTCTCAACCGGCTTTTCCATTGAGAGTCATTTAATGACTTCAATGGTGTATGGAAGAGCAAGTCAAAAGTGTGGAAGCGGAATATGAGCGGCGATCGATAATCTGAATAGTAATGGTGTGGTTAATCTAGATCAATTGGCGACTAACCTTGAAGATGAGTTATTAAGAGAAGAAGCTTTGGCGGTGGAGCCACTAAGTAAGCTCGGCGATGTTGAGTTGAAAAGTGGAGGGCTTAAATCGAGTTTAGAGGATCCCCATGAGATCTAGTTACGAAGCCGTTGCCTAAACATCTTAAGTCACGTCTTCCTACGGGAAGGTGACAAGCTTCCACGATCATATCTGCCAAATTTGTCTCGAATAGAGGCTGAAAGCTGTTAAACGTCTTGCGAAAAAGCGAAAGAGCCTTTGGATGGCGGTGGGAGATATCCGAGGAATACCTCACGACATCTGCATGCACAAGATCAAGACTAGTGAGGAGCCAAATGTGTAAGACAGCCCCAAAGGAGGCTCAACCCTCACATGCAAGAGGTAGTCAAGAAGGAAATCATTAAGCTTCTAGATATGGGTATCATATCGCCATCACGTGGTGAATGGGTATCCCCTACTCAAGTAGTCCCCAAAAAGAGAGGATTACTATTGAGAAGAGCGAGAAGGAGAAGAGATAGCATTGAGGCTCGTTACAGGCTATAGAGTGCAGTATTGACTATAGAAAACTCAATGAGGTCACAATGAAAGATCATTTCCCTCTTCCCTTCATTGACCGGATGCTTGGCGTCTGGCGGGGCATGCCTTCTCTTGTTTCTGGATGGATATTCGAGGATACTTCGAGATACCCATCGATCCTATTGACCAAGAAGACCACTTTCACTGCCCTTATGGTACATTCGCTTACAGCGGATGCCATTTAGTCTCTGTAATGCCCAGACCACCTTTCAAAGGTGTATGATGGCTATCTTTGTGAGTTAGTTGAAAAGTGTATGGAGATTTTCATGGGCGACTTTTCGGTCTTTGGTCAATCCTTCGATGATTGCCTCGATAATCTTGATCAGTGTTATCTAGGTGTGTGGAAAGAACTTGGTGCTCAATTGGGAGAAATGCCATTTTATGGTAGATGAGGGGATAGTTCTTGGCCACAAAGTGTCCGCCAAAGGTATTGAGGTAGATAGGGCTAAGGTGGAAGCTATCGAGAAGATGAGTTATCCTAAGAATGTTCGCGAAGTCGAGAGGTTTCTCGGACATGTCGGCTTTTATAGGAGATTCATTCAGGACTTCTCAAAGATCGCCAAGCCCTGTCTACCTTACTTAAGGAAGGCGTTGAGTTCGCCTTTGATGATAGGCTGAGCACGCGTTTGAGAGCTCAAAAATGCGTCGATCTCTGCTCCAATACTTATATCTTTGTTTGGAACCTACCCTTTGAGCTTATGTGTGATGCATCCAACTACGCGATTTAGTGCGATTTTAGGACAAAAGCTTGATGGAAAGTTCGACCTATCTACTATGCCGATCACTGCTGAATCCTTCTCAAGTTAACTATACCACTCTGCGAAAGGAGCTTTTGGCGTAGTTTTGCTATGGACAAGTTCCGTGAGTTACTTGTTAGGAGCTCAAGTGATTGTGTGGGTGATCACGGCGCCTTGCGGTATCTAATGACAAAGAAAGAGGCTAAACGCGCTTCTGCGTTGGATCTTGACCCTCCAAGAGTTTGGCGTTCAAATTAAAGATAAAAAGGCGGTGAAAGCGTAGTGGCGGATCATGTTTCTAGGATGTTAAGTGAGGAAAGGAGTGATCACGATGATATAGATCTTTACTTTCCTCAGAAAACATCATGCTTATCGATGGTTGCGCTCACGATGTTCCTTGGTACTCCTCCATTGTAAACTACCTTCATGCCCGTTATCTCGATCTGAAATGTCTTATCAAGAGAAGAAGAAGTTCTTCTACGATATGAAATCTTCGTTTGGGATGAACCTTACCTCTTCAAAATATGTAAAGATGGTTTGCTAAGGAGGTGTGTTCACGAATCGAGCAGCGCGATATAATCGAGCAATGCCATAGTGGACCCCAGGTGGTCACTTTGGTCCTTGGAAAGCGATTGCGAAGATCTTCGATCCGGCTTCTCTTGGCCCCACGATCTTTAAGGACACGGAAGCTTTACGCAAAGCTTGCGATAGGTGCCAAAGAACCGATGCGATAACAAAGCGATTCGACATGCTGCTGAAACCCATTCTTGAATCTGAAGTCTTTGATGTATGGGGATTGACTTTATGTGTCCATTCCCATCTTCTGTGGGAATAAATACATCTTAGTCTGTGTAGACTATGTATCAAAATGGGTGGAGGCAATAGCCACTCCTCGCAATGATCATAAAGCGGTCATGAATTTTACGAAGAAGAATATCTTTGTGAGGTTTGGATGTCCACGTGCCTTGATCGGTGATGAAGGGACACATTTACGCAACCGGCCACTAGAAAAAGTACTTGAAAAGTATGGTGTTCGTCATAAAGCGGCACACCATATCATCCGATGACTAGTGGTCGAGGTGAAAAAAACAACGAGCTTGAAGAAGATCTAGAAAAAGCAGTGAAGCAGATCATAGAAAAGGCTGAGTCTAAAGTTGGATGATGTCTTGTGGGCATATCATGCTTGCCTATAAGACCCCCCATGGGTACACATCACCCTACCAGATGGTTTATGGTAAGTCGTGCCACTTGCCGGTTGAGTTAGAAACACAGAGGCCTATTGGGCTATAAAGTTTCTTAACCCGATTCCCAATCTGTGGCAAACACCGGCATTGCGGCGATTGCATGAGTTGGGCGAGTTTAGGCCAGGCTTACGAAAGTGCCAGGATCGATGAGGAAAGATGAAAATCCTTCATGGCGCAAAGATCAAGAAGAGAGAATTTCAAGTTGGAGAAGCGAGTGTTACTATACAATTCTAGGTTACATTTGTTTCTGGGAAGTTGAGGACACGTTAGTGCAGCCCATTTGAGATTCTACAAATCATTCTGGAGGCGTTCTCGAACTACTCGGTTATAAAGACCAACCCGTTTGAGTTAATGGTCAAAGGTGCAAACACTACATTGGTGAACCTCTGAGACAAGCCTTTGATTGTTAAATTTCTCGATATCCTTGGATGTGATGTTAATGAAGTCGAGGACTCGGCGAGAGTCTCACCCAATCTTTTCTCGAGGATGGCGGTAGTGGTCTATCACAAGAAGTCTAGGTGGTAGTTGGGATATGGAAGAGTATTGGAAGGGCGTCAGCGAGATGTCATCAAAAGCTTGAGGAAGACAAAGAGGTCAACCATGGGAAGTTTCAAGCGTATTTGGAAAGCTATAAAGATTTGACCCCGTGTGTTAAGTCTTTGTTTCTGCGGCCACAATCACGATCGAGAACTTAAGCGAGGTAATGGGTGGCGAGAAAAGTCAAATGGCTGATCGGTGAGCTTCAAGCGTGTCGAGCTAACGACATAAACCAATAAGCGCTACTAGGAGGCATCCTAGATATCCGTATTATATTAGTTACTCTCTTTGTGTGTGTTTCTTTTTGTTTTAGTCGTTAATGCTTTAAGCTAAGTCTAATTAAGTTTTGTCTGTTTCTATCAGTTTTAGCATTGATTAGATATAGAGTGCGGTATTTTGCGGAGGAGTTCCTCTCATTAGTAGGATTTCCCTTCTCACCGTTTCGGATGGACTGGGGGGCACGATAGTTACGGATATAGCTATAGATATTCTTACCGCGTCGGGGGTATCACTTATGTTCTCATTGTTCCCCGATGCTCGGGGTGGAGATTTTACCATTGAGGAGTTGCGAGGCGAGCTTTAGGAAGACCATACCGGATCCTTGCGATCCAATCTTTGTGATTTAGCCTAATCTTTGCAGGATGAGCATTTTCGAAGTGTAGAAGCGGTGATAGCGATTGGGGTGTTCGAGGATGACTATGACTTTCCTCCGGTGTTGATTTACTCCGTCGTTTTATCGGGGTTATAGTAGGCGAGCTTTATGATGACTAGCTATTGTTACTTAGGTTTTGTTACGTCGAGCCCGGCGTTAAGCGAAGCTTATTTGGGTGGGAGAGCAACCTTTGTTTTAGTTATGTTTTTATTATTATTCTATTTTTCAAAGTTATTTTGTGTTTTTGATCTTTCATCGTTGTACTTTTGAATTTTATTGGATATTAATAAAAGTTGCACTTCGATTTTAATTAGCATGTGTGTGAAAGGTTATGTTTTTTTTTATCACTTTTTTCTGGTGGACGCCCGTTCATGAATATATGGACGCCCGTCCGGACTAGTGTTTTTATGGACGTTCGTCCACTATAGTGGACGCCCGTCTAAAAAAAATCCCTCATATCCTGTATTCAAATATGCCTTATGGACGAGCGTCTGAACTTATGGACGCCCGTCCAGTTCATGCAGTTACTAGTGAACGCCCGTCTGTCAGGATGGACGAACGTCCACTCTGAGCCTATATATATATATATATGTTCTGGACACGAACCTTCATTTTTTCTGCACTTTCAAACGCGAACCCGACTTTCCCCCTCCTCCAAACCTAAAATCCTTGTTTCTGAACCAAATTGAGCGATTCAAGTTGCATTAGCACGCTCTAAACACCCTCTTTTCATTTCCATAACCCAAATTCTCCCACAATCACTAGCATTTCACGAATCAGAGATTCTTCGGTGCGGCCATTTTGACAAAAAGTCGGATTTTGGGGGCCAATCCTGGTGTTTCTGGGCTTCAAATATATTCGATCATCATCCTTACGTAGCGTTTGGTAAGTCTATAGCAACTTTTCTCGATTCCATTCAAGTTTCTGTGAGTTCGATCTTCGGCTCGACTCATTTTCTTGAATATGCACTTATAATGTTTTATTTTCTGTTTGTTGCTCTTTTCTTCACCAAATTCTGGTTATGATGATGATGTGGTGTTTTTGTGGTGGTTATTGGTGGTGTGCTTTGCTTGAAATCCCGATTTGGACGATAAACGGGTAACCATTTGTGTGAATGGTTTGGTGTAGATATAAGTTTGACAATGGTGAGTAAGAAGGAAATTGTGAAGCGTTATGGTAAAGGTTTAGCTAGGGAGGCGGTGGCGGCGGCGTTTAGAGTTTGATCCCCTCCACCCTGCTGCTCCAACCCGAGGTGTTGTCATTCGAGAGCAACCTCACCAGGGCGTCTCGACAAGCGTGGGGTGAGTTAAGAGATGATTCCCCGTCCGATTAAGGCGAGGAAGATGATGATGTCCTCTTAGTAGAATGGCCCGAGGCACTCAGGGTGGTGAGTCTTACAGAGCCGAGGGTGGCAATGAGGAAGTAGTTAGGGAGGAGAGGTGAAACCGAGGCTGCCACAGTGCCCCTCCTCACAGAAGAAAGCTAATAATGTTGTCCCTCTTGCTATGCCCCGTAGGTTCGTCAATCCACGAGCTCATCACGCCTACACTAAGGATTATGTGACTAGGAGTCGATCTTTGTGAGAGAGGTCAAGACACTAGAAGTTGATCCGCGCCGTGAAGATGTTAAAGGCTAGGAATGGGATGAGTTCTTTGAAAATTCCTCTACCCGAGTCAATGATTCTATAGTGAGAGAGTTTTATGCAAATTGTTACGAGACAAATTTGGATGAAGGTTTTGTGATGGTTCGAGGTGTCGAGTTCCTTTTTCCGCCGAGGTGATAAGCGAGAAATATAAGTTGCCGGCGTTTGGGGCTTGGACTATAAGGAGGAGATCACTGAGCGGCAAAAAAGGAGGTAGGGATCCGATGGAGGAGCTACGATTGAAAGTTTGTCGGGTGTGGCATGGGTGTTGAGACCGAGCGGTGAGAGGAAGGAGTTAATCACCACGACTGGGTGAGGATTGGAGGGTCTCTTTGTCGATTTATCGAGTCGGTTGATTCTAAGAACAACCTTACACATTTCTATATCGGTGATCTTGGGATGTTGTATGCGTTGGTTTGGGTTAAACGTTGATGTAGAAGCGAGGCCTTGTTTGATGACATTTTGGCAAACCAGGAAGGTGTCTACCGGAGTTTAATAGTACCTCATCGATACATCGATTATATGCGAGATCTTTGGGGTTCTTTGAGTATACATCGCCCACAAGACACAAGTTACCCCCTATTCGTAGAGAGAAGGTTGTTCCCGTTTACGAGCACTGGTTCCACATCGACCCGCCTCGAGCTTGATTATTTATGGATTATCTTCTTCCGAGATTACTCGGCATAGTATGGCTCATAGTTTGAGGCGATGTTGAGTCATATCCGGGATGGCCAAGATAATATCTTGTCGGTTTTGGAGTGTATAGTTGATGGAAGGAACCGAGAGATCGGAGGGTATTCAATGCGAGTAATATGGATTATGTCTTCTCGGCGAGATAGGCGGGTGATAGGCGAGGTGGTCAAGATGGAGGAGAAGCCGAGTCGGGTGATGAGGAGACTCAGGTGGTTCCGAGGGGCTGCGAGAGTTCCTCTTGATAGAGAAGCGGGGCCATCCACTGCTTTGCTCTGTTGCTTGTGACCGGACCTACCACATTGCATCTACGGTGATGTTCCTTCTTCAGATCCTTCTCCAGTTGATGCTCTGGGGCTGCCTTGAGTTTCTATTTTTATATATCTATCTTCCTGGTTGTTATTGCACTTTTTGATACATTTCATTCGATTTGGCTGTACCTATACATTTTGCTACTTTCTAGTTTCTCGTTCTTTGACTTGTGTTGACGTATTTATCGAGGATCTTTTCTTTTTATTCCGTTTTGATTTATTATCTCTACTGCCGTATTGTCTCCCGTTTTCCCCCGAGTTTTTTGTTTCTCGAGTTTTGCAGCAATAGTTCTTGTCGAGATCCGATTGAGTTAGTTTTGGGACGTTTTTCCATGCTTTTTGCGAGCGTTGGCCTTTTTCATGCTCCAGCCTGACCAATGGCTCGGTTTTCCACACGAATTCAGCTAAGTTTCTTTTTTTTTTTAATTTACGCACAACATGAGGACATGTTGAAGTTTTAAGTGTGGGGAGGATAGTTCGATTTAATCCTATGCATATGAGTTTGTTTACTCGTCAGTTGTTTATTATGCGAAATGAGCTAAAATTTTGAAATTTTTCGACACTTTTGTTTTTGTTTTGTCGAGTAGGCAATTCAATTTGAAGTTCGTTGTTTTATAGTCATCATATCGATATTTCATATGTTTGGTAAGTTAGTTGTTTCACCTGACACTATTTTTCACGAGCCATAGTGAATGATGAGCTAATTTATAAAGTTATACCCCGTTTTGGATTAGTGATTTTTGATTTCCTTATAAGTCATGTACTTAGTGCTACGTATATATCTTGAGACTTATGATAGTTTGTATTTAGATCCGAAATATGTCATACTGTGAATATCTGTAAGTTTGAATGTGATAAGTACACGTAACTATTGTCAAAATGAAGAAGTTGAATTAATAGTGGATTAATTGGGTGTGTCGGAAGCTAGTCGATGATTTGAGTGAGGTAGGGTTTACCACGTAAGTCCTATGCCACTATGATGACTAAAAGCTCATGACAGTTAGGAAAAGCTGCCTTATGATTGGAGTAAGGTAGGGTATTATCTCGAAATGTCCTATTCTACTATGAGGGCAATAGCTTATCCTAATGTGTGTTTAAAATGAATAAGTTAAATCAACTAAGATATCGTTATGAAATTGAATATAAGGCTAAGTTATCGTCTATCTTATCCCCAGTATAAGCTGAAAGATATGATGTAGGGATTATCCTCTGAGTATTTCAGAAAGGCCCTAGATTCATTCGATCATTCTTTTTCGGGATATGTCACGTTTGTAGGGTACATCTTATGAGTGTCATTCATTACTATTCTACGAGGGGGTATTAGCTAGTTTTACTTTGAGTTCCTCAAGTTTGGATTTAGTGGAAGTTTTCTATGGCTATGCACACACACAATGGTGAACTTCTAAGTTATTGAATATATGTTATATTTGTTGAGATGTCTATACTTTCTCGAGCTGATTTTCGTTTTATTTTGCTGGGACGAGCAAAAGCTAAGTGTGGGGAGTTGTTAAGGGTGAAATTATATGTTTTATAAGGTTATATTTTGTGATGTTTTTCCCTTTTATTTGTATAATTTGCATAATAATAAGGTCTTATATGGAAGTATTTAGTAAGCGATATTTTTAAGGGCTTAATCGCAATATCGATGTAATTATGTGATTTTTATGGTTGAATTATAATTATTTGGATATTATTCTGATTCGTGATATTTTCCATGTCTCATAGGTATTGTTATGAGGTTCAACTAATGATAAAAGAGATGAAATTCGAGATATGGTGATTAAAGAAAGAGATAATGATGAGGTGGATTGAAGAAAAGAGATAGAGATGCAAAAATCACATTCGAGCCATATTGGGCGGCGTCGAGTCCCGTCAGCGTGGGCGGGCGTTTGATAAAAGCAGGCGGGCGTCGGAAGAAGCGATTTTGATCTGAGGCGTGAGCGGAATGTGGGCGGCGTCGAGAGAGTTGAGAGAAATTGTGGATGGCGTCCACTTATAGTGAACGTTCGTCCATTCGACCGACTTAGAAACCGACTTTGGAGGCTATAAATACCCATCTATTTTCACACATTAGGAGGGCGATTTGACATTATTCGAAACCCTAATATCGAGGGGCGGCTTGAGGCTGCATCTTTCTTGCTTTTATTCGGTTTTCATACACTTAAATTCTAGAAAAAAGTAGGTAGTTCTATGTTCTTAATTCCTGCACTTTTGAGTTCTCCGAGGATGTTCGGAGGCTAAGCTTCAAGCGAGCATTGTGAAGCCATCCAACACTTGTTGACCGTTTTCTTCGATTATATTGTAAGTTTCTATTCAAAGTTGTTTCCTTTATCATGCTTTATGATGTTAATTGCATTTATATCGAAAGATGTGCATGTATGATGTTTTATATTTGATGAAAGTCTTTATAAACATTAGGTCACCATGATTTAGGAATGGATCTTTGATCTATGTCAAGCGAAAGTTGATAGGTTGAATATCTAGGTTAAAGCGTTAAAGTTTACATCTTTGCTTATTTTATGATGGCGTTAATCTCCGTAAATCGAAGATAGGAGTTAATGGTAATTATCTCTGAAAGTAGAAATTCATACCTTTGATAAGATGAATCACAACTTGTTAGAAGCGAAAATATAATCGAGATAGGAAGTTAATAATTGTTGGATAAGTGGATCAACTTCATTTCGTTTGTCCTTTTTAAATTTGATCTAATCTTTAGAACTTGAATTTGTTTAGTTTAGATTCTTGTTTTTCCCGTATTATTTTAGTTTGTTGCAACCAATTCTTTACTAGCTTTGGATTCCGTCCTCTGTCTAGTTTATTTTCAGCATATTTGTCTCGTTTAGTTCACTGTTTAGTTAAGTTTTAGTGACATCGTTTAGATAGGCAAAAATTAGGATTTACAACCATTAGTTCCCCGTAAGATCGACCCGGCATTAGCCTCAGTACTCGATCCTGGACATCACAGACCGTAGTATGGAGGCTAATGCGGGTCGATCTTACGGGGAACTAATGGTTGTAAATCTAATTTTGCCTATCTAAGCGATGTCACGAAAACTTAACTAAGCGAGGAACTAAGCAGACAAATATCTTTGAAAATAAACTAGGCGAAGGCAGAATCAAAGCTAGGAAAATTGATTCTTGAACAAACTAAAATAATATGGAAAAAAGCGATAATCTAAACTAAACAAATTCAAGTTCTAAAGATTAGATCAAATTTAAAAGGACAAGCGAGCGAGTTGATCCACTATCAACAATTATTAGCTTCCTATCACCGATTATATTTTCGTTTCTAACAAGTTGTGATTCATCTTATCAAAGGTATGAATTTCTACTTTAAATGAATAATAAGCCTATTAACTCTATCTTTCGATTCTGAGATTGCGGCGTCATAAAAATAAGCAAAGATGTAAACTTTAGCGTTTTAACCTAGATATTCAACCTATCAACTTTAGTTTGACATAGATCAAAGATCATTCTAAATCATGGTGACTAATGTTTATAAAGACTTTCATCAAATATAAAACATCATACATGCACATCTTTCGATATAAATGCAATTAACATCATAAAAAGCATGATAAAGAAACAACTTTGAATAGAAACTTACAATATAATCGAAGAAAGCGAAGTCAACAAGTGTTGGATGGCTTCACAATGCTCGTTTGTCAGAAGCAACCTCTGAACATCCTCGAAGAACTCAAAAGTGCGAGAATTAAGAACATAGAACTACCTACTTTCTAGAATTTAAGTGTATGAAAAGCTGGAATAAAAGCGATAAAAGATGCAGCCTCAAGCCGCCGCGATATTAGTTTTGAATAATGTCAAATCGTCCTCTACAATGTGAGAAATAGATGGAGTATTATAACGCCCAAAAATCGATTTCTCTAAATTCGATCGAATGGACGAGCGTTCACTATAGTGGGCGGCAAATCCACAATTTACGAACTCTCACCGAGCGCTTCGATCCACATTCGTTCGCGTCTACTATATCAAATAAATCTTCACGGACGCCGTGCGTTTATCAAGCGCCGATCCCGCATTTGGGCGGACACAGGCGCCAAGTCAATAAACGAATGTGATTTTGCATCTCATCTATTTCTTCAATCACACAAATCATTATCTCTTTCTTTAATCACCATATCACCGAATTTCATCTCTTTATCATTAGTTGAACACCAATAACAATACATGAGACATGGAAAATATCGCGGCTGTAATAATATCAAATAATTATAATTCAACCATAAAAATCGCATAATTATCGATATTGCGTTAAACCCTAAAAATATCGTTTACTAAATACTTCCATATAAGACGCTATTATTATGCAAATTATACAAATAAAGGGAAAACATCACAAATATAACCTTATAAAACATATAATTTC